>JAMAFK010000026.1:0-345537 GCA_023627375.1 Penicillium paneum | reverse complement strand
AGGTGCTAATTCATGGACGCGTTTTGGATGGGTGGCCCACTCGCTAGTGGTGGCCCACTCGCATGTGAAATACGTTAACTAACTAACTAACTATTAGCTTGATTACATAGACACACGAGCCCCTTATCTTCCCCTCCATCCCCAATCTCACCCCGCGGCTTATCAAGCTGTGGAGGTACCGGCCCGAGGAAGCCGAAATAGGAGTCATCGGCCCGACACGTGACCTTCATCTATGATTTGGAGATGTGTTGAGATAGCGGGACACGAGCTCTGTGACATAAATGAATATGGTTCTCTCCTGGCATTCTTAGTCTGTTGTTATATTCTTTCCTTTTTTGAACCCACTCACGTCTTTCCAATTACTAGTCGCAATGTCTGACACAGGGAAGATCACCATCTCCATCGATCGTGGCGGCACATTTACTGATGTGCACGCGATTCAACCTGGCCGTCCCGACATTATCTTGAAGCTTCTCTCTGTCGATCCTTCTCATTACCAAGATGCCCCGACTGAGGGTATCCGTCGGATTCTAGAGCTTGCCACCGGGGAGCCACACCCCCGAGGCCAACCATTGAGACTCGACCGTATTGGTTGCCTACGCATGGGTACAACCGTTGCAACCAATGCCTTACTCGAGCGAAAGGGTGCCCGCTCAGCACTCTTCACAACCAAAGGGTTTCGAGACTTGCTGAAAATTGGCGACCAATCTCGCCCGGCTATTTTTGACCTATCAATGGCTCGCCCCGGAGTACTCCCGGAGAGTGTCGTCGAAATTGACGAACGTGTGCTGTCGTGCCATCCTTCTGCTGATAGCGATTGCTTCTCCGATTGCCGCTTAGTAGAAGGAAGCACCGGCGAGAAATTCCGCGTGGTGCAAGAACTAGACCTCGTTCAGGTGAAGGCAGAGCTCCAACGACTAAAGGAGCAAGGGATTCTGTCAATCTCTGTGGCGCTACTACATTCCTACGCATATCCTGAGCACGAGCGTCAAATCGGTGAGCTCGCTCGAGAGATGGGATTCTCGGTCACTCTCTCCTCAGCCCTTCAACCTATGATCAAGATCGTGCCTCGTGGCATGTCGGCCGCTGCTGATGCCTACCTTACACCTGTTATCAAGACATACATTGATTCTATCTCTTCCAGCTTTGAAGGTGGATTAGACAGTCACCAGGACTGCCGATTTGAGTTCATGCAGTCAGACGGTGGATTGGTTGATTTCCGCAAATTCAGCGGGTTAAAAGCGATTTTGTCCGGCCCAGCAGCTGGCGTGGTTGGCTTTGCAGCCACCAGCTGGGATCCCACCGAGAAGACTCCCGTCATTGGCTTCGATATGGGTGGTACTAGCACAGATGTCTCCAGATTCGATGGCCACCTTGAGCATGTATTTGCCTCTAAGGTTGCAGGTGTGATGATCCAGTCCCCTCAGCTTGATATAAATACTGTTGCTGCTGGCGGTGGTTCTATTCTCACTTGGCGTAACGGATTGTTTTACGTCGGGCCTGAGTCAGCAAGTGCTCATCCTGGTCCGGCATGCTACCGTAAGGGCGGCCCTCTTACAGTGACAGACGCCAATCTGTTCCTAGGCCGCCTTCTGCCCGAGTATTTCCCGAAGATCTTCGGGCCAAATGAGAACGAAGCTCTAGATACAGAGACGACTGCACGCCTATTCAATGAACTCACACATAAAGTCAACATTGAACGCCGGCAGCAAGGCCAGTCAGAGTTTTCCCCAGAGGAGATTGCACTTGGCTTCCTTCATGTCGCCGATGAATCTATGTCCCGGCCAATCCGTAACCTCACGGAGGCTCGTGGCTTTGAGACGGCATCTCATCATTTGGCATGCTTCGGAGGTGCTGGTGGCCAGCACGCATGCTCAGTGGCCAAAACGCTCGGAATATCCCGCATCATCATTCATAAGTATTCTTCCGTTCTATCAGCATACGGCCTTGCTCTGGCAGAAGTTGTTAAGGAGTCCCAGGAACCTGTTTCGTCAGCCTATCTATCATCAAAATCTATGCTTCTTCAACGCCTCGATAAATTGTCAGCATCAGCAACCGAAGATATGGAATCTCAAGGTTTCCCTTCCACTCAAGTACGCCATGAGCAATACTTGAACATGCGCTACGAAGGTTCTGATACCAGTCTAATGATCCGGAAGCCTGAGAACTCAGACTTCCTGGAAGAATTCCGCATTCGTCATCGCCGGGAATTCAACTTCAACTCTGACCGACCTGTTCTTGTGGATGACGTTCGAGTACGAACCATCGCCTCTTCCAAGGTGCGGACCGAGCAAAGTCCCTTGGTTCAACTGAAAGAAGCCGATCTGCGAGATGTCGCACCAGCTCTAAACACCACCTCAGCCTACTTTGGCCAGTTGGGTCGAGTGGATACACCGATTTACCTTCTAGGTGAATTGGAGAAGAATTCCCGCATCTATGGCCCGGCTGTCATTATTGATCAAACTCAAACAATTGTCGTGGCTCCCAACGCAGTGGCGAACCTGCTCGATACCTGTATTGTCATCGATCTCAATGACGAACCAACCTCATCTGGAAGCGCCCTGTCGTCGGAAATTGATCCCATCCGGCTTACTATCTTTGGACATCGGTTTATGTCTATCGCTGAGCAGATGGGCCATACGCTACAGAAGACATCCGTTTCAACTAACATCAAGGAGCGGCTCGATTTCTCTTGTGCTCTATTCTCCCCTGATGGAGGTTTGGTTGCCAATGCACCCCATGTTCCTGTCCATCTTGGATCCATGCAATTTGCCGTGCGTTATCAGCATGAGAAGTGGCTAGGCAACCTGAAGGATGGTGATGTTCTGGTGGCCAATCACCCCAGTTGCGGAGGCACCCATCTGCCCGATATTACAGTAAGTCATCTTCACATTGACTACATCAAATACTAATATGTCTATAGGTTATTACACCGGTCTTTGATCGACCTGGTGGCTCCGAGATCATGTTTTACGTGGCTTCCCGTGGACACCATGCTGACATTGGTGGTATATTACCTGGATCGATGCCTCCCAAGTCCACCGAGCTGTGGCAAGAAGGCGCCGCCATCGAAGGTGATAAGATTGTCAGTGATGGTGTCTTAGATGAGGCACGGTTGATCGAGTTGCTGGTCACAAAGCCTTCGCAATATCCCGGCTGCGCTGGAGCACGCTGCCTTAGCGACAACTTGTCTGATCTGAAGGCACAGATTGCCGCCAACACCCGTGGAATCAACTTGATTCAAACTCTGTTCAACGAATATGGAACCCAGACCGTGCAAAAGTATATGTACGCCATCCAGGCAACTGCCGAGGCTGCGGTGCGCAATCTTCTCAGGGAACTATATCAGAAGTTCAATGGCCAGCCTTTGGAGTCAGTTGACTACATGGATGATGGCACACCCATCCGATTGAAAGTCACCATCAACGGTACCGAGGGGTCAGCTATCTTCGACTTCGAGGGTACAGGCCCTGAGGTTTATGGCAGCTGGAACGCTCCCATTGCCATTACCCACTCGGCCATTATCTACTGTCTGCGCTGTATGATTAATGCAGATGTGCCACTGAACCAGGGATGTTTGGCGCCAATTGACATTCGTGTCCCATCGTCTAGCATTTTGTCACCGAGCAAGACTGCTGCCGTCGTTGGTGGCAACGTTGTGACCTCACAGCGCATTACTGACGTCGTGTTCAAAGCTTTCCAGGCTTGTGCCGCGTCTCAAGGCTGCTGTAACAACCTGACCTTCGGTAAAGACGCCAAGCTTGATCCATCCACCGGTGCTGTCATCACGCCTGGATTTGGATATTACGAGACTATCGCGGGTGGCAGTGGTGCTGGCCCAACCTGGAGGGGTGAATCTGGTATACATGTTCACATGACCAACACGCGGATCACCGATCCTGAAATCCTGGAAAAGCGCTATCCAACGATGCTTCGCCAGTTCGCTCTACGTGAAGGTTCTGGCGGCCAGGGCAAGAACCCTGGTGGTGACGGAGTGATTCGCGACATCGAATTCCTCTCACCAATTCAATGTTCGATTCTGTCTGAGCGCCGTGTCCATCGGCCTTACGGACTAGAGGGTGGCCAGGATGCACAAACCGGGTTCAATCTGTGGATCACTCGGGATCCAGACACTGGCAATGAGCGCCGTGTTAACATTGGCGGCAAAAACACTGTCTCAATGAAGACACACGACCGGGTTGTGATCAACACTCCGGGTGGTGGTGGCTGGGGGACCGTATGAATAAGTTGTATAGCGAGCATGACATTTCTAGTATACCAAACTCAATTAAATACACAGTTAGAGATACAATGGTGCTTTTTTGGCCTCAGTAATAAAATCACAAAATTTCCTCTTCACAACTTAGACTTTCCAAATACTGGTCGCCACATCTCATTCATTAGTCGGCTGGTGTTGACCATGTCTGGTTGCAGTTGGTCGAGGGAAGAGACTCCAAGCATCTTCATGGTGATTTCAAGTTCTTCGGCGATGACTGCGAAAGTGTTAGCCTGAAATTGGCTTGAATACCGGTCCCAACTTACTGTCTGTACATCTTTCCACTCCTTCAGCGCCGTATGCCGCGAGGGCATAGTAGTAAGGCCGGCCCACTCCAACGGCGGTCGCTCCGAGACACAACGCCTTGAGAACATCTGCTCCGTCGCGAAGACCTCCATCAACAAACACCTGGAGCTTGTCGAAGGCCTCCGGGTAGTACGTGCGAATCTCCAGGAGCGTCATCAATGAGCTTGGGGCAGAATGAATCTGCCTGCCTCCATGGTTGCTCAACAGAATTCCCTGTACACCATATTGAACAGCCAGCTTCACGTCCTCTACACTTTGAACCCCTTTAAGAACCAGAGGCCCACCCCACTCTGACGAAATCCAGTCCAAATCTTCCCAAGTAAGACCACCATCGACCGAGCCGGGAACCTGGCGACCCCCAAACGCTGGCGCATATTCGTTCTCAGTGTGAGTGTCTCTTGCATTTTCGGTCGAACCAGCGTCGATATTTTCTTGTGCTTGGAGGTAGCGATCGGCAGTACGCTTTCCTAGTGTCGAAGTGTCCACCGTCACCCATAAGCTTTGATATCCGGCTGCCTTGACTCTTTGAATGAGCGACTTGGCTTTTGTCCGATCCACAGGCACATAGAGCTGGAATGACAAGCTCGAAGGGCTTTGATTGCCAAGTAGCCGTTGCTCGTCCAGATGAGCATCCATGATCTCCTCGAGCGGCTTCGTAGATGCTGTACTGATCATGGTGTGCACACCTTTACGGGTCGCTCCTCTCACCAGCAAGGGTTCAGCGCCAGGGTGTGAGCTACCCAGTGTACCCATAGCTGATATGAAGAAAGGGAACTGAGAGGTATGTCCCAAGATGTTCCTTCGGGTGTCCATTGAATTCACACTCCTTAAGATCCGAGGGCGAAAGTTGATCAGAGACCAGTCATCCAGGTTGGTTCTCATTGACAGGCCCGTATTAGCTGAGCTTGATGCGTAAACCCATGACTTCTCCGACAAGACATTCTTTGCGACCTTCTCAAAGTCTGTCGAGGTGACACAAAGAGAAGAATCGGGAATCTTGTTCATTGCCATCTTAGTTATCGTAATAGCTTAGGATATGCAGCAAAAAAAGAAATCGAACATGGAACATGGAGGTTAATAAGTATAGAAGATCTGATAACGGGCCCGAAGTCGGCCCCGATCGGCTACTCATTCCGGCCCGGTTATGTCCATTTGGGGTAAGATCGATTGCCGAAATGTTATAGATCTGGAATATTTACGGGGTACATGTAGACATAAACACATTCTCCCCTGAGTTTCCGGATAGCTAACTCTTTTTGTCTATTTTTCTGCATCGGAAATGAGGTCCCGTATTTATCGAGGAATGACGACCATTTGAATTAAGCTTCAAGATGGGCTTATATTCTCAAAGTGATTGAAAAATGAGCATATTCATACGTCAACATTCTCTTCTGGGCATTTAATGAGGGACATGGAGTTCTAGTCGCCATTTTTATTCATGAAGATGCGGACATGGTCAATTTAGAGGAAATTAGAAAACTAATTGAAGAGTCACAAACCGCAAATTTCTTGCAGGATCTAATCCTACATCATCTATCCCTGGCTCTTCAAATTTCTGCGATACTGTCTCCAGCTCGCAAACATAAAACAGATTGATAGCACGAGACCCAATGACGCCAGTCCAATCCCCATGTACAGCGCACCGCGGTATCCCCGTAGTACATTGTGCCCTCCATCATTGACATGCGTTTCTACCGTGCCTGCAAATCCTAGACCAAGGGAGATAGAATAGTTGACTGTTGTAGCAACGAGGGAAGCGGCTAGTCCTTGGTGATGACGAGGCATGGCATTGCTCAATACCAGGGTTCCAGAGGGAAAAGACATGTCCCTAAAGATGAATGATTAATGATGCTGAATAGGACTAAATTGAACGACGAAAAAACAAGAAGACTTACATTCCCCAAGATGTTATTAAACTCACCACAAAAGCCTGCGCCCAGTAGGTTTGATTGACAGGTACAGTGGCGAAGATAGAGAGACCAGCGGTGAAAAATGCCATTGCGCAAAACATGATAACGCTGGGAGGCAGGCGACCAAGTAAGAATCCAGTGACTAAAGCTGCCACAGCACCAGAAATAGCGGCCGCTGACCATTTGACCGTGGCTAACAGTGGAGAATCACCTTTGATGACTTCCATGAATTGATAGAAGTAGTAGATAATAATTCCAAAACTCGACCAACCGGCTGCGATACACCCAAGCACCCACGCCAGCTCAGTAGTGAAGACTGACCGCGGGAGCAATGGACATGGTGCCTTGCGTTCAATTAATGTAAAGGCGCCGAGGCAAATGAAACCAACTATGAGGAGAACATAGGTGTAAGGGTTCTTCCAGCCCACGAGCGGGGCTTGGTTCCAAGAAAAGTTGATCAGCACAAGGCCTGAAATTCCTGCAGTGGCACCAGGTAGATCGAGACGTTGCCACAAGCGAAGGTTGTCGTCGAACTTGGGTTGGGGCCTGTAGGGAATGACAAGCCATCCTACCAAGGACAGCATTGCACACGCGATTCCCATCACCCAGTATCCCCAAGGCCACCAAGCAAGCTGAGCAAAGATAGAAGAAAAAACACCTCCTACGATAAACCCTCCAGGCGCCGTAGCCCCAAACGCACTGAATATCATTTCCTTGCGTAGGCCTGGCCGATATGTTCTTCCAAGAATTGCAATTGCATTAGGAAGTAACATAGCGGGACCAATGCCCTGAAGGGCACGGCAGCAATCAAAGAATATCTGATTTGACCAGACACTGAAACCAGCCAACAGTGACCAGATACTGAACCAACAAAAACCGATCACAAACATGTTTCGATGACCAAAAACATCGCCCAGTCTGCCAGCAACAAGAATAAAAGTGCCAACCGTTAAGCTGTAGGCGGCTGCGAACCAGCTAAGATCGGCAGGATTTGTGGTACCGAAGTTATCGCCGATGATATGGACTGGAGCAATGGAGATACTGAGACCAGCTTGAGTCATGAATTGTGCCATACACACCACACTGACGAAGATGGTCTCTTGGAAAACTGATTTAGGCGGTTCCATTTGAGACTGAGATGTTTCCAGTCGGGTCAAAGTTTCGTCAACATCAATTTGCCTGGGCACCTTGTTTAGATTGATATCGTACCCCTCCGAGTCTGACATTGACCGAGTGCGATGATTGTGCCCCATAGCGAAAAAAAAGAAATGAATACGCACCAAACAAGAAACTGAATAGAAACTGGGAGAAAATAAGAGACAGAACCGAAAGAGACTAAGCTGGCTTTGTATCTGATCCACCAAAGTGGAATGCCGACTTCAACATCTTCCCGTCGGGTCCGATCCGACGGAATTGGAGATGTCAATCCGAATCATTTGCAACTTCTGTTATATGACAGACCCATTGAACGTAGAGCTGAATTTATGTAAATTGGAGGTTAATGGTGTATGCAGTTCCCTGATATAAGATCAATGATTAGATTAAAGCTGAAAAGCACTGATCTATACAAGTACCTATAGGTCTAGGTACTGAAAAGAAGTACATTAACAGCTCCTTTAGCATTTTGATCAAAAGTATTGCCAGATATTACCTCGAAATATACTTGAAGATAGTCCCTTCTATGCTATGAATATGTTAAATGCTATATATCCATACATGGATGTTATACTATAGTTACAACGCACGCTGGATGAGGATTGCTTAGTAAGCATCACATGCATGCAGCTGCCCCAGGCGGCCGTGGTTCTTTCAACTTTCGGTTTCGCTCTCTTCGCTTTCTTTGCTTTTCTTTGCATCTTCTCATTGCAAGTCTCAATATGTTTGTCACAATACCCGGCTGATCAGCCATAAGGCTTCTTTTCTAATATTCATTTCCTTCTATTTCCATTCTGCTTCATTCTCTACAAACCCCAAAGACGGCGTTATCGCATCTTCCCCGCGAACAAAAAAAAAATCAGCAGACAACAAAAAGTGACGTGGGGTCAAAGGACACGGTATTGACCTCCATGCCAAAATCACCGCCTATTGTGTTTATTGCCAGGTGAATATCTACTTCGATTGCACTGCTTCCGCTGCTCACTAGCATTTTAGACATGGTGCCCGCCTCGATGCTGCAGATAAAGATTGGCACTTAACCTCTCCAAGCCCTTTTGATCCACCCCTTTCCTACGGTGGATGGATACAGTCTCGGGCACTTGGTGTACGTATAGGAAGTCTGCTAAGGGCCCGACAGTTCACCGGGGAAGATCCAGAGAGTCAGCGCAGCCATCATCCGACCTCGGATAAACAGGCAAAACCCACCCCCGCATCCTCGGACCTGTCCCACCGATATAACGTCATTGTCCATACCTCTCCTTACCTTCGATGCCTGCAAACTGCAATAGGAGTTAGCGCTGGTATCCGCCAAGCCTCGGACACAGAAGCATCCGAAACAACTAGTTCAGCTCCTACTGTCCCCACGGTTTCGATCCCCGACCAGCGATGCCTGCTTCGCGTCGACGCATTTCTGGGCGAGTGGCTATCACCGGACTATTATGACCAGATCACGCCCCCGCCGGGCTCGGACAGAATGGTGGCGTCTGCCAAAGGGGAATTACTTCGTCGTGCCGAGGTCATCCCAGCCACCGATGGTTTGACAAGGGCGTTGTCAGGCCACTTCCCTGGCGGTTGGCGCAGTCAGTCACATCCTACCTCGCCGGATGATGAAGACCGCCGCTTGCATTCCGCAACATCCCAGCGTCCGCGTTCCACCACCCATGACACTCCCCAGAACCCTTCCCATCCCAAGCATGCAAAGAAGTCTCTCAGTCGGCTAGAAACAGACCTGCCGCCTACTGTAGATGCATATTACGTGCCCCCAACCCCTAGCTATGCCATTTCCGCCTCGGACCCCATTCCTACAGGCTATGTTGCTCATGCACGAAATGCATGTACGAGAATCGACTACCAGTGGGACAGTATGCGCACGCCTTATTGGGGCACAGGGGGCGAGTTCGGCGAGGAATGGAGTACCATGCACGAACGGGTGCATGATGGATTTCAGCACATGATTAACTGGTACCGGGAACAGGATCTACCTGAACACGATTCTACAGCGGAGTCGAACAAGGTAAATGACGGTTATATACAAACGGTGCTCGTTATAATCACACATGGCGCGGATTGCAACGCTTTGATCAGTTCGTTGAATGGGCACTCGGTCTTACTCGATATTAACACAGCTTCACTCACTATGGCTGTGCGACGCAACCGTGTCGATAAACCCACGCATGACATGGATCACACGCCTAAATCCCCTGGCCCTGAGAACCAATCGGTGTCACGGGAATACTCCTTGCAGCTTGTGGCGTCGACCGATCATCTGCGCCCGGGAATGAACCCCTCACAGCTCACCTCACTGCCATCTCCCTCTGTCCCTGTGCTTTCACCGCCTCCGGTCCCTTCCTATCGGAATCGTCTTGGCTCTCGTTCATCGCTCCTCCAAGAAACATCCACAAACGGGCTACCTAATACTAGCCCTCGGACATGGACCCTGGCTATGCGCCCGTCAACTAGTTCGAGTACTTCTCAAGGTTCCTCTGGGTTGTGGAACTCGGTCTCGTCGCCTAAAGCGGATGCAGAGGACAACCTTGTACCGAACTTCGGTGATCGGCCGGTCAGTCAAGATTCCGCACTCTCTGATAGATATGACAGGCCTGCGGATCTTGGCTGGACGAAGCAGTTACCACAACGAACACTGTCGCAGCGTGGTTTATGGGGGAGTGCTCAGCCATTAGATCATGAATGCGGATCGAAGCGGCGATGGACGGTGGCGGAACAGTAGCGGTGAAATGATTGCTTTTATTGGATTTTAGGATACCTCTTGCATGGCGTTGTGGTCTATTTTTTATTTCCTTTGGCTTTTCTATATTCAAAATATTATGACGACATCCCGACCCTCAGGCACGTACCAGGCACCTACCAGGCACCGATACCATGGCTTCCCCTCACGTCTATCTCTCCGCCTCTTTCCTCTCCTCTCTCTCCCTTTCAAGTATTTCTTCCTACCTTTTCCATAACATCGAGGCTTCCATGTCAAAAATCGAAACAGACGGTCTCTCCGTCACTTATTCCTCTGACCGAACTGGGCCTCCGGATCTACGCTTGATCCACTACAATGATGTCTACCACGTCGAGTATGCGCTTCTCTCCATCCCTTTCTCCCCTAGCTTCATAGACTTCAACCTGGGATGATATTAAATTATCTCATATAGATCTGGCTCTGCAGAGCCTGTCGGTGGGGTGTCTCGGTTCCAATCCCTTGTAAATCACTACCGTCGTCATCCAAAGTTTGCCGGACAGCCCGATATCCTGACCTTCTTCTCCGGCGATGCTTTCAACCCGAGTATCGAAAGTACAATCACAAAGGGCAGACATATGGTACCATTTCTCAACGCAGTGGGCACCGATGTAGCGTGTGTGGGTGTGAGTATGGCAACCAGCTGCCCGTCAGGCATATGTACACCGCTAATCTAAGTACCTAGAACCATGATCTCGATTTTGGAGTCGCCCAATTCCGCCATTTGGCCAGCCAATGTCACTTTCCTTGGCTATTAGCGAACGTTCTTGACCCGGCACTAGGAGAGGACACCCCAATAGCTGACTGCGGAAAGTCTCGGATGTTGACATCCAATGGGCTCAAGATTGGTGTGTTGGGTCTCGGAGAAAGAGAATGGTATGCGCTCCTTGAATGCATCTTCGGGTGCTTTTATTCCTTTGCTTACTGTGGTCTACCTTAGGCTCGGCACAATCAACTCTCTTCCGCCTAATCTGGTCTACAAATCCGCATCCGAAACAGCTCGAGTACTTGCGAAACAGCTCCGAGATGAGGGAGCAGACCTCGTCGTCGCTGTAACCCACCAACGCGAACCGAATGACTACAAACTGGCTAACAACCTGTCACCCGAACTTGTGGACATCATTCTCGGAGGCCACGATCATTATTACGCTCATGCCGTTGTCAATGGAATCCATGTGATGCGGTCAGGGACCGACTTCAAACAGTTGAGTTACATTGAGGCTTTCCGCAAACCCAATAGTTTGCCTGGTTGGGATTTCAACATCATACGACGAGATGTTGTTCGCTCAATTCCCGAAGATCCTGATATGGTGGCATTGGTGACTCGGCTTACTTCTAGCCTCAAGGCTAAACTAGAAAAGCCAATCGGATTTACGGTCAGCCCACTTGATGGCCGGTTTTCTACCGTGCGGCAGCGTGAATCTAATTTGGGTAATTTTGTATGTGACCTGATGCGCTTCTACTATGCGGCTGATTGTGCCATGATGGCGGGCGGGACGATTCGCGGCGATCAAATTTACCCGCCAGGAATACTGAAGCTGAAGGATCTATTGAACTGTTTCCCTTTCGAAGACCCCGTGGTGTTGTTGCGTGTTCCAGGCCATGCACTGCTGGCTGCACTCGAGAATGGGGTTAGCCAGCTTCCCGCACTCGAGGGGCGATTCTCGCAAGTATCCAATATCAACTACGGGTTTAAACTGGATGCACCGCCGGGGTCACGAATTACATTCGTCCTTGTTGGTGGCGAGCCTATTGACTTACAACGTGACTATCTTCTCGCCACACGCGGGTATATGGCCCGAGGAAAAGACGGGTTCGCGTCATTGCTTATCCAAGCTGAAGGAGGTGATATTGAAGAGCTTGTGTCTGAGGAAAATGGGGTGCTCATCAGTACAATCCTACGGCAATATTTCCTAAGTCTTAAAGTACTCGGAAAATGGAAACGCTGGAGCGCCAGCTTAGGCCGACACTGGGGTATTGTGCATCGTAATCTTCATGGTGAAGGCTGGCTGAAGCCAGCATCTCCTAAAAGAGAGAAGAAAGCTTGCGAATTGTTGAATCCGCGGCCTACTCTACGACGGACAGCCCGGTCAGCATACTACTATGGTCGATTTCCCGAAGAAGTCGAAGAGGGCACCAACGTTATCAACGGAGACGAGACGAATGGTAATGCCATGGACTCCGACTCAGATGAGGATCCGGAGATTCTCACATCCTCACGACCAACCACAAATTACGTTACTCAACCAGCGAAATCATCCGCTGAAGAGGAGTATCTTCTACAAATTGCGCGGCGAGTTGTCCGAAAGTGGATGCGGCACGCAGGTCTGCAGTGCAGAACGTTGAATACTATGGACGGCGAAGGGGAATTCACTCCGGCCTGGACGTCGGGAATCTCTCCTCGACTAGAAGGACGCATTGTGGTGGAGTAGACATGCTCCTCCACTTCCGTTCCGTCTTTCTCGGATTGCTTTTCGTTCTAGTTCCTCTTTTGGGTTTCCTTTTTCGGGGGGTTTCCTGTCCTCGTCATATTTGCTGTTCCCTATTGCATCATGCATATGCGCTGGATGGCTGGCGTTTCCGGATGGACGGAATGCATCGATACCCTGAATGTTTTCGATAGATTCTATTCAATCGGTCTTCTTCTTGGGAATCTCCTTCTGCAATAGGTAGTCTCCTCCCCTCCAAGCCTTGTAAACCCCGTAAAGACCACAAAATGGCCAGATGTCCCACAGGGCTCGTTTGATTGATCCTTTCCACCCACTCTCGAACTCCCCCCGATGTGGACCAGGAAGATCAGATTCATGCACTCGGACCTTTTCATATAAAGAGGGAAGATGCTGTGCATGGTATTTCGCCCGTAGAGAATCATAAGCGGGTTTGTTATAGATGGACCAGAACTCGTCCTCTGTATAGTAAGTATGTGCATATAGCCATTTCTTTCCTCCAAGACTGTGGACTTTGTGTTCTAGCCGTCGATTTTGTGCCACGAAACCGACCTCATCCGTGGTGGCGGCAGGCCCCCAGATTCCAAAATTGAGGAGTTGTGTCCTCTGTGCATCCACGTTGACTCCCTCGTCGTCATCTGCCGGATTTACTTCCAACCCACCAGCACTTCCTGGTGGTAGCGGACAAAGCCAAAGCGGATATTGACCAAAGTTTTCAGGGCGGTCCAGCCAGTCCAGGAACTCGGCAGCAGTGGATGTTGGTACACCGACATCTTGGATGATATATCGACGCGCAAGCCCGCTAACGTGTAGGGCGTGATACATCACCTTGGTGTGCATGAATCGGTTGAGAAGCCAGCGTGTAAGAAAGGTGAAGGGAACGCAGAAGTAGCGAAAAGCATAACGTGCGACCCAGAAACCACCTCTATCATAGCGGAAAAGGTAGTCAGTGAGAGGAATGTAGTCCACTGCGTCTGGCATGCGAGGAGAACTCTCTCGGTCGGGGATCTTGGATTGAGCAATCCGTTCGACGTGCAAATAGAACCAATCATCTTGTCGCCGAGTAAAGCGCCGAGGCTTTACATTAGAAGTCTGTTCAACTTGTTTTCCAGCACAAACGACGATCTTGTCCCTTGCATAGACGATTCCGTCCAGATATTCAGTGCTCGGATCGGCACTAGCCTCTTCAAAGGCACGCACCGCGTCCTTCATATTAGAACTGACATAGTATTTCAGTTCCACCAGTGGCAATGACTTTTTCAATCGAATTTCCAACAAGGTGACCACTCCCAAGGTCCCGAAGGAAGATGCGGTGCCCCAGAACAAGTCCGAGTGTCGATCCGCCAGTTCCGATTCCATCTCGACGCGGTCATTGTATGCTTTCACCACCTGACCATCTGCCGAGACCATTTCAATCCAATTGACTGTATGATCGAAGAATCCCTCGCGGAAAGAACTACTCTCCCCGGATGTCCCCGAGAATCCGCCGCCAACCGAGATGTTGGGGAATTCGACAACGACTAAAGGGACCAAACCATGGGCCTTGGTGGCAGCCACTAGAGCATCCATAGAGACATTGGGCTCGACTATAGCTGTACATCGAGTGACGTCTATCTCGAGGACGCGGGTGAGACGTTCTGTGCTGATCGTGTTGGAGAGAGATCGGTTGGAGGGCCGAGTACTGTTGGTAGCACCATGATATATACGAAATGGTTGCTGGCGACTGTAGAACTCGGCTACCCGTGCTGAGATTTCTTGTACAGCGGCAGTATGATCCATTATGAATAAAAGTCAAAAGGAAATATCAGGCAAAGATGAGAATGAAATGAGAACGAAATGAGGAGAATGAGGAGAATGCCCGAGGTCTCCGCATTTAAAGCCGGACGAGTGTGACATGACTACATTTACTATTCTTATGTATGTTTGTACGAAATCATATTCAAAACTACAATATCGGTATCATCAACATCAAAAGGAAGGTAGATAGAAACAAAATAGAAAAACCAAGCTTATTGGAGGCCAACTGGGCGTGCTCCAGCGAGATTGACCACCCTACCACCTCCAGTTGCTCCAACTACTGTAGGCGCCCGAGGCTGTACCCAACCGGGAACACTGGAATCATGACTTTCGCGTCCAGAGATTGTCTGCCAGACATTAGGGAATCCTGTGGGCAAGATGCCTTTGATTTTGGCACCAGGAACGGCAAATCGAGGCTCACGATGGAGAAGGTAGCCGCCCATCAGCCCTTGTGTAATCAACGATGCGAAAATCGATTCAATCTCTTGCATCATGGATACGTCTGCCTCTATCCTGTCGTCGGAGTCATACGCATATGGATCCAGTTCGTAATCGCCATAATTCTCTTCTGGGTCTCCATCGATTAGTTGACCCGGGGTATTGGGCTGTAATCGCCCTTCTTCGGTGTAAAACCCACCCGGAGCTAAGAAATCACCATATTTTTCTAGTATCTCTTGATCAGTGGCGGAGTCGGCCCTTCCATCTGCTCCTTCTAGGCGAGCGTAGTCGAGATCTGTCGGTTCGGAAACGACTTGTGATCCATAGAGATTGGAGGACGCTATAGCATTCGCCGGGCCATTTCCAGAGGCTGCGTGCTGCGCTTGTAGCCATCGTGTCGCCACAACGACCTTTTTAAGATTGAGGACTGGTGGAGGTCCCTTGTGCGCCTGCGCCTGCGGACCTCCATACGAACCTCCATACATGAAAACCTTGCGTGCAAAGGATCGCCATACGAGAATCTCGCATCGGTTTCGGAGGGTAAACAGAATTCCTTTATGTGCAAACCATTGAGCAGTCGGGGAGCCAAAGAAGAGATGTTGTCGGAAAGCCAGGTAATCTCCTCGGACAATCAATCGACACAATGGCTGGAAGTGTTCTGCTAATCCTTGTGCTTCTGGTCGTCGAAGAAGTGCCTGAGATGGGAATCGTCCCAAGATAATGTTGCACGGAATGAGGTATGAGAGGATTAAGTGGCGTTGGCTTATGGCCTGGCGGTGGCATTGATCATAGGCGGCCTGCAAAGCGATGCGGGCGGGAAAGAAAAGGTTGTTGGCGAAAAGGTAGCGCCCGAGATAATAAAGGTAGGTGACACGCTGTGAGGCTGGGAAATAGGCCAAGGGGGGTGATTGGGCGCTGATGCTTGCAAACATTTGCTCGGCGTTGCGTAGTTTGCCGCACTGCGTTCCGTCAGCATCAAGCTCCGAAAGAAGGTGAGGTATTCAAGGATAGGCCTCCGTACCTGGAAGAGCAATTTGAGGCAGAGATTAGCCATGAGATAGATACCGATGCGCTTGCCCTCCGGCTTACCAGTAGGGCCGGGAGTGCCAGTACGATCGGTGAGGCACTTGATGAACGCTTCGCGCACCACGTTGGCCGATTTTTCCACCAAAGTTACCTTCTCGATGCTCTCGTCCTGAGCCGCTAGACCCTCCATTCGTCGAATATGCGCGATCAGGTCCGGTCGACGATCCAGGCCCATTGCCAATTTTGCCAGCACTTTGGACAAGTAGAGAACCATAGGAAGAACGACGACACCCATTTCACTATCTCCGAGTGCGAGCACGCATTGACTGCAGTTGACGATATCGAGTCAGCTTTCAAGCTCGAAGACATGTAGAATCCTCGACCGGGGACAGAGTGCATTCAGAGGTCTTCACGAGGGCAGCAAAACTTACTTGAGGAGCGCCTTCAATTGGTTGTATGTTTCCAATAGGTTATCTGTGTTCATATCGCGTAGGAAGATCAGGTAGAGCTTGACGAAAGTCGGGAACGCCGTCCACGAGCCACTTTTGGATCGCGGCACGAGAGGCTCGCATCGTCGAAGAAGTTCGGTGTCACTTTTGGGGCCCGGGGCATAATTATGTCGTAGTTCACTGATCATGCGCTGGTAGATTTCAGAGAGTGGCGGCTCCAGTTGAAGAAAGTCCTGAACTTTGGCTCCATCGCGCTTCTGGACCAATTCCTGCAAACCGCCGAGGAATTGGTCGAGGACAGGTGTTTGACTCATGTTGAAAGAGTGAAATACTCGGTTGACTGGTAGAGTCGCACCAGAAGAATCAATTTGATTGAACGATCATTGCGTCGTTTGGTATTCTCAACGTTTAAAGAAACCAAACTGAACGGTTACAGAGTCAAGAGGCTCATCTGTTGACGGCATTGATGGCAGAACCCGTGACCGCCCTTTGTATACAAGCCCATGTCCACGAGGGGAGTTGCTTCATTCTCAATTACAGGTATATTCAATTGCGCTAAGACATTGGATGTTCTAATGGAGTTTCAATCAATATATAATGAGTAATAGCAGTTCTGGTTTGGTTTAAATGGGTTGGTGCCACTTCACCCGGATTGTCTTTCTACCATCTATACTCTGTATAATATGTAACATAGGATGGTTGATTATACTATTTCCCCTAAAGCCATGAATAATAGGTAAAATTGTCATCTAATTCAACACAATGATATCCCAGAAAACTAGGCTTCTTTGTCAGTTAATAGCATATTCCACATACAAAGCCGGGCAAGACACGGAGTACATACACCAATATCACAGGACTCCTTACGTAGAGACTGTTATGGAGAATAGATTAAGTACTCCGTAGATACATCTACTTCTACCATAGCATAGAATAGCATAGCATAGCATAAGTCACCTAAGTATAGTGGTGCGGCCAAAAATCCAGGATCCTTCCTATGATGTCATATAACTTGCACAAACTAGTCATCACAAGTAAAAGGGCATAACGTCACAGAGCTCGGAATTGCAAGTACAAATATTCTTCGATTCTTCTTGTCCGTCTCAATTGATCCTGATTTATCATTCACGCAAAAATTATGGGTTCTAAGTCCTTTCTCTCGGCGCTCTCGGCCTTTATCCGGCATCCGTTCGTAGAGACCTTTACCTGGCTCTACATGGTTATACAAGCCGTGTTGGTTTACATATTTTCTCCTATTCCCCCGCCCCCTACAGCACTGAATCCAAATCTTCCTCGAAAGAGAGTCGCGGTCATCGGCGCAGGCCTAACCGGCGTGTCCTCGGCTGCCCACTGTGTTGGCAATGGCTTCGATGTTCAATTGTTTGAATCCAGACCCAAAGAACAAGGATTGGGAGGAATCTGGAGTGTTCGTTCTTCTCTATCTCTAGTTAAGAAAACCTGCTAATACCTTGACAGAGAGTCAATTCCACCTCTGCCTTACAAGTCCACAGCGTCATGTACCGTTTCCATCCCTCGGTCCAGTTCGACAGCGCATATCCCACCCAGCAACAGATCAAACAGCAAATTATTAATGTCTGGAAGCGATATGATCTGGAAAAACGGACTGTCTTTGAGACTAAAGTCACGTCCGTGAAAAGAACCAAGAATGGCCAGTGGATCATCAACGACGACGAAGAGCAGTATGGCCGCTTCGATGGCATCTTGGCCACGGTAGGCGTTTGTGGGGATCCCAAGATGCCATCGCTTCCCGGCCAAGAAAAGTTCAAAGGCCAAATTTGCCACTCCTCCGAGTTGGATGGCAAGAATGCCAAAGGCAAAAAGGTGCTCATTGTGGGAGGCGGTGCTAGCGCCATTGAGGCCTTGGAGTTCGCCGTCAAGAATGAGGCTGCCGAGATCGATGTCCTTTCTCGATCCGATAAATGGATTATTCCTCGCAACATATTGGTGCAGTCTCTCCTTGCGTGCAACATCTTCGGTCAGGAAATATCACTTTCGTGGATTCCTGAATGGTTGCTGCGCAAGTTTTTCTATCGTGACCTTCAGGACATTGCGCCGAAAGATAAGGGCTTATTTACTGAAACTCCGATGGCCAACGACGAATTGTTTAACCAGATCCGCGAGGGCAAAGCCCACTGGTTACGAGGTGACATCGTTTCCGTGGAAGAGAACGGTGTGGTGTTTAACTATCGATCTAAAGGCGTCCCAAAGGGAGGACCTGGCCACGAAGAACTGGTCGAGGGAGATATCATCGTCATGGCAACTGGTTTCAAACGGCCTTCATTGACCTTTTTGCCCAATGAGTGTTTCGATGAACCCTACGGGCCGCCTAATTGGTATCTTCAAGTTTTCCCACCCAAGTACCCGGATATTTGCGCAAACAACAGCACCTACGTCGATGCCATTGGTACAGTGGGCAATATGCATATTGGAATCTACACACGATTCCTGCTCATGTTCCTGACCGACCCATTGACCAGACCCACTGAAGCGTGGATGAAGACCTGGATTGACTTCACAAGGTTCATGAAGCGTCTAGCACCCACGGGAGCATTTGACTTCTTTACCTATGCTGAACTGATCTATTGGTACTTCTTCGTCCTTGTCGTTAACCCATTCCGTTGGAAGTGGGCGTTGTTCGTGTTCTTTGGTATTGGTCGTGGCTTGCCCATGAGATTTGTGGAGCAAGAGAACTCGTTCCGTAGGGAGCTGAAGAAACAGCCCGAATCAAAGAAAGCTGATTGAATATGATATTGGTTCAATGTCATGAGAGAATGCATCTGCATTGAAAGCTAGGAAGATCATGATTTAAATGGAACTTTGGCTGATTGGTTCGGCTTGGAAGACAATTGCATAAGACACAAGTATTATATGTAAAATAAAAGCAGACATAACGCTCATATTCAACAATATCCACCTGAGGATAGAAAATCAACTCGATCATTGCCCTTTAATTTCTGGAATCTTCTTCTCCATGTTGTAAGCCAAATTTCCCCCTCGCAAAAAGCGATCGGGGATATAACGCTTTTCCTCTAGCCAGAGTATAGGCCATAGCAAAGCCACACCCAGGAGACAGAAGAGGGTCGCAATGAGATGCCAACCAAAAATGATCCAATACCCGATATGCGGCATGATAAACTTGACAAACTCGGATGTTTGATATAGATCTTCTTGCTTGGAAATGTAGTAAAGCTTGTAGTCGCCATTGGTCGTAGCATCGCTTTTGACCGAATCGCACGTCAGGTCCAAGACCGTAGTGAGAGTCACCGGAGCGACATGGAAGGGAACAAGCCAAATGGAGAAGATCTGTGACATATTCACATAGAGTTTGAGTTTGTCTTCATCAAAAGCTAGAGAATCATCAGAGTCTGCGTCGGAATTGTGAGGTCCACAACCTTGGAAGTGTCGTGTCGACATACCAATAGAATGGATCTCTAGCTCGACCCGGGGTGACATGATCTTATACCATTGAAATATCTTTGAAACCCACCATCTGCTGCCTTCAAAGCTGGGCACTCGGCAGAATGGATGAGTAAACGATACATTGTTGGTAAAGTACCGCTGAAGGACGGTTTCTTGCAAAGATGGCGGCGACTGTGTTAGACGCCGGATGACGGTAGGTATATCGGCCACTGGAGGGATTAGCTGATGAATCCAAGATATCAGATCAAAACGCACCTGGGTTTTCCATTGCGTTCAATATGTTCAAAGGCGCTGTTGGGAAGGAAAGAAATAAAAGATATCAAGAGTCAGTCAACTAGCTTCGGGTGATAGTGACGTCATGTTCGACTATTCAGGTCGGGGTTTAACACGTGAAATTCGTCGTAGTCTCACCCGTTGGAAGCTATACAATTAAAGAAGTTCCTTTTGATTAGGTGACCTCTTCATTCGATCGATGGGACATACTTTAGAGAGCTCATATCAAAAATTGTATTTCTGCCAGCCCTAGAGGGCGTACACCAGATGCCGGTTTTCTACCGGCATACCGAGTCATTATATACTCATTATATTCCGGCGGTGAGACATAAAATATAAGCATCCACCTGTGAGTGGCTATGGACAGCAGTAGACTGGGTTGATCCGGTGAAATCATATCCTTCAATGTATGTCGTAGAAGTAGATACAGATATGCATTGGTCAAGATGGACCTTGGGTAATCAAGAAAACTCCAAAGCGATTGAATTCCAGAAAGAAACGCCTTTTCACATGGGATTTGCCCCCTGCAACCATTTTTTTACCGCTTCCAGCTGTCAACCTTCTTTCGTCGCTTGTCGAAAATCTGACCCATGCCCACACCATCACCGCGTTGCCCGTCCTCGTTGCGGACTCGCTTCCGACTCTTCTCGAGTGCGGCCCCGTTGCTTTTGGATTTCCGGGTGAGACGTTCAATGTTATCTGCGCCTTCGTTGAGCCCCTTCCATTCATCACCACCGTACGTGGTATCCTTTCCGCGACCCCGTTTCGCCAATTCCTTCTTGGTCTCCTTCGGCAATCGGACAAAGTTGGTCTCTTCGTAGGTGGTACGCTCTGCCTCGCGCTCTCGGTCCTTCTTTGACTTGACCGTTCGGCCACCATCAATGATTGTGCTGCCGATACTGGGCTCAGCCATGGGTGCGGACGACATTTCAGCGCTGACAAATTCGTCGATGACGTTGGATCTAATGGGTCTGCGGTCCTGGCGTTCGCGACGCTCTGTCGTAGGCAAGGAAGTTGGCATGATCTTCGGGGGGCGATAAATGCCGTCTCCGGGTCCCTCGACGGCACCCTTGGAGGGACGGGTCTTCTTCTGCTCTGCCACTCCCTTGGAGAAGGCAGAGACATTGGGTCGGTACGCCATTTCATCGATGTCCTCCTCATTCTCGCTACCGCTTACATCTTCGTCCTCATCCGATGATGCTTCGCTGCCTGATGTCGCGGCTTTGCGGCTTTTCTTGGTCTTGGTCGGCTGAGCCTTCTCTGTTCGCTCCGCATCCTCTGCAGCTTTGATGACCTTGTCTATCTGGTACTTCAATCGTCCTTCCAAAGGACGAACACCACGCTCAAGGAATACCCGAAGCTCAATCAATTTCTTGCGAATATCATCTTCGAGTGAGTTGTCTGTAGATTGGCTCTTCTCTTTCGGGGTTTGTTTCGTTGACACATTCCGCAGTTGGAAGATAATCAGAAATACGAGATTTTGCAAGTAGGAGAGAAGGATTTCGCTCTTGGTGTCGAGGAGAGAAATGCCATCTTGGGGAGGCTCGATCGTGATATCGGAAGGCGCATCCTTGTGTGGCTTGGGTAGGGAGGAGGCAGTTGTCGACAAACAATTATTCAGAGCCTCGAGCAATGTCGGTAAACTTTGAGGGCGCGCAGACGCCTGTGTTGGAGCCATAATTGAAAGTTGATGGCTTATAGAGAGCAATAATTCGCGAAACAAAAAAAATTTGGCCGCTTCGACGATAACGCCGGTCACGTGTGATAAAGGCAAGGCACCAAGGCATTCGTAGATCCTTAGATCGTCATTGCCAGTCTGTCACCCGCAGTTCGCATTTTACCTCCTTTCGAGTATCGCGAGTTTCTCACGAATGAGAACGTGATTTCCTCTTTCTAGGGTAGCTTCTTGCTGTAAAAAAAACCCTCTTTTCTTTTACAATAGCCCATTGACACCCTAGCTCTACTCCTTTCCTCCTGCAAACAAACCATTGAGGTTGGTTTCCAGGCTTCCGAATCCTATAGAAACGCGCAACATGCGGTTCGCCGATCGAGCCTTTCTTCTCTCGTCGACCCTACTAGCAATCCCTTCTTTGACTACGGCCTTTTATCTGCCGGGTGTTGCACCGACCTCCTACGACGAAGGACAAGCAGTTCCGCTTTATGTCAACCACCTCACCCCCAGCCTCTCTCGCGATGACCAGCTTCATTCGGTCTTCTCATATGATTACTATCATCCGGCTTTTGGATTCTGCCGACCCGCAGATGGTCCTAAAGATGTGAGGGAATCCCTGGGGAGCATTCTATTCGGTGACCGCATTCGCACCTCGCCATTTGAGCTTCACATGGCAAAGAATGAGACCTGCAAATCGATATGTGCAGAGGTCAAATTCGACGCCCGCAGCGCAAAGTGGACCAATCGGCGAATAGCTCAGGGCTACAACATAAACTGGATTGTGGATGGGCTGCCAGCCGCGCAGTTGAACTATGACGGTGTTACCAAGACCAAATTCTACAACCCTGGCTTCTCTCTGGGTGAGCTGGATGACAATGGGCAGGCTCTGCTCAACAATCACTACGACATTGTGATTGATTACCATAAGGTGGGCTTTGGCGGCAAGGATAAATATCGCGTTGTTGGAGTGCTTGTCCAGCCTGAGTCTCGCAAGGACTCCCGGAATTTAGAAGGCGGGGCTGCTGAATGTGGTACGCCGGGCAATAGCCTCGCGCTCAACGAGGACGGCGAGACTACAGTCACCTGGACGTACAGTGTGTACTGGAAGGAGTCCCCCACAGCCTGGGCTACCCGGTGGGATAAGTATCTTCATGTCTATGACCCTAAAATCCACTGGTTCTCTCTTATCAATTCGGCTGTCTTTGTGGTTTTCCTCGTGGGTATGGTCAGCATGATTCTAGTGCGCGCACTCAAGAAGGATATTGCCCGCTACAACCGGCTGGATTCGTTCAACCTGGAGGATTTGGATAGCACTTCGGCTGCGATCGAAGAGGGAGTCCAGGAGGATTCTGGCTGGAAGTTGGTCCATGGCGACGTCTTCCGGTGTCCCGAATCTCCGTTGCTACTGAGTGTGATGGTTGGCAACGGCGCACAGCTATTTATGATGACTGGTGTGACTGTCGGTGGGTAGTCTGACTCCCGCTCTTCTTCTCTTTGTACTGATTTTATTTATAGCATTTGCACTGCTTGGTCTCCTCTCTCCTTCCAACCGTGGATTCCTGGCCACTGCCATTCTCCTGATTTCCGCCCTCTTCGGTGGTATCGGTGGTTATGTGTCGGCGCGAGTGTACAAGACATTCGGTGGCGATTCATGGAGGCGCAACATTATCATGACACCTCTATTTATACCTGGCATTGTATTCGGTACTTTCTTCACGCTGAACCTCTTTGTTTGGGCCAAGGGATCCAGCGGTGCCGTACCATTTGGAACTATGTTGGCACTAGTATTGATTTGGTTTGTTATCAGCGTGCCATTGAGCGTGGCAGGCAGCTGGTTAGGCTTTAAGCAATCGGTACTATCAAAACCTCAACCCCTTTATCCAGACATTCCAATGACTAACTTCACTTTCCAATAGCCGCTTGAGGGTCCTACCAAGACGAACCAAATTCCCCGGCAGGTTCCTCCGATGGCTGGTAGCCTGCGCACAATTCCGTCGATTCTTCTGACCGGAATTCTTCCCTTTGGTGCGATTTTTGTCGAGTTGTACTTTATCATGACCTCCCTCTGGACCAACAAGATCTACTACATGTTTGGATTCCTGTTCCTCTGCTACGGCTTGATGATCATTACCTCTGCGGCTACTACCGTCTTACTGGTGTATTTCTTGCTGTGTGCAGAGAACTACCGGTGGCACTGGCGTGCCTTTATGGGCGCGGGTATGACCGGAGGATATGTCTTTGTGAATGCCCTCATTTTCTGGGCGACACGGGTCAGCTTTGGTGGATTGACGGGGGCGGTGCTTTATGTGGGCTATTCGGCGTTGATCGCCTTCATTGTGTTTATTCTGACTGGTACGTTTTTGTTTCCATGTCTTGCGGATGGGCTTCTTTTGCTGACTTCTATCCAGGTTCCATTGGTTTCTTCGCCAGTTGGGCATTCATCCACCGCATCTATGGCTCGATCAAGGTGGACTAAAGGTTTTGCTATTGGTGCTTCTAACATTTAGCCTTGCATTTTGGTCTTCACGAGGGAAGACATACCCTGTTCTTGTGTCTGTTTTTGTACCCTTATTGCTTGGAGCGGTCTCGTGGCAGATAGATAGATGTTTTGATATGGAGAAATGTATATACGCGGTAATGAGATTGATTGGCTGCCAAGCCCAGCCTCGGGATGTTCTGGACCTCCGTTCTTTCTCGCCTCCTTCAACCCTCTTCTCTATCTTTTAGAAATTGCATTTCCTGTACTAACGCCCTTATTATATCTTTCATCTTACAGCGCTGGGCCCCCTTGCGTAGACATACTCAGCCACAACCCAGCCACACATCCCACCTGTTTCTACCCCGCGCCACCACTCCGAGCTCATTGCAAGGCCATCACTCCCAGATTTGCTTGGAACTTGCTCTTGATACTGTTTTAGAGAGGCATTCTTTTGATCATGGGAAAGTCGTAAGTTCTACCCATCCTCTTACCCTGTTTGAAATGGCGGTGGAACGGACTCCCGGATTTCAGGATGCGCGTCATCTCGGGAACAAGCCAGTACCAAAGACCCCGTACTTTTGGTCTGAGAATCACGTTGAACATCCTACCTACATTCAAAGGAGAACCCCGCGCTGACCCTCATGTTTCACATTCTACAGTCAATCTAAGCTTTCACCGACGCAGCTCGATGAGCTGCAAAGGGCAACACATTTCGATAAGAAGGAGCTACAACAATGGTATAAAGGTATGCGGACATATGGGAAAACATATGAAGCATCATGTCTCAAGAGCGATCGCTGATTATGGGGCATGTCTAGGATTCCTCAAGGACTGCCCATCCGGTACTCTGACCAAGGAGGAGTTTCAGAAAATATACCGACAGTTCTTCCCCTTCGGCGACCCGTCATCCTTTGCCAATTATGTCTTTCGCGTTTTCGACTCGGACAACAGTGGTATGATCGATTTCAAAGAATTTATCTGCGCCCTTTCTGTGACTTCGCGGGGCAAGATGGAGGACAAACTGGATTGGGCATTCCAATTGTACGATATTGACGGCGATGGGAAAATCACTTATGATGAGATGCTGGCAATTGTCGAGGCGATCTATAAGATGGTATGTATAATGCGGTTCCTGAAATCACGATACTCTGAGAACTAACGAGAATACAGGTTGGGTCCATGGTGAAACTCCCCGAGGATGAAGATACCCCGGAGAAACGCGTACGAAAGATCTTCCGTATGATGGACAAGGATGAAAATGGCAGTCTTGACATCGAAGAATTCAAAGAAGGCAGCAAACGGGATGAAACCATCGTCAGTGCCTTGTCGCTTTACGACGGATTGGTTTAGATTGCTTGGGCGAATACTGGCGCAACGTGAGGCATTCTCTTTTGGACGAGCGAGGGGGTTGCATTGCATATTCTGTTTTATCTGCCTTCTCTGTTTCTCTACTTTCTTATTTTTCTACTCTTGTCATCTCTTTGGTTACCCCCTCATGTCTATTGTATATTTTGAGACAAGTACAACCTTGGTAGTGAAGTGTATGTATACAGTACAGTTTCTATCAACTTGGCTTTGGACTCTGACTTTGATCGGGCTTTGACTCTGTGCTCTTCCAAGGACTATGACCTCCTTTACGCGGAGCGGGAATGGTGCGCTGGCTTTGATAGGGATCGAACCAGTCCATTGTCGCCTCGTAGAGAATGTCGCATCAAAATCACGCAAGTCGGCCCAGAAGACTAACTACCAGCTCCTCTCCATTCTATCTGGAATTGATGTACAAGGGTATCAGCAAGTAGCAAGAGCTAGTCCCCAGCATGCAGGGCGCGATCTAATATACTGGAATAAGAAAGGCAAGGAACCATGGGAAAGAAAATATGTATCAAAATCACATCAGAAACAAGAAAAGCCTGCTGGTCAGATGATCAAAAAGAAAGAAGAAACTCGTGAGACAGCGTAAAGAGGAATCAATATAGATCAATATCAGCCCAGATCAACCACATGCTAGTGAAACAAGCACAAATTGCAAGAGATCCGGGGTACACGGCAGACAGCCATCAAACCTCAGAAGCAGTTGCGCAAGCGACGAGCAGCCTTCTGACAGTGGGTTAGGATCATCGGCGGTCAAAAAACCAGCTGCTGCGCTTCCCGGGCGCTTCTTGCGACTGTACGCCCGCAACGTTCGAATTCGCCGGCCCGTCACCACCTCCGCGTAGTGGCTTCGCGATGCGCGATCCACCAAAGCTAAAACTCGCATTCCCATCCATGCTCGGTAAGCCGCGGGTGGAACCTTGCTTCGCTGCTTCGAGGCGTTCCTTAACAGCGGTGAGTTGAGCTTCGAATCTATCAGCGTCGTTAGTATTGAGTATCATCAAGCGAAACCTGGGAGAATAAGTCAACGCATACCGGTGGTTGGCTTGGGTAAGCTTTTCTTGGCTCTCCTGGAGCAGGGCTTCCAGGCTGGCAATACGCTCATTTCTTGCAATCAATTTCCGCTCAGCGATTGCCACCTCCTTCTTCAAACTACTATTTTGTTCCACGAGTTGACGCTGTACGTGGGTTAATTGCTCGAGGTTGCGCTCTAGGAACGCCATCTTCTTCTGCTGAGCCCGGTTGTTCGATGATCGAAGGACGTTGTTATACTGCTCCCGTGCATCGTCCAAGGAAATTTCCAACTCTACAACACGCTCACAGCGGTTCTGCAGGTCACGCATGAGAGACTTCTTCATGGCATCGAACTCGGTTATCTGCTGCTGCAAAGTCTTGCTTGCGGCACCATTGGTGGAGGTCCGGGACTGGCTGTCGACAAGCGATTGTCGCAACTTGGTCAACTCCTCATCCTTGCGTAAAATGTCAGAACGAAGATCCTCGGCCGCCGCAGTCTCAGCCTCATTCTTTGCCACATAAACCTGCTCTAGCCTTCCCCGAATCTCTTCCACGTCGCCCTCGCCCAAGTTGCGCGTCAAGAGATCCTCGTATTCTCGTTGAAGGCCATCTAGCCTCTTTTCCAACTCTGCACGGCGGCTGTCCTGCAGCTCACCAAAGTCACTTCGGTCGTTCACGGTCAGCTCGGCTTGTCGGATAAAGCCCTGCGTCTCGACAAGATTCGTGCGAAGGTCGAGGATGTCGTCTGGTGCAATGAGTTCACCTGCGGAGCTGATTTGGTGTAGAGCATCGACGCGCTGGATGAGGTCTTGTAGCTTGCGTTCGTTATCGGAGAACACGTCGCCGCCGAGGTCAAACCCAGCCATCATCTTAGCCATCTTTTCGGTCTTCTTCTTTTCCTTCTCATCAAGTGCTGCACTAGTCTCCTTTGCCCTCATTCGGACATCCAGAAGCTGCTGCTTAACTTCATCTAGCTCGCTTGTGAGTTCCGAGTTGGCCTCCCGGAGGCTATCCATGGTGATAGCGGCTTCCTTGCTCTCATAGGAGACCTTCTCGAGCTGCATGCGGAGCTCGTTGACTTCTGTGCCCAAGCGCTCATTATCCTTGCCGGTTCGTGCGCCATTCTCCTTCATGGACCTAAGCTCGTCGCGTGCCTCACGGAGGCTGCGCTCCACGTTGACAATATGTGACTCCTTCTCTGAAAGCTGGTCCTGAAATTCATTCTCACGGCGCAAGAATTCTTCACGCTCGTCCTTCTCCAGCACCAGGCTGGGGGTGCTGGACCGATCTCCAACCCGTGAATCTGGGCGCGGGGTTTCTGAACGCGCAGTCTCCTGTAAACGCGAAGGCGTACCCGGTCGTGGGCCGCGGGCTTCAGTTCTCGTGTAACTGACAATGTCGTTTCCTCGGGAGGGAGTCCATTGGTCCTTGGGAACGCTGTCACCGCTACGCCACAGGCTGACTTCACCCTCAAGCGCTGAGATGTAGTTTTCGAAATTCGTCATTTGACTTTGCGCCTTGCGCAGCAGTTGCTTCATCTCCGAGGAGCTCAGCTCTGCATTGACCTTAGCCTTGTTCTTGATGGCCTTGGCGCGCACACCGAAACGCAGGGTTGAGATTGTTTCAGCATCGTTGTAGCTGCTAGGCGAACAGTTGATAATCAAAGTCGTTCGAGAGTTACCACCGAGGGATTCTTGGAGAATTCGAGTGAGTTTGGAGTCACGGTAAGGAATGTGTGTCGATTTGCCGTCGGTCAAAGCGTTGATTACCATTCCTAGCGCACTTAAACTCTTGTTGATCTTCTTGGCCTCCTCCAGAGTCTGGCCACTTGCACCGGTCTTTCCTACCTTTTCGCTACCGGCTAAATCAACTAAGAACAATTGGCCACTCTTAGCAGACCCAGTCTCGACATTCTTCTGAGTGACTGTGATCACGAAGATGGAGTGCGAGCGAGACGATTCCTGGTTCATGTTGGTTGCAGCGACGGCGCGTGCTGTTCCTCCCCGGCGCATAACTTCGTAGACCTCCTGCACGCTAGATACGTAGACTTCCAGCAATCCTTTAACGTAAACTCCACGAGCTTTCTCCTCGTGAACTGGCAAGTTGTCGTTCTGGGGCACGAGTAAATCACGGATCCGCTCCATGTAAATTTCCATATAGCTGACCCGCACGGTGTACTCGATGTTGCTCGGGCTAGTCAGGATGCTGGCGAAGATTTGCTCGATCATGCGTGGAATAATACCTTTCCCTATGTCATCATCGATGTCGGAGCCCATCATCGTATATGATTTTCCAGCACCAGTCTGGCCATAAGCAAAAACTGTTCCGTTATACCCATTTAGAATATCGTCCACTGTCGGTCGGATAGAGAAGTCAAAGATATCGCTTTGCGCGGTGTCCATAGGAAACACCCGATCAAACGTGAAGGCCCCTGTGTTCTCTCGGGACTAGAATTCGTCAGTATAGCCCTCGTGGGTTCTGGCTTCAGTTCGAACTCACATTGATGCTACATGACTCCTCATTCTCGAATTCGACGATGGGCTTACCCCCAGAAGCCAATTCGACCTTGTTTTGCGGACGGAACCTAGCAACCACTATATATGGCTAATCAGTCTAAGTCCTAGTAAAACGCGTCTTATTTTATTGTGCCAGTCTGTGCATACCCTTGATGGTGTTCGACCCCGCGGACCTGTGGAACCATATTAGCGATGGCCAACGCACGATAGGGCCGAGCGTACTCACGCCATATTTCTAGAGTGTGACTTGGCTATGACACGCGCAAGCTCGAAGATAGACCCCAAAAAGGGGTAGGTGGGCCGCGAAGTTCGTCAGAGGCGTTTCAAAGGACGTCTGTTGCGGTGTAGTGGCTCGGAGGAGGGGTTTGAGGGTCAGGGGTCCACGTGCAACGTGGACCAAAACGCTCAAGGAATGAAGAGAAAGATAAAGTAGCAGTCAGGCCGCAAAGAAAGGACGGCCAAACCAAGAAGACCTACAATGGGACTTTGCAGGGGAGAGGGGTGACGCGAAAGAGTGGGATTTCAACTGTTGACTGTGACCCCGTTTGGGCTTACCGCCCCCGGACTCGGATATGCAACCATCCTGCAGATAAGCTTAATGTATAGGGAACTATACAATGATGCATATAATTGAACGTCTTGTTTACTTGCATGCCCATTTATATTCCCTACAATGAACATGTCAAAATATCAAGAAAGATTTGCAGGAAATGCAGGCTAATGACTAAAAACTATGAGACTAATCTTGTAAACTGGGATGACATGACGTGGCCAAGGAGGAAAAAAGCATGAACTAGAGATATCAAAAGAAGAGAGAGAAAATGAAACGAAAAGAAAAGAGCGTCAAAAAGAAATGGGGAGAGAAAAGAATACAACAACCTGAAAGAATAAGATACCAAGCGCCATAAACCCCATGCTGTGCAGATCAAAAGGTCAAGCTGTTGTGCCCATTCATAAGAATATCAGCGCATCGAACTCGGCTGAGTGAATTAGACTGCTCAGTTGTCCTCCCAGCTTTTCTCGACCGTCTCACGCACTCGCTTGGTGTACTCTTTGCGATTGTCTTTGTAGAGGTTCGAGGCCTCGACGTTGGCCGGAGACGAGGTGTTAGGGTCATTCAGAAGACTAGAATTGACAAGCCGCACATTAGCATTTGCAGAATAATCTTCCATAACCAAGCCAGCCATACCTTTGAATACTAGTAAGAATAGCCGCCACATCATATGTCGGACTCCAGCGGTTCTGCAGAATATCGAGACAGAGCTCGCCGGTCCCGTACACATTGGGATGGAACATTTGGCTGATGAATTTCACGCCCGGGGGCTTGTTGGGGTATTGTTCTTCGAAGTTCATGACCAGGCGGAATGTGCCATCTTCGAACGGCGTATCGGCGGGGCCGATGATGACGGCATTCCTAACATTTCATCAGAACCATTCTCAAGAGCCCCGAATCATCCTGCCGGAGAAACATACCATGTCATCACATTATCAGCGACTGGAGATGCAGAGACACCAGCTGGGGGATCGGTTTGCATGCGCTGTGAGTATGGAAATGTTAGCGGGGCAAATCATCTTGGACGCAGAACACCGGGGAAGAATCTAAGAAGCAAAGTAGGCACATAGGAATAGCTTTGAATGAGATCATTTATGAATACAGTGAAAATGTTCGAAAAACCCAAGGCGAGGTGATAATATTGACGCGTACCTTGAAGTCCCGCATCAGACGACGACGGGCGGATGTAGACATGATAGAATCGGGGGGAGGCGGAAAGCAAATGAAATGGGTTGCTAAAGCTTGTGTGTATGTAGCTAGCTGGATATCAGGATTCGCAAATACAGTCAGAAGTGAAGAGAAAGAAAGGAGAGGGAAGGAGAGGAAACCCGACAGGTCATTGATACGGTAAGGCGTTATGCAGCGAACCGATAGAGGGGAAGTCCGGATGAACTGTCCCAATGGAGAAACTACCCCAATCAGGCTAGAGTGAATGTCCAAGCAGTTTCCCGGGGCCCCGGGAAACTCCACGGCTACTCCAGTGCTGACTCAGCAAGAATTATGTGACCTCGGGATAATTTCCTTAACAAAACAAAACTTAACTAGTGCTTTCCCAAGGTTCCAAGGTTCACCCAACCCGACCGCCTCGGGAGAAGCCTCGGTTCAAGCGGAGTGGCGGTTGTAGGCGGTTATAAGGGCGGATAATTTTCAATACATCTGCACATGCAACAGCATTCCTCAGTTCTTCGTCCTTAATTATCCCTTCACACAACCTAATTATTCAATACTGTCAACTCACCACCCACCTCTCCTCTTAAAACAAAGTCATGATTTCCGCAGGCCTGTCTGCTCGTCTCCCCAAACGGGCCTTCCCCGCATTTCGCCCCCAGCGACAGTTCAGCTCGGCACGCCCAACATGCAAGGAGATTCAGGAAGCTTACATTTTGAGTGCGTCTCGAACACCAACAGCAAAGGTGATTACCTGTAGAGAAATCCTCTTCTGAAGAGCAATTTACTAACTTCCAGGGTCCTAGTTCAATGGTTCTTTTGTGTCCGTATCAGCACCTGAGCTCGGCGCTGTTGCAATTAAATCCGCCCTAGCCAAGTCCAAGGTACCTATTGAGAAGATCACGGATGTGTATATGGGAAATGTTTTGCAGGGCTCAGTAGGCCAGGCACCTGCCCGTCAGGCGTCTATCTTTGCCGGTCTCCCTTCCACTGTTGAAGCTACAACAATCAACAAGGTCTGCGCTTCTGGCTTGAAGGCTGTGTCACTTGCCGCTCAGAACATTCAACTTGGCTTGGCAGAGGCACAAGTGGCCGGTGGTATGGAGAATATGAGTCGCGTCCCCTATTATATGGCACGTGCCAGCCAGTTACCACCCTTTGGTGAGATCAAGTTAGAGGATGGTCTCATCAAGGATGGTCTATGGGATGTTTACAACAAATTCCACATGGGTATCTGCGCAGAACAGACTGCGAAGAACCACAGCATCTCGCGAGAGGAGCAAGATTTATATGCCATTCAGTCATACGAGCGGGCCCAGCAGGCATGGAAGGAGAACAAGTTCGCCGACGAGATTGCCGCGGTTACTGTGAAAGGCAAGAAAGGAGATACCATTGTCGATCGGGATGAGGGCTTCGAAAACTTGCGTATCGACAAGTTGAAGACCCTGAAACCCGCCTTTCTACGAGATGGGACTGGCACTGTAACCGCTGGCAACGCATCTAGCATGAATGACGGAGCATCTGCTCTGGTTTTGGGCAGCAAGGATATTGCTCGCAAGTATGGCGGTGGCAGCCGTGTCTTGGCCCGTATCGTTTCTTCGGCCGATGCTGCCATCGACCCTGTAGACTTCCCAGTCGCCCCTTCCAAAGCAGTTCCCCTGGCGCTGGAGCGTGCCGGAATCACCAAGGACCAAGTGGCGGTATGGGAATTCAACGAGGCTTTTGCGGCTGTCATCAAAGCCAATGAAAAGGTCAGTGCCGTATCTGTCTAACTTCCACACCAGATCTAACCTCTAGCTCCTATAGATTCTCGGTTTGCAAAACGCCAAAGTCAACATGCTTGGAGGCGCCATCTCTCTCGGCCACCCTCTTGGCAGCTCAGGCTCACGTATCCTCGTCACCTTGCTCCACCAATTGCAGCCCGGCGAGTATGGAGTGGCTGCGATCTGCAACGGTGGCGGTGCTGCAACTGCGATGGTTGTGCAGAGATTGGATCGGGTGGATTGATCTCACCAAAAATTGCAATGTCTTCGGTGGCAAATTATGACTGATGCCCTCAAATGAACAATGCAGGCTTGGATATCACCCCGTGTAGCAGAGACGTGCACCTTTCTTGCGATTTGGAATAGCGGATTGGCCAAAAATTGTATTTACTCACCTCCTTTTATGTATAGACTCATCGCCTGTTTCTCTGCGGACCTTTCTATATGGATACATTAGTACGATGTATATCACTCTCTCGTTCTTTTTTCTTCACTTCCTCCCTTAGATCTCTTATATGTCACCGTAAATCCATTAATCTGTCTTTCTTTCCTGTTTTGCAACTTTGAGGCGATCTTTGAAGGATTCTTAAGGTCTTTTGTGGTTGGCGCCTGATTCCTCAGGAATCAACCCAGCAGAATGCAACCCAAACAAAAGCAGACTCCAGCTTTTCTTCTTCATATCTTCATGCTCTACCTCGCGAACCCTTTATATACCAATGATGCTGACAGGGCAAGGATCCGATATCTGACACCATGCTGAACCCTGTGGCTCTGTCATTATCTCCGTCCTGCCATGACGCCATTTCTTGGTCCCCGGACGGTGAGCTTGCTATCGCTGCGGGTGAATACTTCCAAATCCTGGTATTTATCTAATTATCTGATGAGCTTCAATATAATTGACAATTTCATAGACACCAAAAACTGGCAGGGATGAGGACTCTGCCCCCAACTCAACCCAAGACTGGCTTATAACTCGTGTTAGAGCCAACTTGTTTACGAACTCTGAGTGGCCGAACTACCTTCCGGGAAATCGAGATGATTTCTCGGTCGCCGCAGACCTTTCAGAAAGCAATGTGGTCGGTCTCGCTTGGTCCCCAGCAGGACTAGGCAAATATCGACGTAGTGTCCTAGCCGTGCTGACGTCTAATCTGGTATTGTCCCTCTGGGAGCCCATTGGCCTTAAGAAGCAATGGACCAGGGTTGCCGTCACCAATCATGTATTTTGGTCACAGCTGCAGCCATCACAAGACCCAAGTAGCCATGGCTTTCGGAAGGTTAACATTCGATCTTTCACTTGGTGCGAAACTTTGAAGCCATCAACGCCTACCGCGGGCTCTTCCTTTTTGCATTCGCACGAAAGCCGCTGGGGAATTCCACTGCTAATGGTTGTAAACGATTTCAATGAAGTCATGATGGTGCAGGTCCGCAGATCAGACCCAACGAATAGCCCTTCCAAGCCTTATGATCTTCAGATCCTAGCGCGTCACTCTCTAAAGAGTCCGGAAACCAAGGACAGTCCGGTCTGTTCTGGATCGCTCTTCGAGAAGGCAATTAAAGAAAGACAACGTACTACTGTGCTTTCCTGTGGTCCGTGGCAGATTTCACCCGCGACGAGCCCGGGGAACTTTGGCTTTGCAGTCACCATGATAGCTGCGGTATGCGGAACGCAGCTTCGGCTAATGAAACTCAAAGTGACTATCGGAAGCTCGCTCGAGGAGACCTCACAACAGTATGCGTTAATCGCAGATTTGACAGAGCATCCTCTGGACCAATTGAATGAGAAATGGGCACATCACAACATCGCTGGCCCTCTTAGATGGCTCCATACTGTACGCTCGATTTCTTACATCCATGCTAAAATGCCCCGTTTCTCTAATAAAAGCTTAACAGAGATCATCCACAACCATTGCCCTGGCAGTGGGCGCCATGGCAGCATTCATCGCCATATCGATGCCCTACGATACGTACACGGGTAGCGTTAGCACTTCTGATGCCGTCGTATTCCATGACTACCCAATCTATGAGCCACAAACCGAGGATAACCAGGGCCACCAAGCAAGGCATCTGGAGCCGATTTCTGGTATGTTATTCAGATACACAAGGCCCTTTCAGCACTGCTGACCAGCTATAGCAATGCTCACTTCCGTGAATGAACAAAGCGACACATGCAAGCTCTACCTAGGTACACTCGGTGGAATTGGCTTAGCCACAGAACTTCGACAACTGCAAATCAACAGCGCCCTACAACAGCCAAAATGGAAACGCATGATTGAAGAGTTCCAGGATGACTATGACTTAGAGCACGACTTAGGAGGAATGTCAGTTTCAAGGATTTGGGGACTCGCATCCTATCGCAACATGACTGCGGCTATCTTCACTTCACATCCTACGGACATGATCGAGTATCGCATCACCTCTGACGACAGGTCTATGATTGTCTTTTCAGGGGAGGGTGAACCCACCATCAACACCCAAGCCCTATTTGCGGCGCACATACCCGCCGATCACAACCAGACAGGAGAAGTGATACGTTTCGTGCTACCTGGTGAGGACGGCGATATTGAACCTGACACGGAGAGTCAGCGCCTGATTTATGCCGTGGCCTGTCGTGCCATCGTAGGTGAAGAGGATAAAACCCTTCGGCTTCATACTCGGCGGTCTTTGGAGCGTCTAGCAGTGGTAACAGGCGCGGACCTGAGCGATGAGATTTCCAAATGTAACGGCAATCCCGCCCCTATATCTGCAAGGACTATGGATCAGGTCACTGGCCCAGGCGGCCACATTTATGAGAAGTGCGAAGTTTGTGATGCGGGAATTGGGTGGCCCTCGACTCAGTTGGCTCAGTGCGCCAATGGCCATCTCTGGGGTAAGTCACCTCCGCTTTGAATTTGTTGGTAATATGTTGACATTTTTCGTTCATATAGAACGATGTGGATTGTCCTTCCTTGCCATTCAAGGACCTGGGATATCCAAGTATTGTTTTGTCTGTCGCAAAGAAGCTCTTGATGAAGAACGCGTGGCATGCATGCGTGGGGGAAAACAAGGTCGAACATTCGATGCTCTCTTTGAGACGTTTGATATATGCTTGCACTGCGCAGCCAAATTCCAGGCCAGTTACTAGATGTCCTCAAATAGAATTTGCAATCATAACAGTGTCGCCTTGATGGCTAGCGGCTGCAACAAAAAAAAGACAAGATAGGTAATACGATAATGACACATAATGCTTCCGACGGATAATCATATTCATATCATTTACAGAGAGCTGTCTATGTGAGCCCCAAAAGGGACCCCGCAATAGGATCCCATTCGTCGTCCCATCGTCGAGAGCTTTCTTTTTGGGCTCCTAAACGAAGGTTTTCCAATTTGTCATTTTCACCGAACAGGTCGACCAAGTGCTCAGCTAACTCGTCTGAGCTTCCAAAGCCTAACCCATTCACGCCCTCAGTGACCAGCTCGGGCCATGCTTCGAAGCGATCCCACCCAACAACAGGAAGACCAGCCCCGAACATGTCTACAACCTTCATGGGCAGATCTACTCCACTGCTGCTGGTATGCAGACTAACCCCTAGAGATGCGGATGCTAATAGCCGGGCATATTCTGGTACACTCAGCCACGCAGTTCGAATCGTGACTTTCTGTAACTTGCTGGACTTTTCAAGGGCCGCAATCTGTTCCAAATACATTTCCTTTTGTGGGCCCTTCCCTGTTATGATCGCCAAAATCTTGGGGAGATGAGGCTGCACTGTGGTGGCTAGTTCCGAGTACCGGAGAAGGGCATCGATGAGGACCGAGAAATCCTCATCCGCAGTCCATGACGTTGAACTGATTAGAACACGTAAAGACCCTTCTTCCAAAGAAGAGTGGAATTCTTTCGTTTCCGGTAGAGTCGTGAGGAAATCCATTCGTGCATTGGGATCGAGGATAGGATTGAAGTGACTGGCAGGGCGGTCGTGCAGTGGCAGAACAGGAGCTGAAAGGTTGAAATCCTTCTTGAGAACGGATGCCATAGCATTGGTGACGCAAAAGTGGGCCGAAGCAGATCTGCAAAATACCTTTTCATACCATATCGACATTTTCACCAGTGGATGGGTTGGGCCGAGTTTTAACGCAAGTATGGAATATCCAAAATTATGCCAATCAACGACGAGCCTTGTTTGCCGCAGGAAACACACAAGGGAGGCTATAGCCAGTGTAGGAATGGAAGGCGGGTTCTTTTTATTGTTGCAAGAGGGAGTCAGCACTTCAAATGAGTATCGGGGAATCCCCCTTTCAAACATACCTGAACCAAAAGCCACCGGGACGGTTTTGTGGTGTATGCGAGACACTTCCAAAGACAGGCTATCTGGAATAGCACCTTTAAGGGTCCGTAAATTGTAAATAGCAGCTTGTTACTGGTCTTTAGGAGAGCGGGATGAGGGCGAAGCGGAACAATCGAGATGTTGGGGTTAGATATGATATCAGGATGAGGATCAGATTCTGTTTCATAGACGATGGTTACCGATCATATCTTGAATTCTGTATGAAGATGTTTATACTAACCATTATACCCAATGATTACCACCTCCCCGCCATGTTTCGCAATGCTCAAGGCATGATACTGCATGCGCGGGCTTCGGCCAATGTCACCAAGAACAAGTATTTGAACACATATCTTGCGCCTTTTGGCGTCATGGGATCTTGGGGGAGACTCTGCTTGTTCTGGTTGATATTGCGAAGGAAGTAACAGGATCAACACAGTGAGGGCGCTAGACAGGCCGAACACTATGCTGATGAAGGTCTCGATCATGATGGAAATGGCACTTCAAGTATTTCGCGCATGGTATTGATCAGCTCCTAATGACATCAATGATCCTCCGAGAGCCAACCAGCAGATGGAATATCCACAGTTGAATGTTTAGAAGGTGTTCGCGGCTTGTCCCGAGGTCAATCATCCATTCTGATACGTAAGCTGATAAGGATTCACGTGATTCCCCTTATGAGAACCTTCGGGGAGACGTGCCTTTCCTTGGAGATAGTGGCAATTTGTTTGAGCCTGTACTTGGCGCTCACTTTTCCAAATTACATTACTTTCTTTTCATTGTCCTCCGGTGCTACTCCGCAATGCTGGATCTGCTGACAACCTGCCCGCTAATCTGAGCTCTCGCCCGCTCCACCCTCGATATCTTGGCAGTGCCCCATCTCCTATCCTTTTCGCTGGACCTTCCAGCTGCTGCGCATCGTCAGCATCTGAAGATCATGTCGACGGGGGCACCGCCTCTGAGCGTGGACTTCACACCACCTTCCAATGGGCACAATCATAATCATGGTCATAATCGCAGTCGTGGCCATCGATCCAACCGCTGGGCGCAACCTCCGCCTCCCCTCTCACAGCCAGCTGATGCCACCTTTCCTCACCCGGAGCCAATCAATGCTATGAACCCGAGTCATTCATATGGGAATACACATCAAACATCAACCCACAGTCACCATGCGCATTCACACTCGCACTCCAGTGCACACCACAATCATAACCATAGTGTGTCATCTCTTCACCATGATGTGCTAGATGACCACCATTTGAAAGATCCCAATGGCAGTTATGGAATATTATCTACGGATACCACTGTACAGGCAGACTATAGTTCAGGGAATATGTATGTGGGTTAGAATGTCATTGACGAGTAAAAGCTGACCCTAATTGCAGCAATGAGATTCTGACTAGTGCACTCGTCGTGCTGCCGTGGGTTACGCTTTCTTGGTACCAGAGACAAGATGCCCAGAGCCAAAATCTATTTAGCGAGGGTATACCTGGTACAACTGCGAGCATTACTACCGGGCAGGTTAGTCAGAAGACCTGCCTTTTGACAGCGCTCACCCTCACCCTCTTCGGTTGTGGTCAAATACTACGCGTCAACTACCAAAACGCTGGCTCGCCCACGCTCTTGTCTGTTAATTTCCCGAAACTAAATGTGAAGAGCGCCCAAACCTCACTTTTACAAATTGTCTCGGTGGCACTGCCAATATTTGCAGCGCTCAAGGTCGGAAGTTTTTTGGTCGCATTTGCACTGCTTCTGGCGACGGCATCGGGGGTCCCAGCAATCATCAATGGATCCTCGCACACTCAAGAGAAATACGGTCAAAAGACTCTATCCATCGGCCTGCTAGTGGTGGTTATCGTGTCGAGCTTCCTTGGGCTGAACCATCCTTGGGACGTATCTCCAGTCGTTGGATATGCCGCCCTATTAGGATCTGTGTTCATTACGCCTCCCCCATTCCCCTCTCTCCGTTATAATAGACCTATTCCCGAGCCAGGTCTTGTTGCAGCACAGAGCAAGACTTCACGCCTAAGCCATCCCTCCGCTGTGGTCACGACTGATGCACCACTGGCCGTTATATCTGGGTCCTCCCTTGCACTACTGACCATACTTTTCAACCGAGGACTTATCTTCAGCAGCTGGGAACTGGTCTATCTCCTTATTCCGACGGTTGTCTTTGCTACTTCCCTTATGATTTCCCTACCCCCCACTTCCCGCTCTTCCAAAAAGATTGGACTCGCCATTTGCGCCGCAGCTGCAGCTTTTCTTTGTTCCCCACATGTCCAGGATGACTTGCTCATGGTTTATGCCACACGTGGTGTCTTGGCTATAGCCTCTTTCTTCGCCTCTCGAAGGGATGACATTCATTTGCATCTGGATACGCAAGCGCATAACCACACGCACATTCATTCGCATTCACACACAAGCTCAGAATCCTCCCGAGTATCAATGTGGCTTCGTCGTAAAAGCGAACCATACCCGTTGCTGCACAGCATTCTCAAAGAGAAAGATTCTCGTAGCATTTTCTACTTTATGTGGTGAGTTATGAAATTGCAAAAAACCCGTCTGTTTTGAATTATTGCTAACATTTTGCAGCCTAAATTTCACCTTTATGCTTGTTCAATTATCATATGGGTTCCTGACTGGATCATTGGGACTGCTTAGTGACAGTATTCACATGTTTTTCGATTGTCTTGCACTTGTTGTTGGTTTATGTGCCGCTGTCATGAGCAAATGGCCCCCGAACGTTCGATTCCCCTACGGCTATGGTAAAGTCGATACCTTGTCAGGGTTTGCCAATGGGATTTTTCTCATGTGAGTGTGGTCAAAGCGGTGCGTAGAGGCAAATTCTAACAACACACAGGATTATCAGCGTTGAGATCATTTACGAAGCGGTGGAACGGCTCTCGTCGGGGAGTGAGATGCATCGTCTAGGCGAGCTATTGATCGTCAGCATTGCTGGCCTCGCAGTCAACTTGGTCGGAATCTTTAGCTTCGAGCACGGTCATGCTCACGGGCATGATCATGGCCACGACCATTCTCATGGCAATGAGAACATGCACGGTATTTTCTTGCACATTCTTGCCGATACGCTTGGTTCAGTGGCAGTCGTCATTTCAACCATTCTCGTGCATTACTCTGGTTGGGCCGGCTACGATCCGTTGGCATCATGCTTCATTGCCATATTGATCTTTGCCTCGGCTGTTCCTTTAGTTAGCAGCACTGCCAAGACACTGCTACTCACTATGCCAGCCGACACCGAATATACTCTTCGGGAAACACTAGCGGGAGTTAGCACTTTGAGAGGCGTGGTTAGTTATACAGTTCCCAAATTCTGGCTTGACGATACAGGACCGGTATCTTCAGGGCATAGCCATTCCCATGACCATTCTGAGCATGGGGACTGTGAGAATCACCATGATCATAGCCATAACCAACACCATCATGGTCATGAGCAGCACCACGATCATGGCCACGATCACACCCATAACCATGACCATAACCATGACCACGATCACGAACATGCGCATGAGAAGAAGCCCCAGAATATTTTCGGTGTGATCCACGTCGTCGCTTCTCGGGGTGCAGATTTGGAAGACGTACGTCAACGGACCGTCGACTTTCTTCGAGAGAAAAACATGGATACTCTTGTCCAGGTTGAGCGTGACGGAGATGCGCGCTGCTGGTGTAACGGTGGTGGTAAGGGCTTTTGATTGGTGACAACCTATGTTTCACTCATCATCAACTGCTCTCAAAGGGGAGCCAGGGTTTACGGTACGTTTAATATCGCTTTGCCTCGGCGGATGTCTATATATCTCTTGTACAGATAGGATTGGATCGGTTTGCCGAAAGATTACACCGATCAACAGCACATAGTTTTCTCCGCAGCATCGGAAGTGCAAGGCATATACTTCAATTTTTCAATAACGAACCCCGGTCCTTCATCGCATCACGTGTAGACGAAACCTTTTCCAGAATCCTTAAGGGGTGAAACTTGTACGACCCGTCTATCAGCTATAGACTGTGTTCTGAATGGACATGCTTGATCCGAGCCCTACATTTCTCAGACAAGTGGAGTGCAGCCCCTGAGGCCAGATCTCTATGAATTGCGACATGATGCTCCTTCGGGTCACACAAATCACATTGAACATCGGCGGCACATGGCGCAAAAGTCCAAGTCCACGTATCTTGTTCTTCTGACAAGAGCGAACCTCCGTTTCATCTTCCTAGAGGTTGCCAGCCTTGTCAGCTAAATCGGTGCCACCGGCCAACCTGCCGGGCCGCAGCTCCAGAAGAATAACCTGCAGCATCTACGACTGTACAAATGGAAGAGTGACATTGAGTCCTGTGCTACCAACCACTCCACTTCCAGGTTTGGACAAAGGATGTTACGATATTCTATATACCTTCCGATACCATCGCAACCCCAGCCGATTCTTTCTGTCATTCTTCTACGGATATTTCTACAGAGATATCAACTACACTCTACATTTGAATCATTCATCCAGTATATTCAATGTCATCAGCTTCAGTTTCGACCGTACAATCACCATATGCCGACGAAGTCCTGCGAGGAGGATATGCGAAAATATTGGAGGGCCATACAGTCTTCCTCACCGGAGGTACTGGCTGCTTGGGGGGTTGTCTCCTGTACAAGCTAGCTCTGCAACTGCCAACTCGCAAGATTTTCGTCTTGATTAGGGGGAACTCTCAGCGGGCTATTGGAAAATTGAGAGAATTGATGCCAAATCATGCACAGGCTATTTTAGCCACGAACAAAGTCGAGTTTGTGATTGGAGATATGAAGACGGTGAACTTTGGGATTGAAACTGCTATTCTTCGACAACTTCAAGATCAAGTGACACTGGTCATTCATACAGCAGCTAAAATCAAACTTGAAGGTCCCATTCGTGATGCACTGGAGAACAATTGCCTCCCTGCGCTGGAAATGGCACGGATTGCCTCTGGATTCCGGCGACTGAAACTCCTCATCCAGATCTCTACGTCATACGTTAATAGTCATCTCCCCGACGGCACAGTTCTAGAGCGAATATATCAATTGGGGGGCAAAGAAGATGCGGAGGAAGAACTGGCATCCATATTGACGCTGGACACATCACCTCATGCGGGCAAATTCTCATCTACCTACACTCAAGCTAAGCATCTCATGGAACGTCTACTACTCAGCCGCTTCCCTCTTCTTCCAATTCTACTGCTGCGGCCAACAATCTTCGGCCCTGCGCTCAGATGCCCTTACTCGCTATATGGACCGGAGGACTCCACGCCTCTCAACAAGTTTACTAGGCTCTGGTTCTCCGATCGGGGCACCACACAAGTTTGGCACGCCACGGAAGGCTATAAGTCAGGCACCAATATCCTAGACGAGATCCCCGTGGACCTCGTAGCAAATGCGTGTCTACTGCACGCAGCAGCACGGACTACAGGCATTGTCCAGATTGGTTCACAGCTCTATCACCCGATTACTTTTGATGGGATCTTCCAAATGGGCCTGGAAAATGCCACGCCTGCAGCCCAGCGAGAGTTTCCGAAGATCATCTTTACCGAAGATCGCAGCACACCGCAATGCTTTCTTGCGGAATTGATTCAAGTAGGAACTCGCAACTGGTTATTCGATTGCGGGCGGTCTTACTGGCTCAAACAGGTGAGCGGGCCATTGAGCATGCAGGTGTGCAAGCATGAGGCAGATGCTCTGAATTTGGCACGGACTCACGATGTCCTCGGGACTCTAAAGGAGAAAGCTCGGATCTGAACGGAAGATTGGAGGCTGCAAACCGGCCACAAGATACTTTGTAGCCCCGTAATCTGAGCTGCATGAGACAAATATGACCGTATTCTCCACGCTACGTCTATCATAATACTTTCTCGTATCACAATATCTCCTCGGTTGATAATTATTTAGGTCATTCAAAGAAGGGTTCTCTCACTTAGAGGTATCAGTCAGTTCAAATAAGCCGAGTTCATTACACTGGTTGAAAGCTAAAAACAGGCACGGCGGCCCAATATTCAGCTTATAGCTGACTCGGAATGCTGTCGCATATTCAGCCAATATTTACTAGGAAGAAATATTGAACATGAAGGAGGATTTTATCCCAAAAATTGGAGTAAATGAAGAAAAACTCACGATTAAACATAGAAAAGTCGTTTTGTATGTTAAGCCGCCATTACCGCGGGCGCCACTATAACATCAAGGGGGAAAATATCTATAAAAAGACAGCCCAGAAGAATTTCCGAAGATACATCAAAAGAACTCAGAGGGACGACAAGGCCGCATAACTAAGTAGCTATTCTTGTATACATCCTTGAGCGATGCCAAGGACAACAGTTGTTGAGTTCGATGGGTATACGGAGAACCAATTTGGACCAGTTCCTGTTAAGGATCATAGTACACAGGAATAGGACAGAAGCTATTAATATCCATCTATGGTGTTTCTTTACATTTTGTTTCCCCCGTGTAAATCCCAAGAAGCGGGTATAGTATATCACAGTCCCATCTTTTTCTGGGCCCAGGCCATAGCATTAGCCCATTCCATATCCCCAGGATGCAGTGCGTCCAATAATTCGGAGACCAATGCCCGGCCCGAATCCCGAGCCCACCAATGCTGGCCATCAAGCTCCCCGAGCAACACGCCCCAGTGCATGAGAATCAACAGAGATAAAGGTTGACGGCGTCGCACATTGTCCACGAATTCCTTGTCGCTCATAGCGAGCCAAGCCAGGACATTGGCAGCATCAACAGAACTGCCAACTCTGGCTGAGAAATGCCGCAGGTAGACAATAGCATCTTTGTTGACCTGATGCTGTTCGGGGTCGATACTAGCGAGGGCCTCATCATTCAAAGCAGCGAGTCGCTCCAGGGCAGCCCGCATATCGCTATCTAGACTGGCTACCCCACTATTCCAATAGTTTCTTCGACGGGTAAACAGCTCTAATTTGATCCAAGATTCACCAATCCGGTGGATTTTTCTCACGCCTTGCAAGAGTTCAAATACAACGACAATATTCTCCGTTATGCTTGAACTTTCCCCGCGGGCAGCAGTCACTCTTGGTAGAGCAATGCCTATAACGGTGGTGATAATGGACTGCGCCAGCGCAGCCTCGCAGTTCATTGGGTTGATACTGTCAACAGCTGCGCGATATGGCGCAAATGTGAGATTGTGATATTGGAGGGCGACATCAATGTACACCAGCGATGCCGGGGGCTCGATTGTGGCGGCAATATGAAGAGCCCCCAGAGCCAGAATGCCGTTCATTAAAAAATCATATTGAAGAGCCAGGCGAGGAATGGCAATCTGCCAGACATAATGCTCCGAGCTGGAAGAGCAAAGACTCTTAAAGGTTTCTGTGGAAAACTTATGCATAAGCTCCAGATCTCGCACCCCTGAAATGTTTGAAGAAACGGAAGCTGCTAGCCTAGGGATCCTCGGCCGCAGGGGAGCGTCTATAATAGCCAACGAGGCTGGGGTCTGGCTTGCTCGTGAATCGGGCCGAGCCGGCGCTCTTAAATATGTGCATGGGAGTTCCCGCGAGATACAATTGGAGCACGGTGGCCCCTTTTCGTCACACTGCATTCGTTAGTCTCGTCATTTGATGGAGCCCGGGACCATCTATGGGGCCATCCTAAGTTTCCGTGACGAACCTTGACGCGACGTCTCTTGCATTGATCGCAGCCTTGGCGAGATTTAGTGTGCGCTCGGCGAGGAGGCATCTCGGAAATCACGGTACCTGAGGATCCATGTAACCGGTTCGCTCGGCTCCTTCGAGACGGGGGAGAGTCCAAGCGCGGGAGAGAAGAAGATGGTGTGGAGGAGTCACGTGGACTGAGACTATAAAAAGACTTCCCTGTCTTGTTTTCTCTCTTCTGTATGGTTTCATCTTTTTACAGTTTCTACCTTTTACTTCTTCGTCCGGCGTCAGATTATGCCAATTTGATAATGCCCTTGTGGTCGCTCCGTCTCCAACGTCAGCATTAGCCTTACACAGTCACATGTCTCAATTTAGCCCTAGAGAGGACTTGAAACTGTGAACTCAATACCGACTGACATTGTCTAGATTCTACAGATTCTATAGATTCTAGAAAGAAAAGTCCATCTCGGACCAAAAGATCTCGGACGAAAAGCAACAATTTCCCGAAAGGATCAAAGCGCCTTATAGAAAACAAGTGGATCCGACGTAAGCGACGTGGAGAGAACGAAAACGAGAACGAGAACGAACGAGAACGAGGGCAATAAACAGCCAATAGCAATGCATTCGGAGTCGGTTTCATCTTGTTTAACCAATTTAGGGCTCCACCTGCTGGAGGTGGTATTGCTGCGGCCCCTTGATATTGAGTTGACCTGCCCGAAAGTTGATAATTTATGATTTGATATCCAACCCCTCCAGGGTTTTTCTCCATTGAGAGACTTCATGCCCTTTTTCCTCTTTGGTCTTGTTATCCCACCTTCTAGGACTTATCCTCACCCATCTCTCTCTTACTCTCTTTCATTTACTCCATCTCTCTTTTCTTTTGATTACACATCCCACCCAACATGGCGGGCTACGACACTTGCTTTGAAGTAAGCCCACAATGTCCTGTTGAACTCACAACATACGGTTATTACCCCAATCTCGGAGGAAACATCTTCTTCACGGTCTTTTTTGGTCTACTCGGAATATGCCAAACCGGTCTCAGCATCTACTACCGAACATGGACATTCTTGATAGCTCTACTCATTGGAACATTTATGGAAATGGCTGGGTACATTGGCAGGGTTCAAATGCATTATAACCCATGGTCGGCACCTGCATTCAAACTGCAGATCGTGTGTCTGGTCCTCGCGCCGACCTTCGTCGCGGCGGGTGTCTACCTAACACTGAAGCATATCATTCTGACCTTGGGACCCGAACACTCAATCTTAAAGCCGCGCCTTTTCACCTGGATCTTCATCGGATGCGATATTGGCTCTCTTCTTTTACAGGCTGCAGGAGGTGGTGTCGCTGCAGCTGCTGGTAATGACGACTTCCAAATGCTCAAGGCAGGCGACGACATTATCATTGCTGGTATCGCCTTCCAGGTGGGGACTATGGTTGTTTGTGGATTCTTCGCGACTGTCTTCTTCTGGAGGGTTTTCAGGCGTGGTGATGGGTTTACGGGCGAGAAGAACCTCGATTCACCGATTATTTCCAAGTGGATACCGTTCGTCGTGGGCGCAGAGGTCTTTGCCTATGTCACAGTCTTGATTCGGTGCATTTATCGGTAAGAGCCAAGATTCAAGTCCAAACAAGACACTTTACTGACCTCGATATCTAGTATCCCGGAGATGGCTGGGGGCTGGGGAAACCCGCTGATGCAGAAGGAGAATGAGTTCCTTCTCTTGGATGGGATGTAAGTGGTCTCTTTTTCCTTTGAAAGCCGAGGAAATCATAGCTGACGTGTCATTAGGATGATTTCTCTCGCCTGTCTGGCCTTCACCATCTTCCATCCTGGAATGTTCCTCCCATCATTGCGCTTCACGTCCAAGACCCGCACATAATCACTTCCTTTTATATTGCTTTTGTGGGAGCTCTTGGCGTTCTTTTAGATCCTTTTTTCCAGCATGTGTGTCTATGTCAGAGATGATATACTCTATTTAATCAGGGCGTAATGAATACATAAGAATCAGTTATCGCTCTACATTGGGGCTAGATCTACGTCAGATTCGAAAAATACTTCGGAAAATAGATTCGATCCAAATCAGTGAAGCCAAGGATGTCTGGATAGAGCTCCAGCCCCCACGAAAATCGCAAAGAAATGCACCACAAAGGAATCAGAGATCGAGAGCAAGGCAAAGGATTGCTCGCTCTATGCAATTAAGAAGAGAAAAGAAGAGAACCACCGCTCGCCGCGGAACATTGAAAAAGAACCCCGGCAACTCCATGTTAAATCAGACAGAACCCGCCATCTTAAATTGCCGTGTATAATTAAATCGTACTAGTCATCCAACGTAAGACGAACGCACCGTCGGACACGCTTCTTGAACTCCGCAGGGTCCTCACGCCATAGCCGGGCAGCCTCCACATTCGCCGGGCTCTCGTCGTTCGGGCTAGAAAGCATAGAGATGACGGACAAAAGGATCGTCTCGGGAGTTTGCACGGGAGACCAGCGTTCCGCAGCCGACTCATAGCCGTATTTGTCCTCCTCGGGTGGGTGCAAAATGGAAATGCAGACGTCGCCATTTTCATAAACTATCAAATCGGAGTAATGTGTGAGTAAGTTGTCTGTGATAAATAATTCAACCAGAACCACATACTATTCGGATGGAAGATCGGAGATTCGAACTTCATCTTTGGCGGCCGGTGAGGGTATTCTGTTGGAAAAGAGAGGCGAGCTTTGAAGAAACCACCTATGCAAGCAAACTTGTTAGTATTCTTCCCACTTACAGGAGCGTGTCCCTAGGCGGCATTGTGTTTGCCACAGCACCAGCCGAGGAATTGACAAATCCAAATAGAACGAAGCCTTGACATACCTCCATACAGCTTCACATCGTCTGATATCATGAGCATAACCTCCCATTCGAAAACGTTATTATCGACCAAGCCGCAACTGATGCCAGGAATGTCCTTATCGGACTGCATCTGCTGCAGTTGGCGGGACAGCATGCGCCCGGCGGGAGAAGTCGCCATGCTGATAATCGAGAGAAATAAAGCAGAAGGATGGAGTGGAATTCGGTCGATATCTGGAGCCGGTTTCAACGACAAAAGAAGGACAAAGAGGACAAGGTGAGGAGAAGGTGAGGGGCGCAAAAAGAAATGTAGGCGGTAAGGCTAGAGCGGGGTTTGAATAACCTAGATAGGGAGGCGGTATACACCCTGGGCACGTAATCAGCTGCTGCTTTGTATGTCTAGGTAGCCCTGGCGATAGACTCGATTTGAGGACCTTAGGAATCTCATTATGTTTGAAACTCGTAGTTTATAAGGAAGTTGAAAGACTCAGTATATGGGGCAAACATTTCAATCTCTCCCAATGATATAGATATAGCAAAACGCAACAATTACACACACATCCCAGCATTTCATAATCTACCAAACATGAGGTCTTAAATGGCTTCTACTCCCAGCTCGTTTGGATTCTAGGGGCATCGGAATCAATGGGCTTGGCAGTCTTGATAATCCAAAAGATCTGACCGCCAAGTACCAGAGTAGCGAAAACACCAAGTGCCACTTCCATAGCAAATGTCTTGCCAATAACCTTGGCGAAGCGGATACGGGCAGCCCAGTCAAAGGTAGTCCATGCATCCATGAGGCCGATCTTGCCGCTGCCACCGGTGATGGCTGGACGGACTTTGCCCCCGAAAGAGCGATCAAATGGCACAATAGTCTCATCCTCCTCGGGAAGCATGGAGGCAGCCACACGGACAAAGATGACACGAGCAGGCATAGAGATCAGGAATGCCAGAAGAGCAGGAATGACACTGACGCCCATGAAGCGGTAGATGGCGACGATAGGCGGGACCTCCTGGTCACCGGTAACATCGAGCCAGCCAGCAAAATTGGCAATGGCCATGGGGATGAAGAAAGCAGCAGCGGTGAGGACATCCTGGAGAGCAGCAGCGGGGGCAATCTTAATCCAGGTCTTGTAGCTGGGGATACGCTGGTAGAAGCGCTTTGGGGAGGGCTCGGAGATAACAATGTGCACCCAGGCCATCTGCCAAGTAGCCAGCAGCACGCTCAGGGCGGATTGAACGACAAACTGGCCCAAATATGAAGTGGTAGACACAGGGACAAAAGATGACAGGAGCCCACGGGCCATGGTGTAGGCCACGAACATGCCCATACCACGGAAGCGAGACCAGAAGCCAGCGCGGGAGCGGAGGTGCTTCACAGTAGTGCGCAGCTTGCTGGTGATAGGCTTGAGGGGAGTAGAAGCGAGCAGCTCGGAATCATCCTCGTCGGTTGGCTTGGTAGGATCGGGACCCGGAGTAATGCGAACGTAGATATCGGGGTTGGTATCTTCCACTATAGCCAGAGTGGAGACCACCATTCCATAGGTATACTCAATCTGTCGAGTGTTAGTTCCACAAAGTTATATCTGGAAAGATCGTATTACTTACAGACCAGAAAGCAAGCCCAATCAAGATAGCAGTGATGGCAAACAGAGCCACCAAGCCTCCATTCGGCTGCTGCTTCTCAGGCTTATCCAATGACTGCATGTGAGTGACGGCAAGCTCGGTGCCCCGACGCATCAGGACATTAGTGACGGTCATGATGAAGCCGACACTGGTGAATATATAATAAAATATATATTCGATGGAAAAGAGATGGAAACACGAGGTTGGGAGTGCAAAGATGAGAGGGGAAGACGGGGCTTTTATCTGATACGAGGCCAGGCAGCAGACCACTAGCGCCGGAGTCGTCGGTACACTTTGAGTACTTAGAGTTTGGGGTTACCCCACCTATAAGTTTAGGTACCTGGCGTGTACCCTGATCAGCCTCACGCCAGAGGAACTCGGACACTTTCTTTGGACATTTCCATTTCCTTTGCATCTCCTTCAAACAAGTTTTCTTCTCGCTATGGGATGGCCATATATTAGTTTTGCTAATTTTCACTATTTGCTTTTCAAAATTCACCAAATCATCCGATGGTATAAATATAGAAACCCCTTGGATTATCGGCGTCCAATTCCTCCGTGCCGACCAGACATTGACAGGTTGCCTCCGATCAGCCATTGGCCCCCGACATGTTAGCGCTAGGTCCAGGCGAGGCCGGCTCGGGCAATTCTTCCCCTCGAGCGTGAAAAAATAAGTAAAAATACCTGTTGAGCCTCAATTGTCTCAGGCAAACGTGTATGCTGCCTATATCCCATAATTTCCTCCTACAAATGATATTGGCTAGAATTTGCCCAGTGTATACATTCCAGATCCAATGTGATATGCCCAACTCCCAGAAATCACACTCAAAAAAGTGACTCTCTATAAATATCGGGTATCAACCAAAGATCTAAAATGAACCCAACATGATCAGAAAGATGCGAACCAATCAAAGCCAACTCATGGTTGCAGAACCATCCGTGGATGGGAGACAAAACGCTGAAAAAAGAGATCAATCATGGTATGTACACAACAAGAATTCTCCAACTTTAGTCAAACAACTTCTTCATGCCCTTGTGTGCCAGCTCAACGCCGAGGAAAGTGGCGGCATTGGCAGGCACCGCACGGGCGAGGGCGGGTCCGAATCCAGGGAAGAAGGCCTTGAAACCGCCGCTAGCGTAAACCGAGCGGATAACACCGCCCATGGTAGGCTTGCCCGATGCGCTCTGCAGGCGGGACTTGATGGTGTCAACTGGGAAGACAGGGATCCACATGGCGATACCGGCAGCACCACCAGCGCACACCACGGCAGATAGGGAAAGCTCGCCCGTCACATTGCCTTCGGCATCCTTGGGGGTCAAGGAGCGCTTGATGTACTCGTAGGCCGCGAAGTAGGCGGCCGAGCCGGGACCATCACGGGCCAACGTCATGGCGCTACCACGGAACACGCTGCGAACACCGCCTTCCTTGTACAGCTGGCGCACGACATCCACACCACCGGAGTATTGGGGCTTCTCGCCCGGAGCCAGTTGCTTCTGGCCCTGGATCTGGAGGAGGACCTTGACACGCTCGAAGGGTGCCGTGATCAGGGTCATGGGAATCGCGGAGAAGAAGCCTGCAGAAGAGATCTGTGCGATGGAGTACTGCGGGGTGTCGTTCTTGATGGGGACGGTAGAGAATCTGCTCACGAGAGTCTTGCCCACGTCGTAACCCTAAGTTATTGTTAGTATCGCTTCCGAGCGGGCGCTCGCAGCTGTCTGTGGGCTCCAAGAGAGAAAAAAAAAAAGGATAAAAAGACGAACCCAAAAGCTGACGGCAACTGTGAGAGAAAATTGGTTAGCTCATAACTCGACCAATTTCAGATGTGAGAGCCATTATGGCGCATGCTAGAGTACTTACACATGGGAGTAACTCCAACAAGCGGCGCAGAGACACCGGCATACAATCCCTACGAAACCATTGTCAGTTCGGTCGCAAGATATTCAATGTGCTTGTGGTGATCATACTCGAGCCAATCCTTCACGGGCTATCGTCTTCCTGACCACATCCATGGCACCTGAGTAAACTCCCTTTTCGGCCGTCTGCAGGCGCACCTTCACCAGATCAAACGGGTGTCCGACGACCACAGCGCAGATACCACCAACGGCACCGGCTGTGAGAGAGCGCAGCTGCACAATTGTCTGATTGACGGCCTTGGTCTCGATGTCGTTGATCTCATCTTTCAGCTGCTGCGTGGTGGGGGAGGTAGACTTAGACATTGTGGGCGATTCGGAGCAAGGAGAGACAGGGGTGGAGATGGGGATGGAGGATGAGAGAGAGAAGAGGGAGGAGAAGAAAGCAGGAGCCAAGAGTAAGATGGGAAAGTAATCGATAGCGCAATAAGAAAAAAAATTGACCGGGGATCTTCAAATGATGGAGACGGACACAACCGAAGCCGACTGGTCTTCCCCGGACGAAGGTGTGCCTCGGTTCGGCAGCGGAAAAACCGACTCCCCGTGGTAGATACTAGCAAGTAGAAAGGAAGTCTACAGTACTGTAGAACTAAATATTATGGAGACTTTTGGCATGGTTTGCTGGTTTTCCTATAAGAATTGAACTAGAATATACCCTTACAGCGTCAGTGGCCCCGAGTGCACCAGTCCGGGTGAACGGGAGAGCTCAACCACTCCACGTTTTCCCCGCGGAATAAAGGATGGCTGTGTCAGGATTAGGTTTACTCCATCTTTAGCCCTTCTTAGGGTGAGTGGGTGCAGGGGACATATGAAATGCCTATATCGTTGCAAATGTGTGCATGTAAGTACTTGGAAGTCCGGGTTCTACTCCGTGCGGTCGCAATCACATGGAAATCCACGTGCTTTATCAGGACGAGAATTAGTATTTATACATCCATCCATATGTCCATGTATTCAGATGCATAAGTATAAAAAGTATTCATACTGCAACACCCCATATTCAGCCACTCCTTTACCCAGTAGCCTCGCGGTAGTATGCAAGCAAGGCTGCGGTTTGCGTCAGTGGCGAGCCCTTCCGTCTCGCCAGCCTTGGGTACCCACTTTCCAAGAAGAGAATTTGATTAATTCAACCCTTCAATACTTGATCAAATAGTGTCACGCAAGAAGTATAGATGCCATAATATATATTTCATTCATTAAGCTCGATTGACATTATATTAACAGCTCCGTAGAGCAAAGAGAAGACAAACATGATGGTACCCATCATGAACCCGTTCCGTATTGTACCTATACAAGCCCGACGACGGCAACACATGAATCATAACCCATAAAGTAACATGGAGTACATGCGGACTCTACACTTCACATGTCGTTCGTTTACAGAGCGAGAATAGCGAACAGGCCGAGGACGCCCATAGCACCACTGCCGACAGTGGCCATGGGGGCACCGGCACCGGTGCTGGAGGTGGGAGCAGCAGAGCCGGAATCCGAGCTAGAGGTAGACTGAGAGCTGCCGGAACCGGAGTCGGAGGTAGTCTCAGAGCTGTCGGAGCCGGAGCCAGTAGAGGTGGAAGATGTGCTGGTGCTAACCTTGGTCACCATGGAGCCGGAGGCATCAGTGCTCTAGAGATATGGTCAGCGTGGTTTTTAAAGAGAAGATCAAGTGTTTCTTACAGTGAAGGTGGAAACGGAGCCAGTGTTAGAGTCAGAGGCCACAGTGCCAGTCAATGTAGCGGTGGTCTTGGAGCCGGAAACGCCAGTGCTAGTCAAGGTAACGGTGGTCTCCGAGTCAGAGGAACCAGTGCCAGTCACGGTAGCGGTGGTCACGGAACCGGAGGCGTCAGTGCTAGTCACGGTAGCGGTGGTCTCAGAACCAGAGGCGGCAGTGCCAGTCACGGTAGCGGTGGTCGCGGAGCCAGACGCATCAGTGCCAATCACGGTGGCGGTGGTCTCGGAGCCAGAGACGTCAGTGCCAATCACGGTGCCGGTGGTCGTGGAGCCAGAGGCATCAGTGCCGGTCACGATGGCGACGCCGGTGGTCGTGGAGCCAGAGGCATCAGTGCCGGTCACGGTAGCACCGGAGCCAGTGGAAGTGGAGTCACCACCAGCACCGGAGGTAGATCCAGAGGTAGAGCTAGAGTCAGAGCCGGAGGTAGAGCTGGAGTCAGAGCCGGAGGTAGAGCTGGAATCAGAGCTGGAGCTGGAGGTGGAGTCAGATCCCGCGACACCGCCTGCGATATAATGTTAGTTTACCGTATCAGGTGTAGGGAAGACATGAATAGTCACGTACCAGGGCACTTAGCGACGGCCATGGCGAGAACCTTCTCGGCGTCGTCGTTGGGGCAGGCCTCCTTGGTGCAGTCACGGATACCGAACTTGTAGTTATCGCTCTTGCACAGGCAGGCGAGGTCGCCAGACTTGCAACCCAACTCGGAGGCTTGGTTGTTCATGTTGTTGAGACACATAGTCTAGAGGCGAGAAGGATTAGCATTGAGCATGATTGAACATGGGAATTGATCGAACTTACAGCACACTCCGAGGCAGCAACGTCAGCGGCGGCCATGCCAAAAGCGGCCATCAAGGCCAGAGCAACGGGGGAGAAGGACTTCATGATTGGGGATTAGGGAAGAGAATTGAGAATTCTAGAAGTCAATGTGTAAGGGACGAGGAATTGGCAGAGTGGAAACTGAAATAAATCTGGCGATGGGGACCTTTTATAAAGACAGCCCTGAGAAACGAAAACAAAGTCTGCATCAAGACTCACCAGCCACCTGCCCCAGACTATAAATTGAGTCTCCATAATTGACAAAAAAGGAATAAAGTGGACGGAGCGGACGGTGAAGTCCAATCACCATAGAGGAGTGGATGGCCTGGCAAGGCCAAGTTGGGATTGTTATGGCGACCCAACGTGGCGATGAGAGAGTGAGGATCGATTGCTTAAGCGACATGAAGTCATCACAACATCCAAATCTTGGATCTGCCCTCTGTAATGGCCTGAAATGGGGAGATCGCCCCGGGGATAGCTCACACCTCTTCTCCATCGTCGATCTCATAGGTTCATCCAATTTGCCAGGGGCCCCGTTCGGAATTGAATTTCGGATTGTGGCTTTTCCACGATGTTCTCCATCATTGGAGCCAGCCCTCCCATTTCGCCGATGGGGTAATCCGTTTGGTTGGCATCATTAGGGGTAACCAAGATTTTGATAGTGGTTGAGCTTCCAAGCTTTCTTTCCTCCCTCATTTCACCGATTTGGGCAATGTTTACGGTCAAGATAGGTGAAGATCGACAGATCCCAATCGGAGCTGAGAGCGGCACTAAACTGGATTGTCGAATAGTCAGAGACACTCCGATCGCACTATTGAAAATTTGAAAACTCAGTTGTTGGGACACCGCTAGTTTGTGGCTGAACCTTGGGACACAGCCACACCATCAATATCATCATGTTGTGCTATTGTGGACGACTCCATTACGGACTACTATTATGTATTCTCCGATACTATATTGTAGACGGAGGTCGGACTGTAGAGTACTCCGTTCGTGTATACACAGGGTTGATTCCCAAGCTCGTTTCACCTTTCAAGGGATACCCCTGGAAAGGAATTGGAGCTTTGAGATACGTAACAATTGAACTGAAATCAATTGACTTGCATCTTCTCCTTCCTTTTTTCCTTTAAACTAGTAAAATATTCCGCAGATCGGAATCAAACATCCACCTTGGATGCGAGATACTACGGACTCCACATGAAGATAATGTAGGATTACGGAGTCTGACCTTATATCGAGTACAGAATAATAAATTAACTAAATTCAACTGATCAAAGCTATAATGCTATCCCTACAGTAATAATATTAACTAATTGCCACTTTACTTTTAACAAATCCCTTACCCTCAAGGTTTTATACCAGGCTTGACCCCGTCAGGTGTTATGGTTGTGACCATGTGTTAATCTCCTATTTCCTGATTGCCCTGTTGACATTTGAATATAGTCTAGGGTTACGCGCCAAGCAAGCTGATGTCTAGCAAGTGCGGCTGTGTGTGCGGAGTACTTCGTTCTCAGCATGTTCCCGCTATTGTTTGAGCAGCCCACACTGGTTGAAGCTCCCATTCGTGCCGACGTCAACACCGTGGGAAGCTGCATAGATTCGCCTGGGTCCCTTGGCAAAAGTCAGACACCGCTATCTCTGACTTCGTATGTTGTATGGCATCAAGGCTGCTATTCTGACCCCCACGGGGCTGGGGTTCAGTAAACCATGTTGACAATGGTCGTCTCTACTCCGTACTGTAGTTATAGTTAGGGGCAATTGGTAAGGTCCGACATCTGCTAGTTATTGACGTTACATTGAATCCAACGCTACTAGCTTATCTGCACTTCCCCGCTTCAAAACGCTCCAACTTCTAAACCTCCAGGGCGACCTATGCTGTAGAGACCAAGTATTGCAACAACAACAACCTCATTTCAGTCAATTAAAATGGTTCTCCGAGGTTCACATTCCCCATTGACCTCCGAGTTCGATGCCTTGGTACAGCAGCAGATGGACAAATGGAAAGTCCCCGGACTCTCCCTCGCAGTGGTTCATGGCTCCAGCAGCTGGTCAAAAGTATGGAAACATAGTGCATTTTACCATTACAGGTTACTAAAACATATCTTAGGCGTATGGATTCGCCGAGTTTCCTGATCGCAAGATGGCCACCGACTCCCTCTTCTCTACTTGTAGCACCACTAAAGCATTCACCGCAGCGGCCATGTCTCTCGCCATCGACGATAGCAATAATACCGAATTCCCCCTTCGCTGGGATACGCCAATTGCGTCCATACTCAGAGATGATTTTGTGCTGGAGAACGATTACAACACAATGCATACTACCATAGAAGACGCGCTATCGCACCGCTCAGGGCTATCGACTCACGACGCTTGTTTAAATCTAGTGCATCCCCAGAGATCCCTGCGCGAAGCTGTTCGCAACTTGCGACATCTTCCTATAGCCTATGCGCCCCGCACTACCTTCTCTTACAACAATAACATGTATATGGTGGTATCCCATGCATTGGAACAAATTGAAGGCCGAACTCTCGGCGAAACTCTCAAGAAACGTATTTGGGATCCATTAGGGATGAACGACACATACTTCTCCGTCACAGATGTCTCGGGGGACCCATCTCTTCGTCTGCGGCTCGTACGAGGTTACACCTGGGACCCAGACACCAACACCTACATCGCAGAACCATACATGAACGATGTCGCTGTGACTGGAGCCGGCGCCATGGTGAGCAGCGTACTCGAGTACACCAAGTGGCTGCGCGCGATGATCTACCAAAAGGGTCCCATCTCCTCACAGGGCCACGCAGAACTCTTGAAGCCACGCACGGTGATCACAAACTGGGATGAGATTGTCGGACCTCCTGCAGTTCCATGTCATCTCTATGCCCTGGGATGGTTTGTGAGTACTTATCGCGGCGAGCCGTTCTACTGGCACAGCGGGAGTTGGCCCGGATTCGGCATCATGGTGGGCTTCCTTCCGAGCAAGGGCTTTGGCTTTGCTATGATGGGTAACACGACCAATGCCCGAAATGCGCAGGTGGAGATCTACATGCACCTTCTGGATCAGATTTCCGGAGGATCGCGGATCCCACACCCAGTGAGCCAGACGACAGAACTAGAAAATAGGAAGCTCAAAGCCAAGTCCGAGGGTGTGGAAGAAGCCATCAAACGGCTTTATCCGTCTCTGCCTGATCCTGCTATTTCCCATTCTCTACCGTTGAACCAGTATGCGGGGACATACGAGCATCCTGCGTACAGTTCTATCACTCTATCCGTCAAAAATGGGTGTTTGGTTGCAGATCTACTAGACCGTGCTATTCCTTCCCTTCTCACTCTCGTTCATGCGAGCGGGGAGTTCTTTGTGGCGCATTACTACCAGCCTAGGAAAATCGGATCTCTCTCTGGCTATTATGCTACGGAGTTCATAGTGGGTTCTAATGGGATTGCTACGGCAATGGGCCTGGATGTGGAGCCAGCTTTGAATGGAGAGAAGATGTGGTTCGATCGCAAGTGCTGATTCTCAGCAGGTTATATAAATCCAACTTTGTAGTTACATTTTATATCCGTTGCTATCTGCTTGAATTGAAAAATTTGAACAAAACTCAACCCCTCTGTCAAGTTCGATCTACATACACATGTATAGTAGTTACCTCGTAAATCAAAGCTTATTACCAAACCCATCTGACTGGATGCCAGGTCACCAGAAATACGGATGCCTAGCGGCCCGAAATAGCCCTTCGGCGATGCCGAACCGGCTCGGGCTCGGTCAAGTGGAGTACAAAAATTTCGTCTGGCGACCCAGACATGAGCAAAAAGATACTGACCGACGCAGGGATCGAACCTGCAATCTCTTGATTCGTAGTCAAGCGCCTTGCCATTGGGCCAGCCGGCCATATGAAAACTTGGCTAAAATGTGCACTATAGGGTGCTCGCTGTCAATGATGAGTTGAATTGCAAAATTAAGTACCTTTTGTACGGTATACTCATACAAAGTGTACTTCATCTTTAAGCAAGTTCGAGTTGTCGCTAAAAGTATTATGACTTTTGTATCTTAGGTACCCTTGTATGAGTATACCTCGAGAGGTACCTAGTTTGCGATTTATTGCACAGTGAGATGGGCGCACCACGGTATGTGTGGTGGGGGTTTGGCACGACTATTGAAGAGATTGATAATGATTATATACTCATTTCCAAGCGTATGTAATGGAGTCATAGATACACATCAGTAACCAGGGATATACATAATAGAGAAGGAACAACAGTGGTATGAGGGTATGTGAATGCCAGAAAACGCCGTAAAGAAGCCGAAAGTCAGATGCCGCTTAGACCGAGTTATATATCCAACTCCGACTCGGCAGTGTCCGCTACGTAGACATGCAGCAACATGGAGGCCTTTTCAGAAATAGTGCCTTCTTCTTCTGAGACAATCCGTGATCTGTGGCCTAGCACCCTCTGCCATCCAATGCACACCCCCAATGAGGCCAGCAGCTGTCCGATGAAGAACCCGACCAAACACGCCACCAACCCAGCGGCAACACCCAGCAAAGCGGGAAGAATGATGGGACGGATGATGCGCATAAAGGAGTTCTTGTGATGGTGGTGGTGGTGAGGGTGTCCAGCGTGGCGGTGGAGGTTAGCCGGCGTGGCCCAGAACGAAAAGAAATGAGTCTCCGGTGCAGAGCGGGTTTCATTCTCATTGCTGATGATCTTGAGGGCATCGGTTTGAGCGGAAGATTCCGGGGCTGGCGCCGTGGTTTCCGTGGTCTTGGCCTTATCGAAAACGGACCCGAATTGTGTCTTCCAGTAATTGATCACCCAAGGCTGGCTCTTCTCGTATAGATGACCACTCTGATCGCTGCCACGAGCTGGTTCGACACGGATGTGGGTCATCTCGTACTTGTCACTTTTGTAGGCAAGAAGGTCGACGGCTACTGCGTCGGGTGACACCAGGTTGCCCTGCAGATCGAACAACTCGACTCGCACGCGGACCATATCCGCGATGGATCCCATGTCGTTGTTCTGGAGTGGCTCGACGTCGAGCGTATAGGACAATTCTACGGTATTGTCACTGGGATCGATTTGGTCTGCGCTGTCATAGAGGGGCGCATTGAGCTGCATTATCACTGATGGAGGATAGAGTTGGTGTTCATTGGCATATAGGCTTCCATTCTGAATGCTCAGATTTATAGACTGTATTATATTAGTATTGTAATTAATTGGTTCGAAAGTTATCACGCACGAGTCTTGATCTGACGCTATTTTCGAGGTCGTCGGTAGAAGCAGCGAAAGGGAGTCGGAGTTGATGAGAACTGGGGACGGAAGAGGCGAGAGCACTGCCTAGACAGAGGATTACCCAAGGCAGCTGCATAATGAGCAATAGAGGATATTTGAATATGAAGTCAAGTCGATGACGTGGAAGAGGAAGGGGAGAGAAGGAAGAAAAGAAAAAGAGAGAAAGAGAGACAAGGCTTATAATGTCAAGGAACTAGCTCACGGTTACGTTGGATACACCTTATAAAGAGGATCCAAAGCTTAGCGTTGGTCTCGGCTATTCTTAGAGTCTGGGACGATTATTGCAATGTCTCATCCTTCACTGTTCCAGGTGTAACCCTAGCACGGCGAGAGTAATGCATATTACATCGTCGACTTGAACCCTGGAAAGCAACTCATTCCGTTTTCTGCTGCCTAAATGTCTTGTACTCCATTTGTATCCACCCCACGCGATCCCTGGCCAATCCTTCATGGCCGCACCGCCCGACCTTCCTCGGATTTCATTTGTCCCACGGGGTCCGCGGAGAGCGAACTCTGTACGGTGAGATCGACATGGTGCAAGACAGCGGGATCCTAAAATAGTATGTGATCGAGTGATCAAGAAATAGCAGACACAGTCATCGTGCCCGGAGTAAGATTGAAGAGATATTCGCCATTGGACCCTGAAAATCCACCTCGCCGGCCTGGAGAAAAATAAAAGTGGAAGATCTTCACTCTTGGCAAAATAAGAATCCCAGCTCTCAATACGCGATGCCAACTATTGTATGCTAATTTCTGTGTTTTGCTCGGTTCGTGCGACTGAATATTGAGTCCAATGGATATCCCACGTGGGGTTGGTAATTGATTAATTCTACCGGCCTTTCCACCAATTGAACCGGCTTATTTACACATATGGACACCTCTATGCACACATCCCCTGTACAATATACATCGTGGATAAGGCAATCTCAGGTTGCCTTGTAATAGGGCGCAGTCTGCCAGAACCGACAGCGTGGGCTATTGGTCAGATCGCGCGTCGCCTGGATGCTCCTATTGCCGATATTCATGAGCTGTGCATTCTGGCCGTGCTTTCTGAAGACCGGGGCCAGATGGGACTTGGGCACGCCATACTGGACAAAACTGGTGAAATAATCCTGCATAGCCAACGCCACGGTCGCGTTGGTGACCCCCAAGAGCGAAGAGCTGGTCTTATTGTCGTAGAACGTGTAGGAGACATCCTGTCCATGTAGCGCGGGCGGAATGCTGAACTCATACGCATAGGTCCGATTGTAGAACGCACGGTTGATATAATCGGTATTGCACTGGAAGATGAGGTCGGAGATGACGAGCGCCGTGCGCGCGACCGAGTCGGTGTACCCATGAGAGCCGTTATAGACCGGTGGGTAGAGGACATTATAGATAAAGTCGGACACGTTTTTTGGAGTGTTCGGTGACAAGGTCTTCAGTTGAGTTGCCAGACCGGTGCTCTTGACGCTGTCCGGCGAAGTGAAAACCAACCCCTCGTCCGCGTTATGGCCGACCATGATATTCAAGTTGGGATCGAAATCGCCGCGAAGCAAAAGCTGCCCCGGCAGAGCAGGAACGAAGCTGCCGTCTACAACGGGACCGTAGGTGAACTGTCCCCACTGGGACTTGGTCGCGACCTGGTACGCATTGGCAGCGATCAATTTGTCCGAGGGCAATTTTCGGGCCTGCTCAATCGTGCTGACATTGAGAATTCCTAGGAATTGTTGCAGCGTAGCTTCTTGTTCCTCTTCGCCAATGACTGGGACCCAGCCTGGGCTCTGCATGATCGCTTGTTTGAAGGGTGCAGCGCCGCGGGTGCCTCCATAGGCGGTGATCTGATGCAGGATTGATCCTGCTCCAGCAGACTCTCCCATAACCGTGACTCGGGTTGCATCTCCACCGAAAAGGTGAATGTTCTTATACACCCAGTCAAGAGCAAATCGCTGATCGTGCAGCGCTGCATTGGCCGTGCCATTGGCTGTGATACTGTCACCACCAAGCCAGCCAAATGCACCCAACTAAGAAATTAGTATTTTCACGACAGCGACGGAATTCATATCGTCGACTTACTCGGTAATTCAAGGCAACATAGACTATCCCATCACTATTCCCCTGCTGACTTCGCTGGATCAGTCCGGTGGGGTCGGAGCTGCTCTTTTCTCCACCCACATAGCCTCCACCATAGATCCACACCAGCACCGGCGCCAAGTTCTTTCGGAATGCTGCGGCTTCACCTTCACCCTTGGTGCGTTCGAATACCTTTTTAGGAACAATCACGTCAAGGAATAGACAGTCCTCAGTAGTGCGTGGGTCTTGCTTCGCCGGTTTGTATTCGTAGGAAGAGATGTTGGTGGATAGAGAGAAGGATGTATTATAGAAGTAACTCAAGAGGAAGGCTTGTTCGACATTTGTCGACCACAAGGGGGATGCCTGTGGGCAGATCCTTCCCACAGAGCCATTCTGGATGTGTTCTCTGTTTTGTTTGGGAAGTACAGGTGCCTGGAATCGCAAGTCGCCAACTGGGGGTGCGGCATAGCGGATGTTGCTGAAGTTGTAGAGGCCATGGGAGTTCTACTTATGTCAGGGGTAATGAAGATCAAATCAAAGAAGACTCAACTAACATTGAATGAGATTGCTTGGTGAAGCTCATATCCCAGATCGACCACAGGGAGTTTGGAGGCCAGACAAGCCGAAGCCAGTGTCAACAGCAACACAGCGACCATATTGACCCCTGAAGAGCAGAACAAAAACACGAAGAAAAGAGGACCATTAGAGCTTCTAGGTTTATATTAATACTCGCCAGAAATCCCGAAGTTAGCCCGGGTATAAACAGTAAAGTAATCTATGTTGTATTTCACCCCTACGTCCGAGTGGAGTACTTCGTACGGAGTATATGATTGTCCAACAGAGAACGAGATCGACCTCGTAACCGAGGATTAGTCAGAGGGGACATCGTTCCTTTTTTTCCGATTAATATGTGCTATGATGTCAAAGCGAGACACTGCTTATGAAAAACCAATAAGAGATGAGATCACCCTGCACTAAATCCGGGCTGAGCTCCGCTTACATCCAGGAAATTGTTGGCACAGACTTGCGGGGTACTCCGAGAACTGCAACATAAAAACGCCTCGTCAGGCGGAGGCACGCGATCAATTGCCTAGAACGTTGTTCATTTGTTACACGGTGAATCATCGACCTCGCGAATCTTATACTCGAACATCTGGTTAGAGGGCACATCATGCTCATTCTGGAGTTTCGCGGCACTCTCGGCGCCCGCTGCTGGCACACGGTATTCGAATCGTTTTCCGTGCGATGGCACAGATCCGTCGGGTAGTGCATACGGAAAAGGCAGATAGTCGGGTAACAGACCCAACTGTACAAGTACTGTTGCCTGGTCCCATGAAATGTGTTCATGAAACAAGCGATCTCCGCGAATGTTGACTACGGAAGTGAATGGAACGCGAACATGTTTTCCCGTGGGAGGGATTCCGGGGATCCTAGGGTGGGTACAGATGTCAGTCAATTGCTCGATTGAGCCGCAGGAACCAAATCACCCACATCCAGTCCATCTGCTTCACATGAGTGAACACAAAGATAAACTCGTCCACAATTCGGTCGGTGCCTACTGTCCGACTAATAAGCTCCAAGGCTGTGTCGTTGGGGTTATTGAAGATGAAGTGATTGAGATAGAAGTGGCTTAGACGAGCTCGTCCAATGCCTCCTGTTAGGGTTGGCACATGATTCACGTAAGGTTCTGAGACCATCGTCGCCATTGTCTTCTCGACAGATCGTGCTTCGAATTCATAATAGGTGTGCTCATCCCAGATCTTCTCAAGGTCAAAGAACGGGCCATCCATGTGCTTTTTGACAAATCCGACAATCCGCGTATGAGCTACTCCTGCTGTCGATATGTTGAAATCCGGATGGCCTGGGATCATGAAGCTGGGAGAGGATACATCGGAGTATATGTGTACAGTCTCCCCTTCCTTCTTCTCGCCTTTCATTGGACCAGATAGCTGGAAAATGGTTGACTGGAAGAAGGGAACGTGCCAAGAGTCGAAGAATACTGCGGCGATCAGAGCCGTGCCTTGAACTAGTGCACTCTGCAGGCTGTCCTCGAATTGGGGAGCATAATCTCTCTTTGATCCATAAACTGAATTCGTGTCAGTGGAAGCTAGTGAAAGGGCCGGGTTGAAACTTCCGTACCTATCAACCCAACCTTTTCCTTCGTATCACACTCTGGCCTCTCTGCTAAGCCACACTCGGCTTCTTGAAGAAGCTCCCACAGAGACGATATGTTAATGCCAGACTTTTCGTCCACAGTAATCTGTGCCACTGTAAAGCTTTCCTCCGCCCATTTTTTGAGCGGTTCTGGATCAAGCGTCTTGTTTTGCTGCTGGCATGTCACGTAACAAACAGGTCGTATGAGAATCAGTCCTGGTCCGTGTCCACAGCGGGAAAGAGGAGGATGGATGGTCACATATGGACTCAAGTTCACTGGAGCGGAAGATAAACTTGACTCGGTCATTTCTCAGTCAGAAGTTGGAAGTTGAGCAAACGGGGGGTCTCCAAGTGGCCAGCCGATCGGTATATGTACCGGCCTGTCACCCCCACTAGTGAGGATAAGGACGAGAATCAGTTGTATAAGAGATACGCTCTCAATAAGCTTGATAGATGAAAAACTCATCATGTAATTTTGCAATCATCGCATTATCTCAGAGTTACTATCCACGTGACCTGTCATCCTTGGCCCGTTCATTTTCACGCGCGAGCTGTCGCTCTCCCAAGAGCACAACCCAACAATGAACGCACTTGTTCAGTCTGCCCTGACTGATGTCGAATCCAAACTCAATGTTCTTCTGACTAGCCTTACAACCTCTCCCACTGCTGCAGGAGCCCCCGCAGCAGCGATCGCCCTGCTCGATGCGGACGATGCGCTAACCTGCGCCATTGAAACCCTTCGACGGCACCAAGAAAACCACGCGAAGATCCTTCGACTGCGAAACGAGGCACAAGAATTGGAGGACCGGGTCAAGAGCATCGTGGGGGATATTGAAAGCTTCGAGAAAGAGATCCGCACGGCTTGTGGAGACAACGGCGACAGCGACAGCGATTTCGATTCCGACTCCGATAACGACCTTGGCGGAAAGAAATCAGTATTACGGGGAATTAAAGAGATTGACTACAAATTGCTCTTGGATTTCGCACGTCGCATCAGCAAATACAACCACGAAGCAGCAGCCGATGCAGCAACAGGCGTTGTAAAACGTCAAGAACAAGGACATGCCGCCGCCGACAAAGATGTGACAATGACGGGAACAAATGGAGAACAACCAACAGAAGAGGACGCAGAGCCAGTGGCATCTGTCACCAAAAACGCAACGCAGTGGTTGGACGAGTCCGCGAATGTTACGCGCCAGGTCTACATGCTGCCCTACCCGATGGAGGAACGGATACGGATGGGATTAATGGCTCAAATCCAGCTTTCTGCTGTTGACGATCCCGAAAAGGAGGTGGAGCGGTTATTGCGCGAAGCTGAAGGTCTTGGGGCTGCAGAACCCCCAGCACCTGTGGAACCCGCCGAAAGCACAAAGCAGGCGGGCGAGGCTGCGAAGGCTGCAGCTCAGGCCGGATCATCAGCTGCTGGAATGCCACGGGCGCATGCCCCAGCACCAGCACCGAAACCAAAGCCCAAGGCGATGCTGGACCTTGATCTCTACGACCCCGACGAAGATGACGATTGAGTATTTTAAAGCGGGCGTTTCATTCGATTTTCATAATGATACCAGCTAAACAGCAAAAAGCCATTCAATTTTTATTTTTTTCAGCCGTGTCTCATTCCACATTTTGTCTGCCTCGGAGCCTTTGATCCAGCTTACGAGCCGAAGACTTGGCCGTCCATCCCCCGGAATCTCTTCTTGCGAAGCGAAGCGAAGCAATTAAATCATAACCTCGTGTACTTGTTACGTGACGATTGTTTTCCCCTTCGAGGACAAGTTCATACCATAATAAATGGCGCTCGTATTGAGGATAGGGTGCCAAGAAAAGATCTTACCTAATTAGGTTAGATCACTGTGCCAACAGTATCTTACGATCTAGTTCTCCCAATTGATTCTCAATTGATCTTACTCTATATTCTCTTCCTACAAGCTAACCGATACATACGACCATAGGGTGTGGAAAACAGGGCTTCCCGTCCGCTCAGCCGTACTTAAGCCACACGCCGGTGAGTTAGTAGTTGGGTGGGTGACCACCAGCGAATCCTCACTGTTGTATGTTTTTGTCTTTTTGGTTGTTTTTTGGAATGGAGACATGATTCAATGGAAAGAAAAGCAGGGATTATATGCCAGAGTAACCATAGTGTCGTCTTTCTAGTCACCTTGTAATTGTCATGATTACAATTCTATGTTTGCTTGTTTGCTTAAGCGAGAGTTTGAAGTTTACATCGTTTGCAAAGGTCAACCATACGCCGCTTCCCACTTTGAAACTTGCTTCTTCTTTCTCTCCATCTTAGTTTCCAACCACTATCAATTGCAGTCGTTCGAACGCACGCAACCCCATGCGATTGTTATACATCTACGACGGCTTCCCGACATCCCCGAACAGCGAAGGCTCCGGCGCCGAAGACGGCTAGTCCAAGGCCAACAACGCAAAAATGACGTTTCACACCTTCTCGTTGGTTGTTTTTGGAGGCCGGGTGTTAGACCCGGCCCTGGCAACTGACTTTGTGATGATCGCGAAGAAGTTCGAGGCAGATGGGCTGAATCCGACATGCCTGTCGGGAACCAATCTTTACGATATCACGAGTTCAAGCGGGCCGTTTCTCTTCGGTCGAGACGACCTGAGAGACAGAGTCCGCATATATGATAGCGAGGAGGCCACGAGGCCATTCTATCGGCTGGAGGCCAATGGCCTCAAATCACATATCATGGACTGGATTAGAAATGTCTCCAGCCAGGTAGGCACTGGCGATCGCATCATAATCGTGCTGATCGGGCATGGTCACCAGAAAAAGCACGCCATAACGCTATATCCTCAGCAAGCAAAAACCGAGTTTCTGTCTAAAGCGGAGATGATTGCCGCTCTTTCTGTCTTGCCGCCCAACGTCCGCCTCCTAATCGTCAACGGGGCTTGTTACTCCGGCTTCTGGACCACTATAGCCCCCGAGTTAGGCACCCAGCGAGATGTGCTTGTCGAGACAGGAGCCACCATTGGCGAGAAGGCTTGGACCTATACCTCGGGCTCCGGCCGAAACCGGTGTTCTTTGTTCGGAGCGGCGTTTCTAGAGGAGCTTATCACTTACCCCGAGGGTAGAATCTCCCGGCATCGCAGTCGGATAGTCGACGAAATGCACCATGTTGGTCCTGACCAGAAAACCTCCACACCGCTAGTGATCTCCTCCGCCCGCGCTCTTATGTCCTATAATATCTCCCACTTCATCCTTTCACCAAAGATCGCGAATGCGATCATGAATGTGCCATCTTCGCAGGACCGTCATGAGGCTCTCCTGCAATCGCGGACCTCAGGTCGGAATTTTTGGAGAAGGCTTGGTCACTCAATGGGCTTGAACCTAGCACCGGCGCAGGCGTTGGCGGGGGATAGCATTGGTACCGACATGAAAGCTGTCGTGATAGCAAACTACCTGAAAGACCTCTGGCCGCTGAAGAGTGCGGTCTGCTATTCTACCCTTGCAACTGCCTGTCAGCTCGCTCTTGATGGCCGTGGGCCTCCGGATTTCAGAGATCAAGTTATAGCCACTATTGCCTGGCAAAAAGCCCAGATACAACTAGTTGACCGATTGCTAGAACATCTAGCTGGGCAAGGACTGATCACGGTGGTCGAAGAGGAAGTAGCCGATCAAGCACTGGCAGATCACCAAGAAGATATCGTGCTACCCGTGGTGGAGAGGCTTATGGAGGATGAGAAGCTGGTGTGTCTGATGAATCCTCCGACTACAGGCCATGTCGGTGTCCACTTCGACGATGCGCTGAACTGGCTGCTTGGAATCCTGGCTTATAACCGGCTGATCCACCCGGATAGCTTCGATCTCGAACGCGTGGCGAAAGAGGTGTTTACTTTTTTAGCTTCATTTGTGTGTGTTAGGACTAGCTACCAGCGTATCCTGAAATGGAGGTTCGAATAAGAGTGGAAGTTCCCAATATGGCTCATCAATTCAGTAGACTAATCGCTAAGGTTCTAAATCCCATGTGCGCGGTGTGTGTATACCGTTCGAGTTTTGCATCGTTTGTCAGGAAGGGACCCACAAAACCTCCGTACGGCCTCGTAGATTTCCTTTCTTCTTCATACTTGTTATTCCGTTAGAAAATGCACTTCTATCTTTGAGATTGAACTCGGCTGGTAACACATGGCAGCTTCGCAGCCAGAGATAACGCAGACAGCCACCCAGGTATTCCCATAACCGATGATTCAACCACAATCATACCGCTGGCAGCATGCCCTGCTACTCACGTCGACGTATACGGCGCCGACGGCTCCGCAGTAGACCACGTCGTACCATGCCCCGGTATCCGCGACTATCACCGACATGGAAAATCCACCCAGTAGTCAGCGCACAATATTTGGAACCAGCCCCACCCCCAGATCCGTTCGACTGCGAACCAGCGATCGAATTCCACACCACACATTCCGATTCGGAGAAGTCGTCGCCCCAGTAGAATACCTTGCCGAACTACAGGTCAACTCCGTCACGCTACACATTGAGCACGACAGTCCCGGCAAGACCAAATACGCAGTCAACCTACACTATTCATCTACCGATCTCGTTATGACCTACTACGAAGAACGCGTCATTTTGGCCGCGTTAGCGGACCTCACTGACTTTCATCCAAAGAGCGGGCTGAAAGCATACTAGATCATAGACCGACCGGATTCAATCCAAGAGGACGACTGGGATGCTAGGAAGTCACGACAATACACTCGAGACACGAAGACCGCGTATCGCACAACTGAGGGAACATTCAACACTATTCTCCGCCTACACAACAAGCCAGATGACGAAAAACCAAAAGATAAATCAAAGAAAGTCAAAGCTAAGGAGTCGTCAACCCTCAAAGCCAACACCACGTCAACCAATACAACTGAATCCAATGGCTCGTCTGCTGCCCCGCCGGATGCAGCCTCTGACAACGCCACGACTACAACCTCCGACGAAGATGCATCGGAGACCACGTCCAAAGCTACCGAGGAACACCCCTCTACCATCACTGCGGCACCAGCAGGATGCAAACCACGGCTCACAACCCCGTTGCACACCCCAAGGAAGACATCGGCCGGTACCATTGACGTGACAAAGGCAAAACCCAGTCGCTGGGAATCACCGACTAGAGCCGCACGCGAGCTTTTCCAAGGATTCCACAACGATATCACATTCGACTGCGACGACATTGATGCTATATCCAAAGGGGCCTGGTTGATCAATCAGTTCGACGCTGACCTTAATACGCCTGAGAGACGCCAGATCATTCATATGTACCAAGACGCCGTGACCGCCTGGCAGGAGTATGACGAGAAGCTAGCCGCCTTAAACGCTCGTCTACAAACCCGTCAGGATGACGCCGTGAAGCATGTCCTACGCGGCTTGCTAAACAAAATACGACTGCCATCCGACAGCATCACTGCAGGCTACCATCCTGGCCAACCAATTGAGCTCACCGACTCCGACACCAGTCGTGCCCCTGTAAAGCCCTAAGCTCATCGACAGCGCCGAACGACCCCCAATCCAACCAGCCTGGCAAACCAACAGACCAGTCCGATTAAATCCGAACACACTCAACCGTCCAAACAGCCCGTAACACCCTTCGTCGACCCGGCGAGTCGTCCGATGAGCCGTCCAACCAACCTATGACGCCAACTCAGTCGTCTCATCAGCCGGACGCGGACCAGAACGAACAATCCCGAGACACACCAGTTTTACCTAGCCACTTCACCAGATTCTTCCGCGTGTAGACAAACCCATCAGCCGTAACAGTCGTACAACCTTTGATTGCACATGATATTGTCTTCTACGTCTTATCCCGGCCGACGATTAGCTGCCTGTGTGTAGGCCCATTGTTCCGACGATGGCCACACGCACGCTTTTCCTCCAGCCGTCTCTTCTACCTCTTCTATTCCGGTTGACGATTTGGCGCTTATGCGTAAGCCGGTTCGTCCCTGACGACCGCCGCATGCCTTCCTCCACCGTTCCTTTTCGTTTTTTCTCTGCTTGCTGATACACAATTTGCTACATGGGTGTAAGGACGACGGCCGCCTGCGAATCGTCCCATTGCTTTTACGGTTTATTTTATCAGCGACCGTCGGCCAGTCGTTTGCATGTATTTATTTAACTAGGCGCCTACTCCCCATCGGCCGAGGTCGGCCGACATCTCAGGGCGCCTTCCGACCTGACCCGGCCGGTAGTCAGTAGGCCGCGGTACATAGTTAGACCGAATACATCAGCATCTCTTCCCCTCAGTTTCAGCGCTTATAGATTTCCTACAATTTTGTTTCTCGTGCTTCTCGTATTCAACACTGCAACGGTATGATAGGTATGATATAGTATGATCAGGTGAGTGCCTCTTGCTACAACTTGCCACGAGCGATCAGTGTGCAACGACATAAGGATTGCACTATTTATGTAAGACCTTGATTATCTTCAAGAATATAACAATCATATTCAGTCTTACATGATTAAGTCGATTCACCGCAACTATTCACAGCCACGATGCCTACAGGATCATGTTTATGCCAAACCCATAAATATGAGTATACGTCAGAGCCTATATCGAAGGCAAGTGCTTGACTGCATATATATCAAAGGTTCTATAACTAAGCTATGATTATATTTAGTCGATATGCCACTGTCTGTTCTGTCAGAGGATTAGCGGTGGGACAAACACATTGAACTTGTTAATTCCAGAGGACAAGTTTCGTGTCACTGGTGGCTCCACCGCAGAATATACTTCGGCAGGTAGGTCGCCTCTTCAATATATAGTTTGACAAATAACCATTTTACAGTATCTAAGGTGGCTTCATGAGCCGTAATAAGTCAGGCCAATGACATAACGTAATTCCCAAGCGAGCTGCGCAGCCCAGAACACATAGTAAATGCAACATATTCCACATTTATCTCTCAACAACCATATGTTCATCCTATTCCCCCATTTGCCGATAATTATTCATAGGACTGATTAGTATTATATATCAATTTCAAAGAGAGTAGAATACTATTTTACTGTCATTACAAATATTACCGAAAATTACGTTGCAAAAAGCTAGAAATATATATATCGCAGTCATAAAGCCATAAATTTTCGTAAAGCTCCCTAGATATGCTAGATATCATATATATAGCACTATGTTATAAAGACAAGTCCATACGGACCACCGTTGTTGATATATCATGTTGTAATTTATCGCTTCTACTATATGTTTTGGGCTGCGCAGCCCGCTTGGGAATTACGTTAACTAATCATTGATATAAAAACCAAGCATGCAAGGTAGTTCATGTGCAAGGCGATCTTGTTAGTGATAACAGAGGGGCTATCCTCTATTTTTAGAATTAGCATTATATGTTTAAGAAGGGCGCAACATCCTAATACCTCGCTCGCATGGCTCAGTGGTAGAGCGCGTCACTCGTAGATTAAGTCTGGAAATGATGAGATCCCCGGTTCAATCCCGGGTGTGAGCATATTTGTTTATTTTTTTAGTACTTTTCCCTGTGTTGCTTCATATAGCAAAAGGTGACCGAGCCCTTCAATAATCAGCTCGCATGGCTTAGTGGTAAAGCGCATGACTAGTACGAAGTCTATCATGAGATCCTCGGTTCGACTCCGAGTGTGAGCATTCTTTTTGCCTTTATTTTATTCTCGGACTATTTTTTGAAAAATAGGTTTATATAGACAGAGATTTGAAAGAAATTCACCAATTAGCTCGCATGGCTTAGTGGTAAAGCGCATGACTAGTATGAAGTCTATCATGAGATCCTCGGTTCGACTCCGAGTGTGAGCATTTTTTGACTGTTCATAGCATTTTTTGGCTGAGTGTTTTGGGGGTTTTAACTTTTGTGTTTGTAAGCTGCTTTTCAATTCTTTTTTTTTGTGCTTTCCGATGAAGTAAACGGTTTATATAGGCAAAGATGTGACAATATCCCACCAATCAGCTCGCATGGCTTAGTGGTAAAGCGCATGACTAGTACGAAATAAAAGCTATCATGAGATCCTCGGTTCGACTCCGAGTGTGAGCATATTTTTGCTTTTGTTTCATGCACTGGTTGAGATTGCGGCCAGCGGTGGACATACCTGAAGTAGGTAGCGGGGAGTGTCGATCAGAATGTTGTATATCTATCCATGGCTGCTCTCCTCACCGCCCTTTTGTCAAACTCGCATGTAAGCAAGAGCAGGTAGTTAGCTACTTAGACTAGTTACCTGCTCTTTGTATGTAAAAAACCGACCAAAATAAGTCACTACCATCATGTCTTACTATATGAGCCATGTCACCCGAAACCGATAGGAATCAGGTAGAGTTCGCAATGTTTTAATATGGAACCAATATATGGCAGAAAAGAATAAGACCCGATCGCGAAGGCGGTACTTTAAATTTAGCGCTTGCCACGATTGCCGCGTTATCACGGTGTTCTTGATAGCCTCTGAAAGTTGTTCTACAATTGTTCTATCTTTTTGAGTCGAGAATTACCATCTGTATGTTTCGTAAGTAAATCCCCAACAAAGGGTTCTTTTGAATTTCCAAGCTCTTAACAGGAATTGGCTCATATAACCAAAGATGGAAAAGGCTTCCACCAATCAGCTCGCATGGCTTAGTGGTAAAGCGCATGACTAGTACGAAGTCTATCATGAGATCCTCGGTTCGACTCCGAGTGTGAGCATTCTTTTTTACTTTTTGGGCTTGCGCAGCCTCAAGCTTTTCAACCAAAGTGAGACAGCAAGAGACGCGTTTAGAGCAGACGAACATGACTTGTCGCTGTCGAATGTATCACGTCGGGAGCGGAGAATGATCAGTCACGAGAATGATGGCCTCGAGAAAATCTAGTCAAACGGGACCAGTGGACAGTTAGGACTAGTATTGCAACAAGTGAGCCTAGAGGCGTAAATATGCATGGTGACGAAATTTGCCCTAATCGGGACGCCTAAGACAGACCCCGGGGCCATGAGTACATGACTTTGTCTAACCTGTGGATACACCTTGCATTTGGGGTGCATTGAAGTCCCAGGCTGTGAGTATTCGCGCTTACAACTGCTTTCTATATGCGGACCAAGTAACTGTCTATATGTAGTACCCCGTAGTGTTTTGAGACTATGGATGCGTAGCTGAGGCCAACCTGTTACTAGAAACTGTCTACCTCTCTCCACAGATCTTTATCCCGGCTTCGCCATCAAACTTGCCTTGTTGTCACACTTATTAGGAATATGTAGTACCGCACCGGAGGATGCTCCGGACCAGTTCACCTATTATCTCCTTCGCTTCAAAAGGCTCAATTTGGACCCAAACATGCCTGCGTTGTCGGATTCTAATTGCGGCCTGTCGGCTGGGGCCTTATCCTTGATCCCCCACAGTGTGGAGGAAGAAATCGATGAGCCCAATGATGATCGATCGAGTCATGATCCCCGGATGTCACCTCCACACCACGAAACACGCGAACAAAGCTTGGTCGAGCCGGACTGTGCTGGTCACCCGGACCAATCGGAAACAACGATGCTTCACCTATAGAGTCGATGTAATGGGCTCTTGGCACTTCTCTGGAAAGCCCCAAAAAGCATTTAATTAGGCTCCGGGGCCCCGGTTTATGCCTGGTTTCCAGAATGGCGGTTCTTGTCCTTTTGGGTTCTATTTTGCTCAGAGCTCTTGAATTGCTTTTGTCAGATATATCACTACAATGAGTCACTACGAGCACCCTTCCTTCGATCAATATGAGCCAGATGGAGACGTGGAGAAGCAGGATGACAGTGACGGTGCAACCTGTTCTGCCGGGGGTACTCGTAAGGCCAGCCGAGCGCAAGGAAGTGCAGGTGGACGTGTCAGTGGAGATGAAAGGGAAGAGTTAAAAGAATGGGAGTGCTACGACAAGTTAGGATATTCCTTTTCCTGGTGGAAAAAATGGACTATCATCTCCGTCATCTTTGCTGTCCAAACGTCCATGAACTTCAATGCCAGTTTCTATGCTAGCAGCATCACTCTGTACTCGACACACTTCAACATCTCAGAGCAGGCCGCACGTGTTGGTCAGATGGGATTTCTCGTTGCTTATGCATTTGGTTGCGAGTTTTGGGCGCCCTTCAGCGAAGAGTTTGGTCGATGGCCAATCATGCAGCTCAGCTTGTTCTTCGTCAATATCTGGCAGATCCCCTGCGCTCTGGCTCCTAATTTCGGCACTATTGTTATCTGCCGCATTCTCGGGGGTCTATCTTCCGCCGGTGGCTCTGTAACGCTCGGGATGGTAGCAGATATGTGGGAGCCAGGTAACCAACAATATGCCGTGGCCTTCATTGTGCTATCCTCCGTGACAGGCTCGGTCATTGCCCCAGTCGTCGGGGGCTTTGTGGCAACCTTCCTTGACTGGCATTGGAATTTCTGGATCCAGCTGATCCTCGGAGGCTTCGTGCAGATATTGCACTTCTTCGTTCCAGAGACCAGGTGCAGCATCCTCGTCACCAGGGAGGCTAGGCGAAGACGGAAAGACGGGGATATGGTATGGAGTGGTGACGAGCTGAAGCGAACTCGCATGTCCTTCCGCTGGGTGTTCATGGTTTGGGTCCGCCCCTTTATTATGTTCGTGCGAGAGCCTATCGTATTGTTCCTCTCTCTCCTCAGCGGTTTCAGCGATTCTCTCATCTTCACTTTCCTCCAATCGTATACGCCGGTATACAAACAATGGCACTTCAATACGATTACAACTGGACTTGCTTTCCTCCCGTGAGTACGCACAACCCTGAATTTAGAATGATTTTGATAATCTGATTATGCAGACTCTTGGTGGGCTATCTCATTGCCTACGCTTCATTCATTCCATGGATATATAGGGATTGTAAGAAAAGAGAGAGAGACCCAGATGGTCTTCAGCCAGAAGCTCGTCTTTATTGGTTGCTATATGGTACGTATTCTCAGATCTCACTCATTGGTCTCATCACTCACTCGCAACAGTGGCTCCTCTGTTGACAATTGGTCTATTTGGATTCGCATGGACTAGTCTCGGTCCACCTCATGTCCATTGGATTGCGCCTATGATCTTCTCAGCCTTGATAGCCATTGCCAATGTAAGTCATGGAAACCCTTATCTCTTGATACAATACTAATAAGTTATTCTGTGATCAAGTATGCTATTTACATGGCCACAATTGACTACATGATTGCATCCTATGGTCCATATGCTGCCTCGGCCACGGGAGGAAATGGAATGGCGCGTGATTTCCTGGCTGGTATTGCAGCGATGTATTCAGTGCCCAGTAAGTGACCACAATTGCTACAACATAATATCCACTGACCACAAAATACAGTGTACACAAACATGGGTACAACACATCACCTTGAATGGCCTTCTACCTTCCTGGGCTTCATGGCAATTCTCTTCACAATTCCAATATACGTGTTTTACTGGGAAGGTCCTAGGATTCGAGAAATGTCACCATTCGCGCAGACCTTGGCTTCCGACAGAAAGAAGGCTGGCCGCAGTGTTTCTTCTTGTGGTTCCGGTGATCCAGATCCCGTTGAAAGGTATCTGTCTGAACGGTCCTCACAAACGACCAGAACCAGATCCGGTTGAAAGGTATCTGGCATGTTCCTCAAATAATTCCATGTCTCTAGCTTGCCGTGGTTTGGGCTGAGATTTGCATCAGAACGGTGGAAAGAAGGAGTATGAAATCATTGACACAGGATTTAATTGGTTGCATTGATTTTTATCTCAAAAGCTTCTCTTTGGTGACATTCTTTGTGCTGATCTTCGTTTCTGTTGCGTTGGTCTTCATCACTGCACTGCTAAACTAGGAAATAATTTTGTATTTTTGTGTCATTTTTATTTTGATATAATGCTACGATGGAATTTATTCTATTCTGGGATATACTTGCCGTCGTACACTTACGCTTGATGCAAGAATGCCATCATCCTACCAAGCCCTAGAGTAGGGGCGAATAAGCCAAGTATGGTATCCTTAAAGAGGCAGAAAGACCGTATATTACTGTACTTTCAAACTATCACCTGGCAATATTCACCAATGAGAGGGTTATGCCCCGGTGGCATATAGTCGCCCGTACTAGAGTCATGTCATAGCTAACACCTCGGAAACAACTCCCGATGGAGCACCAGCAGCGATCTCTACTTTGTCCTCAAAGGTGTTTGAAATTAAATATAGGGTATAGACATTTAAATACAGTACAGTTGATGGCCCCTCCCAATGTAGAAACGTAAATCAAGTGAGATCATTGATTCCAAGAATCCTGGAGTTTTCGAATGGCATATTCAGTAGTCCAACCCAAATCAGCTTCGACGCCCCGCAGCAGATCAACAATAATCTGATGTTCTTCGGGATTTTCAAGACACTGTCCGACAGCGACAAGAAGCGGGACCATGAATATGCGAACTCCACCTTGGGGGCGACCCAATGCAATGCCGCTAACCTCACGGGAACGGAACTCGACTTCTTTCGTGACCTCCCGGTACCCTTGTAAGCGGTCAAAGGCTGTGGACGGTGCACTGATCACATCTGCCGGACGATTGAGCAATAATGCGATGCGCCCGAAATGGTAATGTTGCATGGCAACAGCGCAGGTTGTCAAGCCATGGAATATTTCAGGGAATGGCAAGTAACTCCCTTCAGCAGTCTTTGATATGTCCTTAGGGCGTTCAATCCGCACGGAAGAACGGAATGTCTCGGGCACATTTTCAAACCATGTTTGAAATTCGAAAGATATTCTGAGCCAGGTATCTGTGTCCGGATACGGCAGTTGGGTGGCGTTTGTTGTTGTGCCTTGGATATCGGGTGAAGCTGCTGGTGGAGATCCTGTCCACTGCGCGAGCTGTAATTGTTTCGACCTGGCGAGGAAGTTGATGACTTTCGTGACAAGCCAGATCAAGCCATTAGCAGCCTGATCTTCCTGCGATAGAGATGACCCGCTCCGGATAATATGGAAGGATTTCTGGTCATTGATTGAAATTCCTGCTGCCCGCCAGAGGGGCAGGTTCTCCGGGTCGAAATGTGTAGGTGAGCGGGTGAAATAAGAACCGAGATAGTCTTGGCGGGCGAAATTCCAGAAGGCAGCCCGAATACCATGAGAAAAAAGGGCGGATGGTGCCGAATGTAAACCAAGAATGGACTCAAATAAAGGACCAATGCGGGCAAGTTGCCTGTGATCTAGGTGTTAGTAATAGAATAGCAACCGCTAACAAAGATGTCTTACATGTGCCATTCGTCCCCAGGCATATCTAAAAGCCTGTACATGGTAAGAAGTGTAGCAGACGCCAACAGATCCTCTGTCTTCCGAATGACCGCCACGTCGTTTGGATCTTCACTCGCGGGCTTCATGTTCGCTTGAGTCTGACGGGAGCTGATCCATCGACCAACGATCTCAAAGGGGGATTCCAAGATTGCTGAGCTAGACACTGTGGTATAGCCATCGGAGGTAAGATTGTTCAGATCCGAAGCTCCTAGGTAATAGTAATTGGCAGCTTTGAGGAACCAGTCAACTTGAGTTGCGTTTGGATAGGTTTCTGTAGTCGCAGGGCTGGTGAACATTCCACCCGTGGAAGCTTTGACCCCTTTCAAGCGAGCTAGGTGTTTGGCTGCTAGCGCTGCAATAGCGTATTTCACGGACAGATTGCCGATGGCTCGAATAGGAACATGGACGGTGAAGAATTTTTGAGAATCCGACAAATCCAGCCTAGTTGTATTATCAATACACTGTACACGCAAAGGGAAATGTCAGTTTTACGCACCATGGGCCTATAACCTCCGAGTAATGTCGAGTGAGGAATGCGATCTCGTGTTCCGTTCCAGTCATGAGCTCTGAGAAAATATCCTGGAATTCATCTTTTTCGCTTCGATGTGATGAGCTTTCGGAGATGACCCTTTGGTAATCGGGGCCCTTATGTGGAATTGGGGTGTAGGTGTTATCAAATGTTGGGAAACCTCCTGCGGCCGCAGTTGGTGAAATTGACTTATATAATGTGTTTCTTGAAGATTCACTGCCTTCCTCGATGCCAGAGATGGAGTTGTGAATAGAGATAGCTGGGCTTTCTGGGGCATGCATTGTTGTTTGCTGGATACTCCCCATAGCAACCTCTGGGCGGTTAGAAGGACCAGGCATTTCTACTATCATGGAGTCGTCTCTCGAGTCCATCTGGAAGTGAAGAGCCGGATTATCTTGCTCTTGAGGCTGATTCCATTGCAAGGTTTGCTCATTAGGTCCTACTTGCGAGCTTTTTGGCTGTGTTGGGTCTGATATCAGCTCTGCGGAGACCTATCACGAAGCATGAGTGCTTAGGCGGAAGGATAATTGGCAGTTGACCTACTTTGAATGCAGAGCTTGGCCTTGAATGAGGCTCCTGATATGGAGCATAGCGGCGCCTTACTGTGGCTCCTTGATCGATGAATTTGCGGGTCTGAACATACCCCGGGCATTCTACCCCCGCGGTGGTGCACCGCTGACAATGAGGGCGAGTTTCATCACACTGCCCCAGGTTAGCGAAAATCTCCACAATCAAGTTCAAGGAGTCGAACTAACTTTGAGATGTCTCTTTTTGCAACGCTCGCAAGCCTTGTTAGATGGCACCCCAGGCATTGTGGGTTGCGTGCCAGTATCGCGATTTCCAGGGCTTAATGCTCAGTTTTCGAAGTCATGGGAGAAGCTCTGCGTTGCGTCTTTATAACACATACAGCTACTTCACATTTCGAAAATACATCAGGCGAAGATGCAATGCCAGGGCAACAAATCTAGAATGGATGATGCAAGGTGCGGCCAAGGCGCGCGGGCTGAAGGGGTGATGACATAATATCCCGGGGATTTCTCGCTTGGAACTCGGAGTTTGGTGACCTTTTTCCCTTGTACATCCTGTCGTCACTTGCTTCTCTTCTACAAAAAAATCATACACCATGTTGCGAACACCGTCAATCCTCGTCGATAGACATTACGACACATCTTCCCCATTGATCCGGTATATTGAAGACCACGACCGGATACGTTGGGGCTCAATATCTTCAACACAGCCGGTTCTTTCAGGACCAGAACAAGTCCGCGTATATCGCGAATGGATTGGTGTGTCACCATATCAAATTGACTAGTGAATCTGGTAACTAATTCTGCAGATGCTGGGAGGCCTCATAATATAGTATGCTGGGAGTGCCGTCTCCCTGACAGTCTGATTGGTTGCCAGACATGCTGTAGGTCCTACCATACAGCATGCTTAATGGATGTGGTTCGCTCTGCAAATAACTTCCATTGTCCGTCTTGCCGGGCAAGATCTTGGGATCGCGCACCGCCCCAGTTCCCCGTGCCATCTCCAACCCCAAGCACTGGAGGGACCCCAAACAGCCATTCAGACACGTCATCTGTAAATATCTCAATTCGTCGTGATAGATCGCCAACAGCATCACGGGGTAAATCCTCCACGGCCCCGGGGATGATGCATCCCCCTACTTTGAACCGTATTGATGAAGTCAATGCTCGCGGTACGCCAGCTGAGGTATATCCTATTGCAGAGATGTACCCTCGGCTTCTGGAATATCTAGCGTTGCCAGATGCTGAGACAGATCGCCATGCCCAATCGTCACAGTTCAAGCATCAACTGGGAATGGCCATGAAAGAGATTGAGTCATATCGGGCATCGATACGAGACAAGACGAACATCCGAGAGGACTATTCACGATTACAGCGTGAGAATGCACAAATCAAAGCGTATCTTGATTCCAGGGACTCACCGCGAGAGTCTAGTACACCCAGCCCTTCGACAGTTCCACACAGCATCATCTCAAGACCGGTGTCTGAGCAAAGGGTGAAGGCTTGGGATAGCCTTGCCATTGACATGTTTTGACTGTTCGCGTCTGGCTGCACGAAGCATTCTTGACGTATAGACAACGAGGAAGTTGAAGTAGTGATGAAGAGTTACAACTACAGCAAAAGAACAAACATTGAATGTCTTGAGCTCTCGATCCACCCAACACGATCACTTTGAATGGCCTCGATATTTGCCGAACATCTTTTCTCGACGTTCTAGATGCATGTTGGAAACCGTGGATTTCGCCGAAAAGGTCCCGACCGGTCCTAATTTGATCATGTCACCGTCACTCTCTCCAATTTTGACAAAATGGCGCGGAGAAGGTTACATGAAGTGAGATTACTCTCGAAATTGACGAATCAACCTCTGGAGAGACTGCGTTCCCCGCATCTCGGGGCAATTGGCGCCCCCTCAACCTCGACGATCGACAAGCCAGGAACCCGGTCATTATGGAACTCGGTCATTATCAAGTCTTTTATTGGATTTTTCAACCGTCTTCTCTCCGTATCTTCAAAATTTTCGCTCCTTGACCTCTTCGCATGCGGGGAACGAGCGTGGCAGAGTGTATTCCAGGTCCAGATATGGTAGATGTGACACCATTTTGGTCGAGCGTCGATGCTACATCCACTGGGGAATTGCTCCTGCATTTTGCTTTGGCCTAAGTCCAAGGAACCAAGGAGATGACTGGCGGTTTCCTAATTTTCCTCATTTCCCTCGCAGGGCAGTTCGCATGCCGATCTGGCCCGGAATGCTTCCCCCGCGACTTATGACCAATTTCTATAAGGAGCTTGAATTCCGTGGAACGCGTCTTTTCTATGTCTCAATTGTAACTTGGACAGCCATTGAATTATCCTTGTGTATGGTTGTGGATAGTCTCTGGGTCCATTATGCTATCACAGAATCACTCCCTCCGCATGGGCCTCTTCGGTGGCATCGTAACAGCCCTATATGCTTCTAACGTGATCGCCGCAAAGCATTCTTCGGATGACTTTGACGTCTTGAAATATGTCGATCCTCTGATTGGCACCGCGAATGGAGGTTTGTCTTGAATATGACGAGCATTACTGTCAGCGAAGGCTGACAATTCTTACAGGCCATGTATTTGCGGGTGCGACTTTGCCATTTGGTAAATCATACGATACCCTTCGTTTTCATTTAGCATGGCTAACAAACACAGGTATGGCAAAAGCGGTGGCGGACACTGCAGGCGAGAATCAAGCTGGCTTTGCTTACGATACGGAGGTTGTGACCGGATTCTCACACATGCATGATTCTGGGACTGGTGGTGTAAGTTATTTGCAAACTATCGGAGAACATGTCCTGGATCTGACTGAGTACAGTCCCCATCAATGGGAAATTTCCCCATCTTCGCGCAAGGAAATTGCCCGAATGACGATATCAACCAGTGCAAATGGCAAAAATCGGATAGAGCAGCTGTCTGGGACAGAGAGTCCCCTGAAGCTCGCCCAGGATATTTCAGCATATCATTGGCGAATGGGGTTCATGCGGAAATGACAGCCACAAACCGATCTGCCCTATATCGGTTCACGTTTAATGAAACCTCCAGCCAATCGCTCAGTCCAGTGGTTCTTCTGGATTTAATGGATTTACCTCAATCTCGAACAAGTGGAAGTGCCGACGTGGACCGATCGACTGGACGTCTCACGGGAAGTGGTACTTTCAGCCCAAGCTTTGGTATTGGCAGTTACAAGTCATATGTTTGCGTTGATTTCAAAGGAGCAGAGCTTCGTGACACAGGCATTTGGGAGAAAAACCAACCAAACATCAGTAGTCGGTCGCTAACACTCGGGTCTGACACATCATCCACTCTCTCGGCCGGTACATTTGCCAGATTCCACGCCCCCAAAGACAACAGTATTCTCGCTCGCGTTGGCGTTAGCTTCATAAATGTTCACCAGGCTTGCGAGAATGCGGAGCGAGAGCTACCCGACTTTGACTTCGAGGGCGCCGTTTCCGCTGCTGAATCTGCTTGGCGAAAGAAATTGGATGTCGTCTCTGTGAATGCAGATGGAGTTTCAACAGATCTACAAACAGTATTCTGGAGTGGAGCATACCGAGCACTCATCAGCCCGCAAGACTATACTGGTGAGAACCCTCTTTGGGAAAGTGACGAGCCGTATTATGACAGCTACTATTGGTGAGCCAACCCAGCTTGAAGGAGATGACTAGGATGCTAATGATATGGCCCAGTATATGGGATTCTTTCCGCAGCATTCATCCACTGCTGACCCTGGTTGATCCTTTCTCACAATCCCTTATGATGCGCAGCCTGATCGACACTTATAGACATGAAGGGTATCTGCCTGATTGTCGCATGTCGCTCTGCAAGGGTTTCACACAGGGCGGATCCAACGCAGATGTGGTTATGGCAGATGCTTATCTGAAAAAGGTTCCAGGCATTGACTGGGACACTGCATATGAAGCTGTTGTCAAGGATGCAGAGGTAGAGCCTCAAAACTGGGATGTGGAAGGCCGCGGTGGCTTGCGGAGTTGGAAAAATCTCGGTTATATTCCTTTTGATGACTATGATCCTGATGGCGAAGGTACGCACACTCGGAGTATATCGCGGACGGTGGAATATGCCTACAACGACTTTTGCATTGCCGAGATGGCACAGGGCATGGGTCGCCATTCCGACTATGAGAAATATACGAAACGATCTGGAAACTGGGTCCACATGTTCAAACCCGACCAGAAGTCAAGCATCAAGGGGGTTGACACCAACTTCACCGGATTCCTACAACCTCGATACACGAACGGCACATGGCGCTACCAAGACCCGATCTTATGTAGTCCTCTCTTAGACTTCACCGGATGTTACCTCAATCCTGATGGCCATGAGACCTATGAAGGTAGTGCGTGGATGTATACCTTGTAAGTGCCCACTTATGCTTCATGCTTCTTGAAATCGGAACTAACGCTTTACTTAAAGCTACGCCCCCCATGACATGGGCGCTCTTATCAAGACGCTTGGCGGTGCCGAATCCTTCACCTCTCGACTAAGCTATCTCCATGACTCTGGTTTGCTTTACGTGGGAGATGAACAGGCCTTTTTACCCGTATATCAATTCCACTACTCGGGACGGCCAGGTCTCTCAGCAAAGCAAAGCCATTTCTACATTCCATCCCAATTCAACACGACAGTCAATGGTATCGCCGGCAACGACGATAGCGGAGCTATGGGATCATTTGTTGTTCTGAGCATGATGGGTCTCTGGCCAGTGCCCGGTCAGGACGTTTACCTGATCACTCCACCCTACTTCAAAGAAGTCAGCATTCGGAACGCCCTCACTGGAAAGGTCGCGACTATCCGCAACATCAATTTCGATGCTAGTTACAAGTCCATCTATATCCAGAGTGCCAAGTGGAATGACAAACCGTGGACAAAGAATTGGATCACCCATGACTTTTTCGCTGAGGGTGGTGTTCTTGAACTTGTGCTAGGACCTAAGGAAAGTGAATGGGGAACTCATGTTCAGGATCTCCCGCCGAGTTTGAGCGATTATCAATGAATCGTTGATTTGAGGAGCAACTGTGGTAAGAAGTGACAGTTTGGGATTTTTGGCTTCTCCGATAAGCACATTACACCTCCAAATAAATATAATTCACGGTTTAACACTATGAACTACGTTTTTTTGAAGTCTTTTTTACTGCTTTCTGAATGATTTTTGATACTATTATCGAAGGACTGTATACTGCACTTTCAACATAACCAGTACTTGGAAAGTGAGAATGAATATAAATTAATGCTACCCGGCAATATCAACTAGCTAATGAGAGTCAAACCAAATCGTTCTTGGTTTATCAAACCACGCGGCAGCATCGTTATTCCCTGAATCTAAGGCAAAGTGTATCCTCCATCAATAATGAGGTTTGCACCAGTCATATAGCTAGATGCATCTGAAGCACAGAACACGTAGGCCTAGACGGACTTATCAGCTAGTTTCTAGAGGAACTGAATTTGTGGACTCATACCCCCTTCAACTCATAAGATTCGGCCATTCTCTTGGCGGGAATCAAGTCAAGCCACTTGTCGTGCCATTCTTTGGGAAAGGTGAACAGGATTTCAGTAGCGATGTATCCAGGGGAGATGCAGTTGACTCGGCAGTAGTCAACCCACTCGACAGACAAGCACTTGGCGAGCTGGACAACTCCTGCCTTAGACGCATTGTACTATACGAGGATGAGCAACATAAAGAAGGACTATTTTCAATAGAGAACATACCGCCGCTTGCTTCTGTGGAAGATTAACCAGAGTCGCACTGGCAGAGGCCGTGAATATAACATTTCCATGACCCTGTGACTTGAAGATCCGGCCGGCAGCTTGGGCAGAATAGAAAGCACCATCAAGATTGACCTTCATGATCTCGTGCCATTGATCGGGGGTGTAGTCTTCGGCGGCAGTGTTTGAGGCAATCCCAGAGTTGACGACCATGATATCAAGTTTCCCGAAATCCTTCGCGACCTGCTGCACAACCGCCTCGATCTCAGACTGGACGGCGACGTTGGCTTTGTACGCTGCTGCGCGTACGTTGTTAGTAGCTGCAATCTCGGCTGCGACTGCATCAGCGGTATCGGCTGTGTAATAGATCAAGGCGACCTTTGCAGCTTGTTAGTTTGATTGTTTTGTAACTAGCATCAGGTAGTGTCGCTTACATTTGCACCCGCTTCGGCCAACGCTCTCGAGACTTCAAGGCCAATTCCACGGGCGCCTCCTGTGATAAAGTGTTATTCGAGAGGAATTGATGATTAGGAGCTACCGTACCAGTCACAACTGCGACCTTGCCCGTGAGGTCGAAGGCCTTCATAACATGCTGGTTTGGGGGTTGTGCGAGGACCATGATGTCGTATTGGCTGTTGCTCGCACTCGAGATAATAGTATGAAGACAATCAAATATTTCACAGAGAATGGAGAAGCTGAGTCTGACATGTCCCTCTTAATCCCTTAATCCCCGCATCTGGTCAGCTCCGACGTGTCTCCAATCATTGTGACTGTCTCCTGCAGCTAAAACCCGGCTAACCCTGTTGAAGGTAGTCCCTGGCGAAAGCGACTTGACGCTGATGATGGGGTCAATCTGCCTCACTTCATGTCCACCGAGACTCTTATTTTTTCGATCTTTTCGGTTGTTTGTTCACTTTCTCCTTGTTTTGATTTGAACCGTTTGCACAGCTGGGTGACGTGGTTGGGTGAGAGGCATCGAGACGTCGATTCACTTTCTTGAGTCCCTTGAACAACTGCTTGTTCTCTCTGTGGAGCTCATAAGCCCAGAGAAGAGTGAGAGCTTCGTTGAACTTTTTATTTTCCATTGTCGAAGATGGAGTTCGGAAAGGTGGAGAGGAAGAGAAGGGGAGTTGGAGACTGAGAAAGGGAAAAGGAACAAAGACATTCGAACCACCTAGAAGAATACATAGCCATCAACTATGTATTTATTATTCTTCTAGTAGATTCACTGACTTCAAATAGCCAGGTCTCTACTGATTTCTATCTCATAAAATATAGCAAAGAGAAGAAGTGCTAAACTTCATGTGCTTTGTGTATCTGATTGAATATCAAGGACACCGAATGCTCAAAGATGATCTTCGGGTTTCTCTGCTTAGTCACTCATGGCGTCACATTCGTCCTCGGGATTGACCTCGGTCTGCTTGGTCTGAGCCTTGCAGTCCTCATCCTTGTCCTTGATCGCATGAGTCTCTTCATCACTCTTGGTGGAAGCTTCCATTTCATCAAGCTTCTTTCTCAGGCGGTCTAGTCTCATTCTAGCAGCATGGTTCGTGATGCCAAAGTGTCTAGCGACGGCTGGGGCATCAACCTATAAGTTTATTGTTAGATTCATGGCCAGATGTTCAAGTAAGGCCGAACAAAAGAAAATACCAACCTGAACACCTGAGATCTTGTGGCAGGCCCACAAGAACAAGAGCTGCTTTTTCAAATCGGAATCTCTAGGTTCCTTTGGCTTGGATGGGCTTTTTCCAGCCTTCGAGGTTGAGGTTGATTTGGTTGGAGCCATTTGAAAGTGTGATAACCAGGTATGAGCTCTTTGGGTGTGATAAGTGAAGCTGTTGGAGAATGGAGAATGGAGAATGGTGAAGTCGAGAAAGAACAAGGAGAGGAAGTGAGAAAGAGCTCGAGCAGGATCTTTTATATTGGCATCAATAGCAAATAACTAAGAGAGGCATGTCTCAACTAACATGGATAAGCACGAACAGAAGAAAGATAAATTTGAACACTTTGAACCTCTATTTGATCCTCTATACTATATACATTATTCTATCAGTCTATCAAATTGGGGTATATGACTATAAAAACAGAAAAAGTCATCTGAAAACGCTCAGGTAAAGAATCAAATGCCCTTTGTCTTTACAGACTCGAGATTTTTGACTGGATGTAGAAAGATAGGAGGAAGGCAGAGTCGAGGGTTTTTCTTCTCCCACTGCGCAGGATTAGCATTGGAATATGTCAAGGACAAGAGCAAAAACTCACCTCTTTGGCGCCGTCATAGCCTAACCAGGCTCTGTATAGCTTCTCCGCAAATTCGGAGTTGAACATAAACGTCGTATTGTTTATAATATTATCATGCTGACCCCAGCTCCAGATGCTGTCGAGCCCAGCGTTGACCTTGCCAGGTTCACCCGGGTTGACGTGACGGTTCAACTCCTCAGGATCCCATTTGGCATCATGGTAAATCGGTTGAGGAATTTGGACCGCCTTCAGGCCATAGTACAGAGCCCAGGATATAGGAGACATCTCGGACGCGAGACCAACCCCAGACTTTACCTTATCCTTATGCAACAGGCCGAGAAGTCGCGCCGAGATGCGAGACATTGCCACGACAGCTGCCCAGCGTGGGGTCTCCTGGTCTTGAGGGAAATTGAAGACACGGTCACGGAAAGGCCAGTCCGTACCAACTGGGTTGAAATGAGGCAGCCAGGTGATCAGATCGGCTTCTTCACCCACACCCCAGCTCCCTGGCTCATCTTTTGGGTGTGGCACAGGGGGGATAATAGCTTGCCCTCCGATATCGATTCCTTCCGCGGGATAAGGGCCCCAAACACTGCTATTTTCATGGCTAGGCATTTCCTGATCCACCTTCTTCATGAAATCTTCCCAGGTGCCATGAACAGCAGGAATATAGAAGTGAGAGTTACGCTCCCACAGATACTTGCGTGGCTGCTGTTTCGCAAACTCCGTTGCCTTGTGCAAAAGGTCGTACATATGGCCGGTATACCGCGAGTCCATCTCGAACTGCCAGACGTAGTCGTACTGAGGGTGTAGTCGTGAGAAGATCTGTGTGGGCTGGAAATACTGCAGTATCGCTCTAATAGGGTGTCAGTAGGGGCATGTCTAGCTCTTAAGGGCCAACACATACACGTGAACATCAATTCCAGGATACCAGTCATTCAACATTTCCTCATTAAACCATACCGCCAGGCTGCGCAGTTCCTGCGGCAAATTTTTTGCATTGAATGCCTCCCAGGCGGCATAATCGGTCTCTTCGGGCAATTTCTCGCCCTGGCAGTCGATAAGGAGAATAAGCTCATATTCTGCACCCGAATAGAGTGACAACTCCATCAGCATAGATCGAATATGATACAAGTCATTCTCGGTGTATTTCATGCCGATCCAAGAGCGCAATATAACGGCTGTCCGGGGGAGGGTCTTGTCTGTTTCATTCAGGGGCTCGCGAGGCTGCATATCTGAATCCAATGACTTGTACAAAGCGAATATCTTCCCTTCGGATGGTTGTGTGCGATAGCGAATACTATTGCGCTGCAGACACTCATTTTGCAAATTGGCCCAGTTCACCTGCTCCCAGTCTATTTCGGCCGCTTCGTTGGAACCGAATGTACCATTCCAATTGTGGATTCGAGTGGTCTTGCTCTCGAGGTAACCATATGCACCATATCGGGAGTAGCGATCGGTGCAGAGACTGTTGTTCAACTTCCACGACTCATACGAGCCAAAAATGGGAGTTGGGAAATCTTTTTGATGATTAGTTCCCCGTCGGCTCTTTCAATATTCCTCTTCGCACCTGAAGTATTCCAGCGAAACCCGCTCATCATCATATCTTCATCTTTGCGGCTCAGGAGTCGTCCTTGGGGTCCAATACACGGCTGGTACGATCCCTTTGACGTCGATTTCCATTCCGCACTATCATAGTGTGGATAGGGGTCATTGATTAATTGAGACGAAATTCGAGATTGACTTGCGTAAGCGTCCGGGAACGGGTCAACGGGTTCTTCTGTAGGGCTGATACAGATCAGAATGGACCAAGGGAGACGAGAAACGAGGGATCTTCAATTACTTTGACAGCTTCACGCGCAATGGAACTACTAGAGCTTCTCTGGAATAGGGAACAATAAAAAACACCAGGCACAGGGCTGCGATAGCGAAGCAGCGCCTTGGAGAACCGAAAAACTTCCGCAGCGCCACGAAGAAATCCATTGAAATGTGCAAAAGCTACAAAGATATAAGACATTAATCTGGGAGCCTTGCAAGTTTTGTAGCTCTGGAGAATCATCCAGGGCTAGTGGCTTGGCCCGGCTTCGATATGGGTTCTATCATGTGTGTTGGGCCAATCGTAGAGAGAGCACAACGCATGTAGGCCGAGAGACTCCGAGCCAAGAGAACAATGAGCAGTGTAAGGGAAGGTAGACATTATTCCTACGTTACATTCTTTGAGGGTCTCAATGAATGCTTTCCAATGTGTTTCTCCTGAATTCATAGCCTTACCTTGCCCGGTCTGACATCTCGGATCCTCCCGGATCTGCTATTTGTCTTTATGCTGATCTTCGTAGCCCTAATTTTATGTACTCGTCTTGATAGGGATAGTGATCGCTATGTACATCCATGTGTACTCCAATACTAAACTAACAAGATCGATAAAAACCATAGCTCCAATATGAGCCCACTTGACATATGAAAAAAAAAAAAACGCATATATCAAACAGGCATTCCAATATGCTTACACGTATCGCATCTCTTTCAAAATTCCCATGGGATTTGACTTCAGTCAGTCGCAGTTCGTCGACCCCATCCACTGAAGAATCCCCCGCCAGCGCCAGTGTTACTGGGTGGGGCCCCATTGGCCAAGCTAATCCGCGACTGCGATACTCCAACAAAGGAATGGCGGGTTTCAATAATATTTACCCCCTGGGAGTTCTTGAGCATTCTCCGCAATGAATCGTATTTGCCTTTTACTTCCTCAAGCTCTTGCCTAGCAACTGCCTCTGCCGTCTTGGCAGTAACCAACTCCATCAGCAACGTCTCTTCGGCAGCGGGTCTGTTACCCTCCGTCGACAAAACGGTCTGGAGACCCAGACTGCTTGTCCGTCTGTTATATGGGGGGGTTTTTGTGGAGCTGGTGCGGGCAAGCTTGAACTCGCGCAGCCCACTAGTGGGAGATTGAGATTGAGACTCGCCAGACTCAGCCGCAGAATACGTTGTGTCTAGCGGCGTTTCCGATATAGGAGTTTTGAGGATCCGCAGCTCCCGGTTCATACGCTCGAGCCGCTGTCGCTCCCGATAACCGTCCTGAATCCGGCCTCGAGCTTCCCGTAATTGCTCCTTGAGGGACGAGTTCTCCTGTTCAAAATCGTCGATGCGCCGTGTGAGGTTCAAGCAACGACCGACTTCCACCTCGTGCATTTCCTTCCATCGAGCAACCTCGTCATTGAGCTGGAGCTTGGTCTGGGTGATTGAAATCCGCTTCGGTTCGGCGGATTCAAAACGTGCTTCGGCTTTCGTTACTAACTCGGCCGGTTGTGTCTCAGCCGGCTGTTCTTTCGACATCTCCCTGGCCAGGGTGTCTCTAATTTGATTCAACATCTCCTTGGCCAGGGCGTGGTCTTCCTCTCGCTCTTCTCTCTCCTGTTGCAGTTCACGTGTGAGCTCAGCTTGTTGGCGTTGAAGATCGCTGAGGGCCATCAGGAGCTCTTCAATCTGGGTATGGAGGTCGCGGTCTTTGTGATGTGAAGACATGGTGGATTTCGCGCGCGGTTTTTGATTATCGATGCTAGCTACAGGCGCTGATAGTTCAGTGGCAGCAGTACTTGCGTCCGACGTAGTTTCAATAGAGTTGAGAGTGGAAGTCAGGCTCTGCTTAGACATAGAGCGACGAATGTTCTGACTTGACGGGCTAGTATTCGGACTGAGTGACTTGACCGAATTGTGGGAGTTTGACGAGCCAGCCCACAGCCGCCCAAGGAAGCCAGAGGCCGTTGCCTGCATCTGCGGAAATGAGGGTCCGGAGGGTGAGCCTTTCGATTGGTTATAGCTGGCTTCAAGCCTTTGGAGACTTTCATTCGTCACGAGAGAGGTGAGAGACACGAAGTCATTAACGAGATCATCAGCATTGAAAGCGTATCTGGATATCACAGGTTAGCTGAGTTCTTTGTTTGGAAGATTTGCTTTGTGCGATGTCCAAAACTTACGTGTCCCACAAGCTTCGAGATAATAACAGTTGCATCACGTCCTCAAATTCGCTGCAAGCCAAAATTCTCTTTTCGTTGCGCTGCATCAGGGAAAGCGCAACTCGCATCAAAGTCTCGCATGCGCCTTCCAAAAAGATAACATCATAAATTCGGAGAAGCATAGGGAGTGGACAGGCCACCGCAAAGAATGAGAGGAACCACTGCGATACGTAGACCGGCTCAACGTGCAGTGCTTCGAGATGTTGGAACAGGACCGGCCTGTGCCGTGCCAAAAGATTTTGGAATTGATAAACATGAAGGTGAAGACCCGAAAGATCTGGAAGATAGCAACTTCGCAGATTATAGTGATCCATGAGGCTACAATCGCATTAGTACTTCTCCAAGTTACATCATCGTCCAAGGAGACTTACCGGACAAGAACACAAAATGCCTCTGCATCTGTCATGTGCATGAGCAGGGGGCCCACCACGAATCCAAGACCCTGACAGTAGCCAATCTTAGTATCGTAAAGACTAAAACATCGCAACACACGACCGAGCATTTGTTGACCCTCGCCGTTCGGGTCGCGGAACATTGCAACATTGGGAAAGCTGCGACCAATATCTTTTCCGATCAGGCCATCGTACGGGCTGCTTTCGCCCGAAAGCCTCTGAAATTCATTTAACAGATTAGGATCGCGCGCGCCCGCTAGGCTAGGCCACACCACTCCTCGCAATGGCGGAGGCACACCCCCTTGAATCTTATTCGAGGTTAATGTCGGCAAACGCTGGGCAGTCCGGTGGTAGTCGGCAACCAGTGCAGCCCAAAACTCCAACTCGGTCATTGGAGGAGGGGGTAACTGCGAGTATCGCAGCTCTGCCCGAGTGGGATCCCGAATCAGTCGCTTGATATGGTGTAGTGACTCGGAGCGGGACTGCCGCTGGTATCTGTCATGAGGAACCTCGGATATCCCCGATTTGGGGTTGGTCACCAACGCATTGTTTTCTTGTTCGAGTCGAGCGAGGAGCAGGGCTGTGGACTAAAATTAGGTCAAGAATGTTAGCACCCATTCTAGAATTCCGCGAAAGCTTGTCACGCTTACTTCATCGGACCCCTCCCCACGCGGTTCTTGTTCTTCTGTCTTATCCAGCTTCTCCCAATTCACCTCATTGTCATACATTTCCCCAGTCCGTCCCGCCTTATCTGCGCCTGTGGTTTCGGGGATGGGGGTGGTCCTCGCTGCGTCCCGTAATGGTATCGGTCCAAAGGAATCCTCACTCTCCTTCTCGAGATGAGTCATCTCTACTGGAGTTGGCGGAATTTCAAGAGTGCGCCAATCCGGTTGGGTGTGCTCTGAACTGGACTGCTTATCGGACAACGCGACGGTGACCATTGAGTCATGGTTAGGCGCGTAACCCACGCTAGAGGATGTTGGCTCGAAACCTTCCATTATTGTGAATATTGCGACGTGATTGAGAATAGAGTATGTGATTGGAGGTTGCAGGGTGTAGACGCGTTATTGGTGTTGACAATGTTGATATCGGAGGACAGGGTTATTTTAGGCGGGTTTCAACTGCATTGCGGATCACTGCACAATTTCGAGTATTCAAGAGAACGGATTCTTTCCAGCAGAAGTGGGACCTGGATATGATTCTAAACTTGTAACCAGTACAAGAAGAAAAAGGCTGGAGAAAGAAAAAAAAGGGAGTCAGGAGAGATCCCACCTATTTAGCCCCCCTTTACCTTTCCCCTCGTGTAGTCTCGGCCCCGTCGATCATCCTCATACAATACACCGACTGTTTGACCATTGAAATAGATATATTATGGACTCTTGGAAGAAACGACTACAGATATTGTGACTACACTGTAAATTGTATGAATGTAGTCAATAAATGCCAATTCCGTAGCTGTTCATCGATCAGAGTTCCCCGATATCAACCGAAATTGGTATCGGAGGGATTTAGTACGCATCACATAGTAGTAACCACTCAGATACTTGAAGTCATCAGGATGTCTCAAGTTTAGTTATTTCAACTGCACCTTGCCTGCAGGTACAAAGTACAGCCTCTCATATTTCAAAGACCAAAGGTCAAAGGGGCGTCATTGTACGCCTTTATCTTTGATACATCAAAGTATCCATCGGTAATCTTTCGCAGCTATCATTGGTTCATAATATAATTGGGCAGACGTGATTGGTGGTACCCCGAGCGGAGATTGAAATACCATTACCACCCCTGGCGCAATATTGAGGCTGGCCAACGTTGTACTTCGGACACCGTCTATCATTGATCCATTGACTCGAAACTGACTTTAGACAGACTTCTTTCTACCTCTATTTTAGGTTTCTGAACCATCCCTGGGCCTCACACCTTCGACTATTCGCAAAGATCCACAGAGTGAATGGTCCATGCGGTCCGCCTGTCAACGCCCTTTCGAGGTTTCAAGGAGTTTCACGGGTATATTTTCGGAGTGGCGTTGATGGCTGTCTATATTCACTCAGCACTCCGTACCTGTATCCACTAGAAAGAATCTCGAAATAATAGAATGGCGTGTCATAGCATATTCATAGCATATGACTTTAACCAACTATGTTGTACGGAGTTCTCCGTACATAACTAGCGAAGAGGGAAATGCACGGTGAAAAATCTAGCCTAGACAAGACCAGGAGTGATGGAATGATAGAGAAAACACCAGGGGTGGCTCTTGAATAATACCAATGGGGGGTTGAAGTCTTACAATAACAATGTTCGTTGTAAATTCTAAACAAACATCCCATCTTCTCCAAGTACCCGGACAAGCCGAACAGTTGATGAAAAGGAGTTCGCATCGATCAGGGGTAGTGTAAGCCCGATGACACAGTGCAACGAGGTATGTGCAAGCACAGAGGCCAGGTCGCGAGGACCAAATATTGGAATAATCATAATGTTCTGCAATGCAGAACTACCAGCGATTAAACTGATATGAACAGATACTACACTTGATCTAAGCCAGGGGCAAAGAGAGCTGAAGAGGAAAGAAAGAAGAGGACGTACTGGGGGCAGGACCACCTTCTTATATCCTAAGGGCGGTCGGTTTATGCCACTATTCACAAATGAGGCAAACAACGACATAGGCTCGCTTAATTAAATGGTAACCTGAGAATAGAGACAATTACTGTTGGTATAAGTCAGATGGCTGAATATACCATATGCAAGGATATCTCTTGCAAGTGTGTTACTTATTGGTAGTGCACAGGCACACAATGTGGCCTAATTAGTCACTTTATATCAAGTACAACGCTATGAATATGGGAGATTAAGCCTCAGCTATCTAAATTTCAAAGGGAGACATAGATTCTAGCCAGATCTGACATTCAAAGGAGTCTAGTTACTCCATACTGCTCTGATTTCACCCACGTTTAGACTCTACTCCGTATTGGCGCATAGTTCAATTGTGACATTTGAGTAAAACACAACAATGGATCTGCCATCTCAGAGATATTGACCATGCAATCCATAGAATCTGTAGATAGCTGTTTCTATCTCGTCTTCTGCGAATTGACTCGATACAATGTGAGGGGAACTGCCTGTTTTCCCGCGTTTGTTTGTGAGTTACCTATTTGGGTCGCATTTCCGGGCGGTGAGGAATAATTATCATCCGAGTGGTTACAAACTGCCCACCGCCCCCTGTCAGTCGCGACTTCCCCGGGCAAAAAAACAACGGGCGCTTCCCCTCCGCGTTTTCTTTCTCATTTCTCCTCTTCTGCCTCTCGCTTTACTCCTTTCCGGCTTGAGCATGCCGAAGCTTGATTGATCTGCTCCCTGACTTTGAAAGACAGCGTCAGTCATTCGCTTGAACTTTGAGGCCTGACCTGGGCGCTTTCCTTCCCCTGTAGCGCTCTATCACGCTCCATCTATTTACTCACTTCTATCATGGATGACTCTATGAGCGAAGACTCGGTCTTCGATGATGATGGAGGCAGCTCTGACTTTGCCCCTGAACCTGCACCGGTATGATCTATTATCAATATGCTAACACCAGACTCGATTTGATTGCTGACACTATACGTCCCCCAGAAACCCAAACCCAAGGCGGCTCCTAAGAAAGCTGCTGCTGCCAAACCCGCCGCTAAAAAGACCACCCAGACAACACTGAAGGTCAAGCCGGCTGCGAAAGCAGCTGCCACTAAGAAGAAGGTCAAGGCCAACAGCGAGGACGAAGTGTCCGATATTCAAATGTCCGATGAGGATTCTCTGCTCTCCCATACCCCTCCAAAGGCCAAGAAAACGGCTGCGCCCAAGAGAGCTGGCTCAAAACCTCTGGCCGATGTTGAAAATGAGTCTCACGGAGGAGACGCTGCTGCCGACGGCGCGAGTAAGAGTGGAAATGCATCTGATAAGTACCAGAAAGTAAGTCCCCACAGCTTCTATCATACTATAATCTTGACCGGATAATTATATCTTTTCTTAAACACAGCTCACCCAACTTGAACACATCATCAAACGTCCCGATACCTACATCGGATCCACCGAACGAACTACGCAGCAGATGTGGGTGTACAACTCCGTAAGTGAGTCGATGGAGTTCCGCGAGGTCTCTTTCGTCCCCGGTCTTTACAAAATCTTCGACGAGATTGTGGTCAACGCCGCCGATAACAAGCACAACGACGCGAGCATGAGCGAGATCCGGATCACGATTGACCGCGAGGCTGGTGAAATCAGCGTGTGGAATAACGGACGTGGTATTCCTGTTGAGATACACTCCAAAGAGAAGATCTACGTACCCGAACTTATCTTCGGCCATCTGCTCACTTCCTCCAACTACGACGATAGCCAACAGAAGGTGACTGGAGGTCGCAACGGCTTCGGTGCCAAGCTTTGTAACGTTTTCTCGACAGAGTTCAATCTTGAAACCCAAGACTCCCGTGTGAAGAAGAGGTACAAGCAAACCTGGACCGAGAACATGACGAAGATGGGCAAGGCAAAGATCACAGATGCTAAGGGAGATGACTACACCAAGGTCACTTTCAAGCCAGACTTTTCCAGGTTCGGTATGGATGGCATCGACGACGACTTCGAAGCCCTTGTCAAGCGCCGAGTCTACGATTTGGCAGGTACGGCCAATGTTGCTGTCAAGTTAAATGGCACCCGCGTCCCCATTCGCAATTTCCGAAAGTACATGGAAATGTACACCAAAGCCATTCGCAAGGAGCGCGGTGATGATGGTCCTCCCTCCAAGGATGAAATTATTACATGCAGCCCCGACCCTCGATGGGAGATCGGTTTTGCTGTCTCGGATGGTTCATTCCAACAAGTCTCGTTTGTCAACTCGATCGCGACAACCGCGGGCGGAACGCACGTCAACTACATCGCCGATCAGATCTGTACCCGCTTGTCCGACCAGGTGAAGAAGAAGAACAAGTCTGGAGCAACTCTAAAGTCGGCACAGATTCGGAACCACATCTTCATTTTTGTAAAGGCATTAATTGTCAACCCGGCATTCACCTCCCAGACCAAGGAACAATTGACGACAAAGGTCAGTCAGTTCGGTAGCAAATGTCCTCTTGATGAAGATTTCTATAAGAAGGTCTTGAAGACTGAGGTCATGTCAAATATTCTGCACTACGCGGAGCAAAGAGCCGACCAGATCTTGAAGAAGGGTGATACCGGCCGGCGCACACGTATGAACAATCCGAAGTTGGTTGACGCCAACAAGGCTGGTACAAGAGAGGGTCACCACTGCACCCTCATTTTGACTGAGGGTGAATCAGCCAAGGGATTGGCCATGGCAGGCAGAGCAGTCGTTGGACCGGACTTGTTTGGTGTTTTCCCCCTGCGTGGAAAGCTTCTGAATGTCCGCGATGCCTCTTTCGACCAAATTTCAAAGAACGTGGAAATTCAAAGCATCAAGAACTTCATTGGTCTGCAGCACAAGAAGGAGTACACCGACACCAAGGGACTGCGATATGGCCATCTCATGATCATGACTGATCAAGATCACGACGGTAGTCACATCAAGGGTTTGCTCATCAATTTTCTTCAAGCGCAGTTCCCTAGCTTGCTCAAGATTCCTGAGTTCCTGATTGAGTTCATCACTCCTATCATCAAGGTTTGGAAGGGTGACCCAAAGAACCCGACCAAACAGAAATCATTCTTCACCATGCCCGAACATGAAGAATGGCGTGAAGCCCACAAACACGAACGCGGCTGGGAACACAAGTACTACAAGGGTTTGGGAACTAGCACCACAGAAGATGCACAGGTCTATTTCCGCGACCTCGATCGCCACCTCAAGGAGTTCCACACCATGCAAGACGGTGAAGCCGGACTCATCGAGTTGGCTTTCTCCAAAAAGAAGGCCGATGAGCGTAAAGAGTGGCTTCGTCAATTCAAACCTGGCACATTCCTGGATCATTCGGTGGCGAAGATCACATACACCGACTTCATCAACAAGGAGCTCATCCTGTTCAGTATGGCGGATAACCAACGTTCGATTCCTTCGGTTGTCGATGGTTTGAAGCCCGGTCAGCGCAAGGTGCTTCACACCTGTTTCCGCCGCAATCTGAAGAAGGACATGAAGGTGGTTGAGCTGGCAGGTCATGTGTCCGGAATGACAGCCTACCACCACGGTGACGTCTCCCTCCAGCAGACCATCGTTGGTCTTGCCCAGACCTTTGTTGGCTCCAACAATATCAACTGCCTGGAGCCCAGTGGAAACTTTGGTAGTCGACTCCAAGGTGGTGGCGATTGTGCCAGTGCTCGTTACATCTACACTCGCCTATCTCCCTTCGCACGCAAAGTTTTCCACATAGCCGATGAACCACTACTCACGTACAACGAGGATGATGGAAAGAAAATTGAGCCCGAGGTCTTTGTGCCCGTCGTCCCGATGATTTTGATCAACGGCGCGGATGGTATTGGAACTGGTTGGAGTTCTTCTATTCCCAACTACAATCCTGAAGATATTGTCAACAATCTCAAGCGCCTGATGGCTGGCGAGCCGACCCAGCCGATGCAGCCTTGGTTCCGTGGTTTCACCGGTGAAGTTGTAGCCGTCGGTGGTGATCGATTCAAATTCAGCGGTATCATCAGGGAATGTGGTGATAAGGAGGTCGAGATCACCGAATTGCCTATTCGAACCTGGACACAGGATTTTAAGGACAAGCTCGAGGAGATCATTAAGGCTGAGAAGGTGCCATCCTTCATCAAGGACTACAGGGACTACAATACCCACACCAAGGTCCACTTCATCATTCAACTAGATGAGAAACATATGAAGGCTGCTCTGACTGAAGGCTTGGAAGAAAAATTCAAGCTGACCAAGTCGATTGCAACAACCAATCTAGTGGCTTTCGATCCCGAGGGCCGTATCACCAAGTACGCCACTGTCGATGACATTCTCAAGGAGTTCTATGTTGTCCGTCTCAAATATTACGAGCGACGCAAGCAGTTCCAACTTGCCGAACTACAGAGAGATCTGGAGAAGCTGAGCAACCAAGCTCGCTTCGTGAAGATGATTATTGATGGAAAATTGGTTATCTCCAAGAAGAAAAAGCCTGTTCTCATCACTGAATTGAAGGAAAAGGGCTTCAAGCCAATTGCCAAGGTGGCTGAGGCCGCCAAGATGGGCGAAGATGAGCCTGTGGTAGAAGAAGGAGAAGAGGAGCTGGATGAAGGTGACACCCAAGTGCTATCCAGCTCATTTGACTACCTTCTGGGTATGCCTATGTGGTCACTGACCCAAGAGCGCGTAGACAAGCTCCTTCGCCAAATTGGTGACAAGGAAGCAGAGGTCGACGTCTTAATCAAGCTGTCCAAGGAGGACATCTGGACTCGCGATTTGGAGGACTTCATCCAGGAGTGGCGGTTCCAGCTTGAGGATGAGGACCGTCGCGCCCGTAAGTCGGCTAGCCTGGGCCGTCGTGACTCGACCAAGCTGCCCACTGGTGGTGGTCGCGCTGCGGCTTCGCGCAAGCGTAAGGCTGCTGCTGGTGATGACCCAGACGACGAAGACTTCGGAGCCCCTAAGACGAAGAAGCCCGCAGCCAAGAAAAAGGAGCAGCCCAAGAACAGCTTGATGAATTTCCTCAATCAACCTCCCAAACCAACCCCGTCGGCCGCAGCAGACGGGACTGGTGACTCGGACGATGAATTCAACATGGACATGGAGATACTTCCGAAGAAGAGCCGTGCTACCTCAAAGCCTAAGACTCCCCCTAAAGAGGAAGACGACTTTTTCGATATCGACAACATTCCCCAGACCTCGCGGGCATCAGCTCAGCCAGCTGATGATCCAATGGACGTAGATGTGGATGAAGTGCCAAAGCCTAAACCAGCAGCCAAAGCAGCGGCCAAACCGGCAGCTAAGCGAGGACCTAAGCCCAAGGCCAAGGCCAAGGTCGAAGAGGATTCGGATGACGATTTCTTGGAGATTACCAAGTCCGAGGCTACCAAACCCGCAGTGCAGTCTTCTCGCGCTCGCAAACCTGTAAAATACTCAGCGCCTAGCGATTCTGACAGTGACAACGGTGATGATCTTCTTGGAGATGTCAGCATGATGGTCAAAGGCATTGGTGCTGACTCGGGTGTCGATTCTCGACAACTCTTCTCGGAGCGCCCCCGTTCGGAGAGCATTGTCAGCGTGAAGACTGCCGCGAAGTCTCCCAAGGTCAACGACGATTTTGATCCGGATGAGACTGACTACAGCAAGCTTATTCCTCAAAATTCCCCACGACGCTCCATCCAGGTCAAGCCTAAGGACGTCAAGCTCGATGTCAACGATGAAGACAACGAGGACCAGCTAGTCAGGCCAACTGCTCGAACCAAGACTGCTCCCAAAGCCAAGGCTGCGCCAAAGGCTGCTCCTAAGGTCGTAGATCTTGATGACGACGAGGATGAAGAGGAGCCAGTCAAGACAACTTCTCGGTCCAAGGCTGTTCCCAAATCCAAGGCTGCCCTCAAGGTCGTCGATGATGATGATGAGGAGGAGGACGAGCCGATCAAGCCGACTGCTCGGGGTAAAGCTGCACCCAGGGCTAAAGCTGCCCCGAAAGCCGCTGCCGCCACCTCGGCACCAAAAGCCCGTGGTCGCCCCAAGAAAGAGCCAGCTCCGACTCCGAAGCCCGCCCCCAAGTCTGCTCCCCCGGCTTTATCCCCGGCGGCCAATGCATATGGTTCCAAGCACAGCAAGGCGAGCAAGATCACGGATGATTACTCAGAGGATGATATCGACGCAATGGCTAACGACATTTTGGATTCCCCGGCGGGTAAAGTGAATATGGATATTTCAGAGGACGATGAGCCGGCTCCCGCCCCCCGTCGCGCCGCTGCAGGCCGTCCTGCTCGTGGCGCCGTACAGAAGAAGAAGTCTTATGTCATTGAGGATGACAGCGATGAAGAAGCATCGGCTGATGACTTTGACGAAGACGAAGATGAGAGCGATTAAGTAGTGAAATAGTGAGGGTCGGAAGCCCATTTGCGATGTCCTGCTTTCTTTTTGCGATGCTCCATATTGTGGTTTTCATTTTCTTTCATTTCCATGTCTTACTTTATTGGTATATTATGGAGATCTGGCAGAGCCAGTGCATGCAAGGCGATTATGCGATGTTCAATCTTTACTTCTCTATGCGTAAATCTTTCAACAGTAGCCTCGAACAGGCTGTTTGGGACTCCAGTGTCAATTAATTCATCGAGATCTTCAATTCTGTTCCACGAATCTAATAAAGGGACACGGACTTGAACATGCAAAAAACCCTCAACTCCAAGTTATCAAATCACACAAATGTTCCTTACAAAATGCATAGAGACAAACACCACCAGCGGAATCTTCAGCTCCTAGACCATAAACGCCGTTCCATGTCAGTTCGTAGCGCAATCGACCATCAAAGCGAAGCTCGACGTCGCTTACGACTCCGAAATTCGTCACCATCAAGAGAGCGAGTGCCGGAAAGAGGGGTCAACTCGTCATCGTCCATGTCAGTCTCGGTTCCGATGCTTTCAAGCTCATTCATGTGCAGACGAAGAAGAGCTTCAGCAGCCTTTACCTCATGGTTGAAGTGCGACGACGGCTGAGGACGCAGAGCGCGGGACTTCCGGCTGGGGTACTTCTTAGTCTGGGATTCGGGACTGATAGGACCGTCCTTGGTAAAAGAAGCTCCCCTAGGAGTCCTCTTTAGAGGGGGTCCACGGTAGTCTTCATCATCAGCATCGTCCATTTGCCAATCATCGTCCGAGTCGGTTTCATCATAGTCGCTTTGCATGGTAGCGACGTCCGACGCGGCGTTAGCGGGCTGGTCGAGGCCACGAAGCTTGTCGGTTTCCATATGCCCGTCCACAGAAGGACAGTTTGGGGTAGAATACATGTTGGACGAGCCATCGCTGTCGGTGTCACTGTCTTCGCTAACTCCAGGGACATTCTCCGGGCGCATAGCATCTGAGATCGCACGAAAGATAGTCCGAGGCGATTCGACTCGCGAGCGAGGTATCACATTTGAGCTGCGCGGGGGGTTGATGGGCGTGAAGGTAGACATAGACGACTGGCTCTTGGGTGACATGCAGTAAGGCTCCATGGAGGAGTCCCGGGCGCTGGGATTGCTCTCAGCGTAATGGGTACGCGGAATCTTGAGCGGAGGCAGTGTCAAGGACGAGTCTTGTCGGCTCAATGCTCCTATACCATGGAGAAGGGTATGGGTTGAGGAAGGCGTACTGATGGCGGGGGGGCTGCCTCCGGTGCTAGAGCTAGATTTCGTCTCCAAAGAGCGATAGTAGTTGGAGGTGTGGGTGGCACGCTGCACGATCTCTGGAGGGATGACCATGCGGCCGTGGGTTTTGCGGTCCGTTGGGGGGATACACATGGCCGGGAAGTCTGTGCCAAACAGTGGAGTCAGGGCATATCGGATTCTCCAGCAGAAGGTCGCTGCCATGGCTTTGGCGGCTTCGTAGGGCATCCAGTATCCTATGTGGAAAGCGAAAGTTAGACATAATCATCCAAGTATCTGAGAAGAAGATCTCACCTTGAGCAGAAAGTGCTCCGCCGGTGATGCTGTGACAGATATCGCGCAGGCCGGGGTTCTGGTTTAGCATCTTGGCTGGCATGGTCTGTAGCGAGTTAGAGATACCGAATATATCGAAGCACTCATATGAACTTGCCTTGGGATAGCCATTGCATTTGAAAAGGTGTGTAATCCGAACAATGCCGATGTTGTAGTCCCACATAACATGCCATTCCTTGTCTTCGCCGGGTATTTGAAATGTATATTGAAATACTAGATGAAAGAGTCAGACGAGAATATCAAAGCGTGTTCAACGGCACTTACCATGGAAGCTATCTCGGCCGGTCTTCTCTTGGAAGGTTTTCTTGTCACTGGCATAAGGGATATGACGAGGATAGTCGGCGATGTTTCCCATGGGACGTAACGAGAGCTCTCTGTGAGCCTTCTCCAGCTCTGCATCTCTTTCCTCGCATGGAGGATAGCGGCACTCGCCCTGGATCTTGCCACGGCGGAAAATTGGGGCATCCTTGGCCATCTTTCGCTTCTCTTGGACAGGGAAAGGCGGATAAGGAATTCGCCTTTCGGGCTGAGGATTCAGAAGGGAGTTGATAGATAGCATTAAGAAGTTCAAGTGCTATCCTTGAGAGAAGAAAAGAGTTGAAGAAATACGAAGTCTCTGAAGGAAAGAAGCAGCTTAATGTCTGTTTGGAAGAAAAAGGTGTTTTCCAGAAGGATGAAAGACAGACAAATCAAACATGCAAGAAAAAACAAATTATAGCAAGACAATCCAAGACCTTTGTTCGAAGGTTTGAGGTTTGTTCCGCGCAGCTTCAAAAGGTGAGGTGAGGTGCGTCAATACAGACGTTGTTTGTCGGCAAATACAACTTTCGAGGAGACAGAGACAGCGGTGAATAGAGGAAACTCGGATCTGAGAGTTGTCTGACACGAGGAAGAGTAGATGGGCTTCACCGGTTCTTTGCCTCTTTCTCTTCTCTCCACCTCTCTCATATCACAAGGGTTCTTGAAGTCGGACGAGTCCATGGGCTGTTTGTCTCTCCGCGTGGAAGGGAAGTTTCCTAATGATCTTACACTTTGGACTGATGATGCAGTGTACATTGATTTCCATTGATACCCCTGGAAGCAATTACAAAATACAGATATTTTGAGACCTGTGTCTCTCATCTCTCGAGGCATAACCTGTTCCACATTCACACCTGCAACTTCCCAAGCCTCCAAAGAGATCTGTGAAAGGAAAGCATGGCAGCAACCGTTTCAGGGACCGTGAAAACGCAGAGAGCCACCGCATGCAAACAGCCTGTTACGCACAAATGTCTATCATCCTCAATTATGCTGTAAATGCTAATATCCCGGGGTAGAGAGCTCAACCGTTGTCCCACCATCTTTCTTTTTCTTCAGAATCTTATCGGAGAACGCATGCCAGATCTTCCTTGTCATTGGACTAGAGGGTACTGCAGCAACCGGAGCATTAGGACAACAGTTTAATGGTCCAATAAGAAGCTACATACCCCATAGCTCGGCAGGATGAAGATCAAAGAGGTCTCAGGCTCACGGCAAGCTGCAGGGCTTGTATGACGGGAAGCTACATTGCCTAACGAGTCCGCGAAGTGCATCTGAGAAAAGCTGTGCTGCGCAGATAAACTTCTGACAGGATCAAAGAGACTGGGAAAAGTGACAGGAATCTCTCCACTTGGGTGCCACGCTTCCGTGCCTATACAGTGTACCCTAGACTGTGCAAGCGGTGTATACATTTGATATGATGGGGTAAGGCTGAAGGATACAAACAAATGCTGATCATGTTGGGACTAGAATGGCTCTTTATTGTCTATTGAATGCCGTTCTACACTTCCCTTCTTCTCTTTTTGTCTTTCTTGGTTAATATCCCATCTGAAACTATCCGCATTCTCAGCTAGACCGCTGGTTGAAATCCCAGGGCGTGGGTATAACAGAGACATGGACTCAGCGGAGATGCAAGAGACATAACGACTTCAAAGAACATTCCATGCATCCTTCTATGCAGTAGTCCGACACGTTGGTGGCTGCCAGAGCGCACTTTCCTTTCTTTATCTTTGGGTTTTCTTTTCTGCTTGAATCAATCAACTTATACCAGTGTCACAGTGACTTCCCCCGGTCCGTTTCGCAATCCGCCATTGTCACCACCTGCCAGTCTAGTGTAGTCTGCATAAGACTTCCTACAGGTACAAGGGGTCCTTCCGCCAATCGGTGCCGGGCCGGGACAACATCCTGAGCACTGCAGAAAACGGTGCATATAGACGCCGGCAGGACGCTACGCAATCTGGTCAGAGACGGTAAATGTCGAGGACTGAGGTGTCAACTAGATGTCAACACAGCCGGGCTAGTTTTCGAGTGGGATGGGTTCAATTGCATTGGAGTCGGTCTGCACGGAGTCCCAACAGCCGAGACCGCTACGAAAGACTGGAAACGAGGACTGGTTTCCAATGTCTTAGACACTCTGCTGCTGGCTAAACATTCTCTGCCAAATCCCAAAGAGCGGTAAACCGCGACATGCGTGTCCCCTCGGCGTCTCAGATCCCGGGCTTCTGGAAAAGGGGCAAGAAGCCATGTCTCAATTGGGATGCTGCTGTTGGTGTTTAGGCCTTTCTCAAGAGGCTATTTTCATCCCTATTCATTTTCATAAAGTATGAAAGTATGATCGAGCTTATTCGTGACATTGACTCTTTCAGGTTGCCCTTAGGGTTCCTTTTTTCACATGTTTATCGAGAAGTCGGACTCATTGTTCAGATCGGAGCTGAACACTCTTGGGAATGATGTGGTATCATTACAGTAGGTCTCAGACTCAACGGTGAAAAAGGAACACGCAAAGCGTCATACTCACATGAGCCTGCAAGACTCGATACTAAAAACAAGTCTCAACCAGGTGAAAGAATGACCTCTATCACAAAGAGGTCCAGACCTCCCCCCGTTGAACACAGAATACCAACCAGACCCCAACCCCCACTTGAGTCCAGACGCCCACGATTCACAAGATACCCCTCGCTCGCAGAGATCAGACAACAGTCCGGAATCTGTATCACAGCGAATCCGGGGTATACGGGGTGTGAGAGGTGAATAGAAACACAGTCCCGAGCACGACTGAACAAGGCAAGTCTTCGAGGGAGAGCGGAAGTACAATGAGATGGAGAACAAACCCGTCACAGGCTGGCCCGAATTGCGATATGACGAATAGGGAGCCGGGTTGGTGGACCGGGATGAAACTCAACGGCTGCCTTGCACTGTTGGGTGATCAATGCCGCTTGCAGGGAACGAGCAACTACCCAAGTGGGTTGGATCGAGGCATGGGAATCATGGGTGCAGGATGTGGACTGGATCTAGTTTGGTAAGTAATATAGTAATACGCATACGATATTTCGTGATAGTCGCCTAGACAGTCGAGGTCCCTGCGCGAGGCTCGAGGACGGGCACACTGCAGAGATGTCCTGATTGGGGATATATGGGAAGCCAAGGTAAGATCATGAATTTATGTAAATGTAGTTCCATTAGAAACAATATGAACCCGAAAAAGACATAGACAGGGTGTTTGCGGAAAAGAACTAGACAGGTAAAAATGTCCAGTGTGGTAGAAGGAATAAAATAACGAAAAGAGGCAGTATGAGACATGAAGGCTCATTCGTCGCTCCAAGAATCCTCCTTATTTTTTTGTCCGTCGACACGAGGAATTGGTGGTCAGAGCCCATGTATTCCCAAGGAATCCCCAACAACAATTGACTCAGAAACCGACATCACGTGCCATATGCTATATCCAGCAACAGTCAGAATAATGATATCCATTCACCAAAGAATTGATTGACGCTCATGTTTAGGGCCAATTAATATCCCTGGTTAAGATGGCGAGTACCATTAAGACCTGTTCAGACAGCCAGAAGAGGCTCACGATCACCCGCCTGCTCTGCCGGCTCAACAGACGCAACAATGCCAGACTCGAGAGCCTGGGCGACAGGAGCAGCCTTGGGGGCCTCCGGGAAGTCCTCGTGCTTGATGACGGGCTCGGCGGCAGGCTTGGCGACAGGGGCGGTGAAGTGGGCAACGGGCTCGGCAACGGTCTCACGCTTGATCGGACTCACAGGCTTGGTCTCCTGGGAGGCAGAGCGTCGGTGGCCGATGTAACCTTGAGCCTTAGAGCTGTACTCACCGACATACTGCTTGACCAAGTCGGTGGCGTGAGAGGTACGCTCGCCAGCCATGTCCCGAAGCTGGTTGGTCTGGGAGTTGATGATCTCCTGGTAGTTGATAATCTGCTCGTCGATGAATTCACGGTTGCTGATGTAGACCAAGGGGGTGAAGTATGTGGTGGTCACGGCAATCAAAGCCACGCCCCAAAAGGGAAGGAAGCGGAGCAGCCAGTAACCGGTGAAAGCAGCAAAGAAAGCCTAAGTAGTTAGTCTCTGCCTTTTCATCTCCATTTATAATAAGTTCATAAGTTGCAACCTACAATAACGGTGTGGAGGACATTCTCAGCGAACAGGATGCGCTGGAACTCGATCAGGAAAAAGTCCACAAGCTGCTCGATGTCCTCGAGGACACCCTCAATAACCTCCTTGGGGACAGTGTAGTAACGGCGGGGGCGGAATCCACTGGCGATTCCTCGCTTGAGGATGAGATGGCCAGCAATCTCGACGGTAGCGGTCACTACACACAATTGTTAGCCAATTAATCTGTTGACCGTAGGTCACGCGACCAACTCACCTCCCAGCGACATGTACAGGAACTTGAAGGCCCAGCGGAGGAGAGGCATGTAACGGGCGGCGAAGATGAAACAGATCACGCTGGCGTAGGAAACGGCGGTCGCACGGGGTTGTTCCCACTATACCCACCAGAGAGAGATTAGCAAGCCATCCAACTTGAAGACTCGGGCGACAACTCACGCTCAAAAGGCTGTACATCAAAGAGTGGTAGTCTAGACACTTGTCAATATCCCGTCACCCAATCAATCCAGTTCTTATGACATACGAGTCAATGGTTGACCATCGGCGGTGGTGTTCGAGGGGGTCACACGCGAGTTTTTCAGGTCGCGGAACTCATCGCTGGTGCGGGATGCTTCGGACTTCACATTATTGACAATTGGGCCTGTGGATGAATTGGTCAGCTTGCTTTGGTCGACTTTCGGAGAGTTTCAGATCCCTGACCCTTGGTAATAACATCGCGGATGCCTGAACGCAGAAAGGGTCAAGGTCAGTCTCTCCCACGGAATCTAGGAAAAAGAAAAGAGCGCAATACTGCAGGGTGACTGAGGTTAGCATATTTGTGTTGTCGAAGGGAATTGACTTGGTTTCTTACCTTACTACCCGTGTTAGGGTAGGTCACGTCACCAGAAGCCATAACGGTAAGATTGTGAGGAGCGCTTCAGGGGGAAATTTTAAGAACGGAATTAGAAAATTCGTAAGAAGCGTAACAACCGAGTCAAGGCGTGAGATGCAGAAAAGAAATTAAAGGGGGGAAAGAGGAGAAGAAGAGGAAGAGAAAGTGAGAGCACAGAAAAGATAAGGAAGGATTCTCGACTTCCAGGTTGTTGTGATGCTGTCATGTGCGTTGCCAAGCCCCGAACAGCTCTGGATTCAGGGTATTTGTCTTATGACGAACATCTACTTGGAAACATGTCTTTTAAGGAGTACATCTACTGGAAATACCTCTTATTAGGAGTAGACGACTGGAAAATATAGAGTCTGCTCTACAAGAACATATCAGGCCATACCGTGTCTTCAACTCCATACCCCAAAGCTATATATAAAGACTCCACACGATGTCGATGTACGACATAGCTATGACTTCATGCATAACCAATCACAGCTAGTTACCTAGCCTTGAGCTCTTATGGAATATTCTATCCTGCCTAGCTATACCCCAGGATCTAAAGTATAAGCTTTAAGTTCGATTTCTTCATCGATTTCGCTTCCATGTTGTGTATCCCAACATATGATGGCTAATCCCCGCTAGCATCATTTTAGCCTCATCGAGTCCGAATTCGGTAATAATCTGCTATTGACCTGTTATCAAAAATATTAGGAGTATCCTGGGGTTCATTTTTCTACTTTCGGAGTGGACTACGACAGGACACAATGGCAGGCCATTTGACAGTACTTGGAAGTAGCTCCCCATTTTCTGCTTTGACATATTGAGACCATCACCAAGACATCGGGGTATAGTACTTCTCCCAATAAGTATGTAGGGGTTTATTGCAGGGTCCAACGTGATGATGTTTAGCTTCACAAGGCGCTATTGAATTGGGCGGAAACTGTTGAAATGGCGATTATGAAGTGGACGAGAATTGAGTTGCTGGTGGGATTGAGAAGTTCAAAGACACTTGGTAATAAGAGAAGTATCACATCCCGTTGTCTTGGTGAAGTGAATTCTTATGTCTATCTAAATACCTGCCAAGATGACCTGGCAGCATCAAGTCCAAGTCTGAATATAGATGGTTATAGAAAGGCGATCTGGTAAGCCTTTCACAGCGACGCTCTCACGTCTAACCATACCGTGTCAGTACGACATGCACCTCGATTTGGGCGGGAATACGATGATCCTGGCCTCACTCCAGGACACCATTTCACTTAACACCAGGACCCCACAAAATTGTGCATCCACCTTGAGCCCTCCCCGGATTTCGTTGCCCTTCTCATTCAAGAAATTCGCACCCTGCCCAGAGGTCTAAATTTCCCGGATTTTTCGATGTGATAATCCGAACTCCATCATAGGCTCTCTATCCGTAGCTACCGTATTGATGTCTCCCTTTCTTCGGGAATGACTTCGAGAAGAAGAAGGCCGTGGCCAAAGCCATCGACGCTGCTTCCCGTGACACCGGATTCTCGACGTGGTCAACCATGGCATCGATGTGCGCTGGCTCTCCTAGGAGACCGAGAAGTTCCATATGAACATCACCGACAAGAAATGGCTGGCCATCCGTATCTATAACCCGGACCACCAGAAGATCCGCGCGAGCTACCACCTGCCCATTCCAGTAATTAGGCCGTAGAGTCGTTCTCAGCCTGATCTTGGACGAGAAAGACCCGTGAATCTAGAGATAGACGCCCATGCATGTGGTCAACGAGAGGCCAGACGAGGCTAAACACCCGGGCTTCCGCGACTTCGCGCAGAAGTGAAGTACTACTAGGATGTATCCCGCGTGGGTACTCCGTGGCGCTGGAGAAGCCGGATGACATCTCCACGGACCACTTCAAGTGCGATGACATATGTTGTACTTTCGTCCGTCGTCCTGATCCGCTAGCCGTTCCTGACGAACTATTCCGCGATGGCACCGAGCTCAGCTTCAAGTAATGACGTCTCCTTCACCGTCTTGTTAGTCCAAAGGGCAGACTCTCAGATCCCAACCCTCAAGGGTGGCTAGACGTCGAGCCGGATGATACCGGGTATCCTGTCAACTGCGGCAGCCACATGGCCCACACCAACACTAGTACTTCCCGGCGCCGATCCACCATGTGACATGGATCTACGCCGAGCGCTAGTCGCTGCCGTTTTTTGGGAATCTGGGCTGAGAGGATGCATTGTGTCGTGCGATCCTGCGCATCCGGAGATTCCGAGTCCAAGAACAACGAGCAGACTATCTCCTATGGGAATTATCTGCACGAAGGACTGTTTAGATCAAACTTACGCGTTAGTACTCCGACATCCATAATAGTTAGTCCTCCAAGGGAAGCGATTACCATCTCGGCAAGACTTGACTAAGTAATTTGAAGCCTAACTGATAACTAGTTCACTACGGAGACTATTTCATAGTTTAACTACAATAGCTATTGTACTTAACCAGTTAACTTCCAGAGGTAAATAAGAGAAGGGTCTGACTCAATAGAAACAGTCAACCCGTGGAATTCAATATTTTATGGCCGGAAGGAGAAGGACCATGGATCGACAGCTTGTACATAGAATTGTCCACTTCCCCACTATTGATGGCCTGATCCTTATCCTGGGGATATTCTGAAAACATACGTCAGGCCTAGCCCTACAAGGATTTCGGCACTACGGAGTCAAGGACTAAGGAGTAAATTTCGCTAGGGAAGCCGTCATTTCACGTTCACCGGTGTCAATGCAAACCGCGTCGAACTCAAGTACAACGTACTTTGTTAGTCTTTCGGAACATGTCACTGCTGATCCCGAGGTTTTTCTAGGGCTAAAAAGGTCTCGATTGTTGTTGAACGCAGTGACTTTTTTTTTCTCTGTCACGCCACTCGCCACTGGTGAAGTATTCAAGGACATCAGAACTGACCAAATCTAACGGGATTTGCCGGTTCTGTTCTATTGTCCTGTCTCCACAGACGTTAGTTTTTATGACATGGAAAATTCTTCAGTCCAACTGCCAAAATGGGGTTAGATGCCACAACCCGGCGTGTTCCGCAGCCACAACAGAGACGAAACAGGTTGGCTGATACGGAGTATAGAACATCAGTTGACTTATTGCAGAGCTTGACGGAATGACGAAATGACAAAATGAAGATCAATTGAGATTGAAATGCTTATATTCGAGCTTCTTCTTCCTCGAGTTCTTGTTTTTTTTTCTACATTCATCATCAACAAGCCTTACTCTCCAATAAGCCAAGTCAATCTGCCAGCTTCATCAGATATGGAATCATTATCTGCCTTCGTTAAGCGCAATGATGCGCTAAGAATCAATCCTCCTTCCGCCGATATCCATATCACTACTCGTGGCAGTGACTGGCTATGGACGGTCTTTGCGTTGAACTACTTCTCTCTTGTCGTCTTCCTTGGCCTCATGTTCCGGACTCCGCGGAGAGACCGCATCTTCCACTACATCAGTATCCTGACCGTTACCCTCTCTGGTATCTGTTACTTTACCATGGCTTCCGATATTGGCTCCATGGCTGTTGCCCCCGAATGGGTACGAAGCAGTCCTCAAGTCGCCGGAGCCACTCGACAGGTGTTTTGGATCCGGTACTTGGACTGGTATGTTAATCCTACCTTGATCCAGTATCCCTGATGGAGATGACTAACAAGCCTTTAGGTTCACTACGATGCCTTTGATCGTTTTCAATGTGCTGCTGACAGCGGGTGTCTACTGGCACACCATCCTGTACACCATCGTGATGACGATCATCTTTACCATCCTGTACTTTGTCGGTGCCATCGTCCCCGACACCTATCGCTGGGGTTACTACACCATTGGCACCGTGGCGCTTTTCCTTGCCTTGGAGAACATCGTCTGGGCTGGCATCACCCACGCCAATGCCATGGGTGGTGATATCAAGAAGTTCTACACCTTCTTGGGCCCTTACGTCTTTATCCTCTGGATCCTGTACCCGATCTGCTGGGCCTGTTCAGAGGGTGGCAACGTCATTCCCCCAGACTCGGAGCAGATCTTCTACGGTATCCTGGATGTGCTCAGCAAACCTGTCTTGTGTTGGATCATCCTCTTTGCCCACACTCGCATTGATATTACCCAGCTGGATCTCCGTCTCTATGACCGTGGAGATGTGGAGAGGGGCACCTCGAGGTACAATGAGAAGGAGGAAGAGAGAGCTGCTGCGGCTGCCACCAGCGATCCCGCCCAACATGTTTAGATTCCTGTCCAATACCCTTGTCGGATACCAACAGTCGAGGGATTCCCTCGCTGAAGACTCAAATTGCGTTGAAGAAGTGAGAAGTGCTTCGGCACTCCCCTATTCCCTGGTATATGTGTTATTGCCCTTATTGCCTCTATTACCCTACGAGATACGTCTTATCTGTATTTATATATGAACATATCTAATAATAGTCCAATTTAAATCGATTAATATATGCAGACTTCTATTCCCTATTCACTGGCTCTGTTTAACTAACAATCCGATTCTCAAGCTGGCCGGTACGGTATTCCGAATAAAGATTGCCGGGGCCATCTCGGGCATCGTCATTGCGCCCATCATTCAGACAGGACTCTATCCTTACCTTACAAAGAGACGAGTCTCATTTTAATTGATTTGATAAATGGCGATATATATCTCTCTATGTTTGACATTTATTTACCAGGGCCATGCTATGATACACCACTCACATGCTACTCTGAGTCCCGACGTACTTTGGAGCGTTGGCGGAGGTGTTCTGCCTCACCATGGGGACCGAGTATGCTCATTTCCACACGCCTAAGACTTTGACCCTTGTCCAAGAAACCCGGCCTATGCGAGATGTGGATGGACTTTCCTAAAGGTTTCCAATGGTAGTTTGGCCTTACAGTCTTCACTCCTTCATATGTGTCATTGTGAATTACTTCTAGGGTGCTCCCCTTCTCCATGACAACATTTAACTAACATTCAGGCAATTTGAACGCATGCGTACCGTTATTGGTTTGTCATTCCTCTTTCCCGCATGTATATACGACACCTCTGCCTAATGTTGAGCTCTTCTCAGTCATACTACCTGCAAAGGACGGAGATGCTGTAGTTAGTTATCCCGCCAAGGCTTACCCAAGTATATTAACCTCGTATACAATATAAATTTTTGAGTTTGATTGCTTGATCTATTTCGCTTAATCCCTAAAAATAGTATTTATCGATAGCTGGCCAATGTCCACTACTATCGGAGGCAGCATCGCCTCAGCCTCGGCCTCAGCCTCATTGGGGGCCTAACTCGGTAGCTCATATACCACATACGGGGATTCCTCTCTCCTCTCTCATTTCCATTCTCAGCACCTAAAACGAAATTTTGGAACTTAACATGGCAGAGCCAAACCTTTCTCCGGCTTGTTTTACAGAATACAATGAGCAAACCCAAAGCCGTCTATTCTCACTCCTCCCTCCAGAGATTCGCTATGAGATCTTCGCTTACACTTTGACAAGTGCCCCGGATACCAGGCAACCACCTGAGCAGGATGGATACTGCACCCGACCAGGGTACGAGACCCGCCATCGGACCTACACAGAATTGCTCCGAACCTGCAAAAAAGTCTACATGGAGGCATGGTTTATGCCCTTCATCTGTTCAGAGCATGCATTCTGGATGGCCTCATCGGAACGCGTTCCGGAGCGAATTATCACGGTTGAGAAGATGCAGCAATGTCTAGATCTGATTCATGATCGACATGGCGAAGTGCAGGGCGGCCGTATTCGAGTGTTCCCTCAGCTATGGTGCCTCGAGGGCACCAGAGACTTCAATGGTATATTCACCATGCGTCATTTTTATCCCAAGTCTGTCACCATCACTATCCGATACACCGACACCTGGTATTGGGAATCAAACGAGCAGTTGCACATTGATGGAGAGTGGGGCAAATGGCTGGTGCTACCCTCTAGCGTCACCAGGTTCTGCATCGATATCGAAAGCATCGAGCGACGTAAAGACGAAGTGGACTATATTGCGGGCGAAATGGCCGACCGATGGCGATTCCAGCGCGCCGATGGCACCAACATGGTCGCAGCCAGGGCTGATACCTCCGTATCGAGATGGACGGGAAGTTCCATGCTTGGCGGAGAGCGCTGGGTGCGTGATGAGGAGGCGCCTGGTCAGCTTCGGTATTATTTTGCGACTGTAACATGGCGACCTTCGCAAGAGCCCTTGGATGACCAGGTTTTGAATCCTCATCTCGAAGTCGATTGGATCCGCCCATCAACTCCGGATTTGGGCTGTCATTGTATCAGGGAAGCGGATCTGGAAAGGCTCGGAATATCCATGACAGATCCTGCGGAAAAAGCAGTTGCTGAATATATCGCCGACACGCATCGCAGGCGTGAGGAGTTCGAGCAAGCCGTAGCTAGAGCGCGTGCAATCCATAGTCCTATAGTTAGACCTAGGTCTGACTATGACCTTGATGAAGAGGTTCAAGTTCCAATTTGGCATAACTGGTTTTGAATATGTATATCCTTCTCAATCGAAATTCAAGTGTTCCAGTGACAATCTTCAAAACGAAAATGTGAAGTTGCATAACAAAACAAAGACCACGTGACCCACGCGTTGCCATCGAACCCGATTAGGTCTGTTTTGATTCTCATTCCCCGACAACCCAGCGCGACCCACAACCCACGATATCCATGATTGTGCATTTATAATTCACAACTCTCCCTATACGCCATTAATCTCTAGCTTCGTTTCATCCACTTTCACGAACGGCGCGTTGTCTAGGTCATGGCGGCAAGCGCGAGGGCGCAGAAGCCCGTCGGCTCAGCGCCATGGATTGCAGCAGAGAAGGAAAACATGGCCGAGCTTGTAGAGCAAGAACTCGAAGAAGTGGAATACCCTGTCCGACACGAACTGGACTGGTTAAATGAACATATGACCGAGATATTATCCAAGGGCCAGGCGTGAGTTGCGACCGCACACTATGATCTGTGTCTACTTAGCTAACAATCAGACAGGAACTTCGCGGACGTGTTCAAGACGCCCGGAAAGATGAGAGGTAAGACGCCTCGAACCGCTCGGAAGCGTAACCCCGAAGAGTCTCGCGTGGTGAGTATTGTCCATATCGAATTGATTCAACGGCTCTCGTCTAATGCCTCTTGTAGCCCTTGAGCGAGATCTTCTCATCCGCCCAGAAACAATTGGAGAACCAAGCAAGCCCGAGCCCATTCATGCACCGTGTTGTTTCTAAGCCCGCTCCCATGGCGGCATCGCCTGTTCCCCGCACCAATGTCATGACGGAACAAGCTTCGCAGCCCGAGTACCCCGATCTCACCCAAACTCTGAACTCCTTCCCCGCGTACAACACTGACTCAGGCTATCATGGCATGCCCGATGATGATGAAATGGTACTGCCTGACGTGCAACAAGAATCACAGGCTTCTACTCAGCCTTGTACCCAGCCTTTTGAACAGGACGAGCCCATGAATATGGATACTCAAGATGTTGAGTTCTCGGCCAGTCAACAAACGAATGAAGAAGTCTTCCACTCTGCGCGGGAAGAAATTCGCTTCCGTGGAGAAACCGTCGAGCCAAATAAGGACCCAAACAAGGACCCAACCCCAACCCCAGCTCCAGCTCCAACCCAGGAGCGAACATCGCGTCCAGCCGCATTGGTTGCCATAGAATCTGAGACTGAAATCGTGTCGACTCCGACTAAAATGACTAAATCGAAAACAGATGTCAAAATCCCAGAAAAGCAACCGAAGGAGGAACCCGCACCAAAGAAGAGTGATCCGGCCGTCTCAAAACCGGAGCCATCCCCAGACAAGGCCCCAGTGGCCCCAGTATTCCCAGTAGCCCCATCTATCGAGGCGCAAGAGTCTCATTCGGAGGACGAGGATATGGAGGACGCCACGAAAGACGACGCAATTCTCGACAATCTTGATGATATCGGCTCTCCTTCGGATGGTCCTACTCCAGAGCGACCATTTGCTCGGAAAAGCAGCCTGAGCTTTGCCACCCTCCCTGCGCGGGAACCTTTGAAGACTCGAACTAGTCATATTGACCTGGCGAAAATGAGTACTGCCGGGCGTCCCAGTCACTTTGGCAGACAGACTGGCGGCCATAGGATTCTGCAAGCTGCGTCAGATGATAATTCCGGTCCCATGGCGTTGGAAATTGACAATGAAAAAGAACCAAGTGACGAAGCGGATCCTGACCAAGCTACCAGAATGCACAGCAAAAAGTCTACCCAGTCCTTGCATGATAGAATCAGCATGCTAGGCAAACTCCAGCCATCCCGACCCCGAAAGTCAATCCCATCGGCTTCTGGGCTACCAGGTCAGGTTCCCTACCCAGACCTTCAAGCTTCAAAGGCTGAAGCAAAGTCTGAATCTTCGAACGAAAGGGCACAGGAGGCTCCAGCTTCAGAGCCTATGTCGGTGGACGATGACTGGATCAAGCCTCTGAGCTCTCCCCAGAAACATGAGCTTTCCAAGAGCAAGACCACAGATGTCATGGAAAAGCTTGCTGAATTCGAAAAGGCGCGAGCAGTCAATAAGAAAGATGCATTGCAAACAGAGCCTGAACGTCCCAAAACATCTACAGTTACCTCGATGTTCTCTTCGCCCCGACCGCACAGTTACCATCAAAGTGCTTCTTTTCCTCATATTCCTGTTGATTCGTCTACTACTCCAACAGGTTCACCAAGACGCTTTGACGGTCACCTCAGTGCTTCGAAGCTGAAACTGCACTCGATTATGAAATCTGCCAAAGGATTATTCTCAAGCACTGGCGCCACACCACGGATGGAACACTCATCGCCCGAGCAGGCGCGCATTCAGCCAGATGCTGACACACTCACTAAGCATGACAAACATCTATCTCAACCAGTCCCTATCAGCAGTCCTCAACGTCCAGAAGGCCGCCGCACACGAAGCTCGACCGAGAAAGAGGAGAAACGTCGCCAGCACAGACGGGAAGAGCAGGAGCGTGAGAATCAAGAAGAAGAAGCGCGTGTCGAGAGAGCTCGCGAACAAGAAAAGCAAAGGGCCCTTCAGCTCAAATCCGCGCAGGACAATTCTTCGGTCGAGCCGGAAGAGAGGGCAGGCTCAGCAGTACACAAGACCTCCCAGTCACAACGCCAACAATCGCGCGAACCTGAATTGGTCCAGGAGTCTAACTCGAAATTTGCCATCCCTCAGCCAAAGCCAAATGACCGTCGTCCTCTCAAACCCACCCGCGAGCCCATGAAACGCCCAACGCCGCAACCCATGTCAATTCGTGTCGGCAGTACCATGTCTCGTCAACAAATCCCTGTTCCGTCGTCTTCCAGCGCTCAGGAGTCGAGTGTGTCCGTAGCCACCTCTGCCCCTACAGCCAAACCAACTCTGAAAAAGAAGGGTAGCAATGCATCCTTACATACGACATCTTCTGCAAGCAGCTTTAAGAGCTCTATTTCCAGTCAAACGCAAGCCCAACGCAAGGCTCAGGTTGCCAGCGACCGCAAAAGGGAGCAAGACCGCGAGGCACGCCGGAAGGAAGAACAAAAGCGTGAGGTAGAACGCAAACGTGCTGCCCAACAGGACGAAGTCCGTCGCCAGGAGATAAGAAGTCGTGCTGAAGCTGAAAGGGAGCGCCTGGCTGAAAGGGAGCGCCAGGCTGAAAGAGAGCGCCAGGCTGAAAGAGAGCGCCAGGCTGAAAGGGAGCGCCAGGCCGAACAGGAACGTCAGGCCGAACGGGAGCGCCGTGAACGGTCGGCTCAGGAAGATCCAAATAAAGCCGCCCGTATGGAGGCGATCAAGAAACGACAAGCAGAGAATGCTCGGAAGCATGGGAGGCAAGGCAGCCAGCAAATAATCAACGAGGTAAGCGCCTTGTTTCAATCGGGAGTTTTCATACCGCTAACAGTCTCCAGGGACCTATTCTACAGCACGAGCAGGCTTATTCTCAGTCTTCTGTGCGGAGTGACTTGGGTTCTTCCCGTCCTGCTTCTCGCTTGGGTAGCTCAATTCAGGCATTTGGCGGCCGAAGCATCAACCCACCTCCACCTAACCCCGCGAAACCCCCAAAGAGAGGCAACGATGAAAACAGCCTGCGGCCTGCACCACCTAAACCGAGCAGCGTGCAAACAGCTGGCGAATTTAAACGGCGAAAGACAGAGGATGAGCACAACCCCATCCCACCTGTGCGTACAATGGCACAACCTATCCGTCAATCGAATATCAGAAAGGTTAGTAATATCAGATCCTCTAATATTCTTTCGAGCAAATTATTGACTTCAGGAATCTATGAAGCCTTCTACCCTTGGCCGTGGACAGTCTTCCATGGCACCGCAGTCTGGCTCTTCCAGCTACAGAAATGCTCAACCTCAGCGTCCCGCTCACCCGATAATCACCTACACGAACGGCAAGATACCGTTTGCCGAACCAAATCATGCGCCTCCGCCAAGCACACACAAGATTGCACCCAACTCCGCCCAGCGCCCACCAGCCAAACCATCTCCAAAGTATCCAAGTGGTGAAAGTATTCACTTGCCGGAGATCAACACTGATAGCGAAGATGATGACGATTCCGACTCCGAGATGTTCCCTGTTCCCAAGTGGGCACAGCCCAAGGAGCTAGAGGGTCTTCTCCGGGAGCAGGATGGTATGGAAGTTGACTCGATCTTCGGACCAATTGCACCATTCTCTCTAGAAGACACCTTCAAGGCGGACAAGAAAGTCAAGAAATACCGTGACCGCACCAGTAGTGCGAACTGGTCCGGACCCGATGGACTCACTCAGGAGGAGATTCGGAAAGATGTTGCTGAACGACAGCGGTTGCGACTCAATGGTGGTTGGAGATTCACCAGCCAGTGATCGGACAGGTGAATTTTCTTCTTTGAATTGTACATTGGTCTATACATTAACGGCGGTGTCCTTTTTTGGGGTGCGAGTTTTGTGGTGGGCATGGTTATGTAGGTGTTATGGGTGTATCATCTAGCTGATGGCGTTATCTTGTATTATTCTTGTGGTCACTTCTGTTTATGGTCTTAGACAACAGCTGCATGGTTGCATCCATCGGAGCATGGGGTTAATGAATTGTTATTTTGGCCTTGAATGTTCTTATGCATTATGTTGGAATTCACATGGTTGTCAATCAATATTAGGGCTATCAATTAGTTTAGTGTTATGAAGCACAAAAGGGCAGTCACTTACATCAACTAGCATCATTGGTCTAGTGGTAGAATTCGTCGTTGCCATCGACGAGGCCCGTGTTCGATTCACGGATGATGCACTTCTTTTTGTTTAATTTTGAATTTTTTTAGCTCTAGTTATCTTCTGAGCTCCATCCTTTCTGAAACTCGTTAAAGATTACCTTTTTTTTGTCTTTTTCTCATTATATGCCCTGTCGGCAGTTTAGATATAGTATGTTGGTTTCCTTCGGCGTACTATCCTGTTGAAAACATATATATAGAACCACTCTAATGTCTTTCCCACTCTAGTACAGAACAAGTATCTGCGACATCAGACAAACGAAAATTAAAGAAACGAACTATTACATCAAGGAATTCCAGTAAAGCTCGATCATTTGATAGTCTATGCTACAAAAACCGACATAGTCTTGTACAGCCCTACTCCGACGCCAATGAAGCAAAAGGGAACAAAACAAATATGGCACATGTGCATCGTTTATGATTTGTACTTGGCCGCATATTTGGCCGCCCATTCGCGAAACATACACCATGAGATGGGAATGAGGAACAAGAAGATGTGAAAGGCAAAAGAATAACCCCGGTCCAAACCCACTCCCCTGGCAGCGCCGAGAAAGATATAATACAAGATGCTCTAGTCTCTACGCAGTAAAAACGTTGAGCCATCACTTACCGCATGTCCGGCTCGATATCACTAGCTCCCCCCTCAGCAACCTCATCCATGGCATCGGGGTTGAGATTGGCAGCGTCGGGTGCTACACCGATCTGAGTCTCGTAGGAGATGGTGCGCCAGCCAGATGGACTGGTGGGGTCTTTGACATACTCGGACATGGGGAACTGTTGGAGGTTAGGACGGTTCAATGTATTTTATATTCATGCATAGTACAAGGCAAAAGACTCACGTAATGATCATTCTTCTTCATGGTAACAACCCAGGGAACGTTGTCGAAGGTCACAGCGCGAATACGGAAATACTCGTTATCAGGAATCTTGCGAACCTCCCGAATAAAGCTGTCCAGGTCTGGAGTCGAGACGCTGTTGACAGCAGTGAGGAAGTTAGTGGGCGCAAGACCGTAGTGGTAAGCGGGGGAACCACGGCTCTAAGGATAGTGTTAGTGTGGATTTGCAAAAGATGTGACTGAGGTGAAACTAACTCTCGCGCTGACATAGATCTCGCTATGAACCTTGGAGATCTGCTGGCGAACAGCATGGTGAGGCTTCTGTAGGACAGCACCGCAGAAGGCAAGGGCACGATCCGTCTCAATATCCTGAGTCGGTACCGTGGGGACGCGGATGCGCACCTCCTCGCCATTCCGGATGACCAATGCATCCAGGAATTCCTTTTCATACATGATATCCAGCTCTGAAACACGGGTGATGATCTTGCCATCTAGCGTAAGAATAATGTCGGCTTCTTGGAAGCTGGTGCTGGGGTCGGGAATGACGCCTGCCGGAGGGCTGTCAACCTTGCGCACCATGAACAGCTGGTGTCGCGATGGGTTGGTCTCAGTGACCTTGTTAATCCACTCCTGCGAGACGCCCATGATGCGAGCCTGGCTCATCTGCACGACATAGCTTTCCATATTCAAGATTCGCAACTTTGGAATTTCGCCTTGCTGGATCTTGGAAATAACGGGAAGCAGGTATGGAGTGGCAAGGCCGAGGTGGTATTCGACATCCTTGTGAGAGCTTGCCGAGCGCTCACCGAGGTAGTTCAACCACAAGGCCTGTACCACACCGTCTTCGCCGATAAGCACACCGTTTGAACATTGTGAGCTGAGCCCAGTGTCCACGGTCACAGCGTCGAGGTTGATTGCACGGTAACGGGGGGCAGCTGCATTGGCGGGGATTGACACAGTTGTAATATCAGTGACAGTGGTCTTGGCCACGACAATGCGGTAGTTTTGGTTAAAGCCGACAAAGATGGTATCTTGGCCTTGTTTGATATAGTTTATGCTGAGTTGGGCGCTCTTGACCGGAGCCCTGACGAGGCTAGGGTCGTATTGGATGATGGAGTAGTTCTGAAGCGGATGTAGGAAGATAACCTTGGCACTGACAATAATTGAGTCGGCCACCGTGATGTTGATGTCGCAAAGGTCGTAGGGGACAATGGCTCGTGATACTACCACGAGACCCTTCTCAGCATCGATGACCAGTCCAAATCCGGTCTTCTTAGCTTGCGGGTATCCATCTAGTTTCAACGGCATGATGCACGATACACGCACGAAGCTACGGACAATCTCGGCAGCAGCAGGCTGGCTGATACCGTCTAACTGGATGAAATTGGCCTCTCTTGGGACAGGAGGTTCGGCAGGAATGGGATCGGCGATATCGGAGAAATCCCAGACACCAGTCTCGTCGTTACGGACCGCCAACCGCATCTTGGGGTGCCAGTGACGGTCAACGTAAATGATACTAGTTCCTTTTGTGTGGAGATCGCGAATATGGCGGTAGGAGATCACCACGCGAGTGCGATCAGGAATGTTCTTCATGACCTCTATGAATTCATTGAGATTACGGATGGGCCGCTTGTCGATTGAATCAATGATCCACCCTGCCACGGTATTCTCCAGCTTGAAAGAACCTGCCGACTCGCAGACATAGACTCCGCGAGTGGCAATGGCATAGAGACGTGACTGCTGATACGACAAATCATGGAAGCTGGCGCCCGCAACTGTCACGAAACGATCGGGGGTGATGTCATGAAGATTTCCTACTTGACACTCGACCTCAACGTCTTGACCACCTCTCTGAACCAGCAGTTTGACAGTTTGGCCAACACTCGAGTCTAGGATATCATCGAGACGAACAAACTTCGTAAGAAGCTCTCCATTCACCTTAATCAGCACATCTCCCTCCAGCAACTTACCATCTGCGGGTCCCTCTGGAAGGATGATTTCCGCCGCAAGCATGTTCGTTTCAGTAGGTGCTGCGGCACGAACAGCAGCCTCCCACTCCGGGCTCAGACCAAGACGGCGACACTCGTCAAAAGGCCGCAAGACCCACTGTGTTTGAATTGTACCACGAGTGATAGGCTGACCTTGGCGAATACACTCGAGTGCACGGAGCGGGCGGTCTAGCGGCAAGAAGTAATCTGTCGCAGCCCCGTCAGCTCGACCACCAGCCTGCAAAGCAACTGCATGACCAGCAAGATTGACCACAGGACTTCCTGAACTACCGCCACTGGCTGCAGCTGCGGCCTGGATGTAGTTTGTGTTGAAATCACAGTAGCCCTCTCCATATTCAGGCGCATTTCGGTCCAGTCGACTGATCACACCGGAAAGAATGCTCAGCTTTTCTCCAGCATCGTTACCCACAACGCGGATTTCCGTGCCAACGCGCGCTCCATCTGGCTGAAGCTTGAGCTCAGTGACGGCCATATATCTGATTTTCTTCGGGTCGAACTTCAGAATACCGAAATCATGAACGGGGTCGCGGTATACCGGTTTGACATCGCACTGTGATTTGACAATCTTGTTAGTAACCAAACAAGGGTTTTGACCAGACTATGGCGCAGGATCGACTTGCTTCTTCATGGTTGTCAAATATGCAGTATCCCCAGAAAGGACCAGAACCGACAACGTGACGATTGGTCAATATGTAGCCACGCTCTGCATCCACGACGAAACCGGTTGCTTGACTGGACATTGAAAGCTCTGTATCGAACGAACAGGTTTGACAGAAGTGAATGGAGACGGCGCATTTTACGACCTTCTCAATGGTAGCTTGCCATTCAGGTGAATCTGCTGCAGCGGGGATGGTAACTGGTGAGGGAGCTCCATCTGAATCGCCCTCAATATCATAGACGGTTCCATTTGCAGGCGTTGTGTCGTCGGGAGTCAAGACTGCGGGCTCAGGTCGAAGCTGCTTGTTCGGATGCTCGGAAGTATCGGCCGCTGTACTGCGCTTTCGCTTTGCACTCATATCGCCCTTGCCATCCATAGCAAAGAGATCTGAGGTCCGGAAGTGGTATGGACGGGGTTTTAGGAGGTTGGCAAGAGTCGAGATCGTCCGGGAGCTTCTTGAGGCTAACGGGGTTGCAGAGAATGGGGTATCGGACGAATGAAACACGTGAAGGTGTAGACGATGCGGAGTTAAGGAATGTGACGCAAATGACCGATTAGCGGCGGCTGGAGACCTCAAAGGAATGGATGTTCGGATTGAAGCTTGACAAGATGACAAAGGAGGGATGGCAGTGATTCGCAAGCTCCTTCTGCATACAGCTGACCAAGAGCAATACATCCACTAGACGATTGGGGGAAATGTGTACGCGCCTTGACCTTGAGGCAAAACATGCCTCCAACAAGGTCCCAAAGGCGGAGAAGGTGTAGGGCCATATCATTGGCCGAGGGCGTGACTTATATGTTGGGATTATTGCCGGCAAAACCAGTTTTCCCATATCTTCTGACAGGTTAGAGTCATACTAGGTTCAATACTAGAACACGTTAGTTCTGCTGTCTAGCACTAGAAGACGTCTTACCTCGAAACGGAGGTTAGTATCAGGCTTCAGAAGCGCGGCGAGAACAGGCGGTGATGCCGATAAGGTGATCCCATGGCCGCCTCATGCGCCTAACTGTCAAATAACTTCGAAACCTCTCTGCTTAATTTTAAAGGGATCGGACGCATGGGATGTTACGTTATATTCAACTAATGTACAAATTCGGAGGTTGCTTGATAGCCTGATCTACTCATATGTAGGAGTTCTTCCGCGGCAAGTGCTCTTATATTTCCAAAGCGGGGACTTGGGGGACATTGGAGTATCTCCTAGTCAGATATAGAGAGAATATGGCTGCTTTGGAGTTCTCAACTGGTCATACACGATTTTCAGCCGGCAGAGAAGGTGCGCATGATGGAAGGTCCATGCTTCTGGGGGTATAATGGTGTTGAAGGGAATGGGCCGGGGCCTCCCATAGGGCTTGCATTAGTGGCCCAAACCATGATCTGAGTCGCGGCGGTAGACAAATCAGGAGCTCGGGGTAATATGTGGCATGGCTCGTGCGGAGAATTGCATATTTCCTCATTAGTTGCCTCAGATAATTGATTCAGTCATAGCGCCAGGACTAGGTCCACCATTTCCCTGCATGGACGGAGGACTTGGCCTTTGCGGAGTAGAGGCCTTTGCAGAGCGCGAGAAGAGCTCGTTGAGTCTGGAATATAGCTCATTCACGGCGGGGAGGTTGGGAGGCGGTGTCATAATCGCTGGCATTTGGGGTACGACGCCACTTGCTTTCTTCGATCGATCGGCGATAGTCGCGAGGTAGGCCAGGTTGGCTTGTAGGCGTCGCATGCACTCCACGTATTCGGGACTCTTCTGATTGGCTTTGGATGTATCTGGTTGCTCGGATGCCGGTGAATTTGTATCCGGGTTGGAGACGGGGCCAGCCTTGCCGGCCGCTTGCAGGTTCACTACCTCTTGCAACAAGGCCGAGTTGATGTCGAGGAGGGCCGTGACGCGGGCCTTCTCACGCGCCGCAAGCTGAGCCTGGGCTTGGGCCTGGGCTGGGTTCGGAGCCGCAGGAGATGCAATAGTCTGGGGCGAGTTGATTTGCGAAGGGAGTTTGGGCTGTGTGCCGAGTAGGTTGTTCGCTGAGATGGAAGCCATGTTTTGAGAGAAGGTCTGAGCTACTTGAGATGGCATGTTTGCACCGGATGTGCCTTGAGGGGGGACAAACTGTCCCATGGAGGTGGGAATGGGGGTCTGGTTGTAGGGCGCTGAGAAGTTATCCATAGGTGCTGTTATGATTAAGCATATGGGGTCAGTCCATGATTTTCCAGAATAAAGCGACCTGGTTAGCTGGCAACAGTCGACAGGAGACAAATGGTCAAAGCCGGACAGTGCCAAGGGTCAATGCATTGAGAGCGACATGGCCAGTTTCATCCAAGCCGTAGGGGTTTTAGGTATGGGTGACACAAGCATGAGGGGGCTTGAGTGGAAATAACTCTTGAGCCTCATGAGACCCTTCCCTTTTCCGAAGAATTTGGGCAAAAATTCTAGCCCGGGGTAAAGTGACAGATGCACGGTGCCAATGATAATAACAAAAAAAAAAAAAGGGGGGGGGAAAGTCACGAACCGGAAGATTGTTGGGGGAAACCTGAAGGCATCATTGCTCCACCAGGACCAGGCTGCATGGGCATACCGAAATGTTGACCCGACGGTGTCTTTGATTGGGGGTATTGAGGAACAGCATTAGGGTAGAAAGACATCTGTTGGTTTTGGGGGCTTTGAGTTGGGACGGGATAGCCCGCGGGATAACCAGTATTGGGGTCCATTGTGTATTGAGGGACCATCACGGTTGAGGGAGGGCTCAAGGGATTATTTTCGCCCTGTAATACTTCTCCAGCGATCCCCTCGATTTAGGGAGGCTACTGTGGCTGAATTACGCAGGCCGCACGGACGAGACGGTGAAGCCAACGGCGCCTGTCGACCAGGAATCCAGGGATAGGCAGATAGGCGAGATCCCGAAGCTGCTAGAAACAAAAAAGAGGAGCGATGATTGGCTCAATCAAAAGGCAGGGTTGTATTGGGAACACGGCGTCTCCAGCGAACTGGGATTCGTAGCAAGACAGATTCTGGTGCCCAGATTCAGAGCGATCAGCCGTGGGCGGGCTAATGCAGCGGAGCCCTTTTGGAATGGTGGAGACACAAGGCTCGAATGAATGACGTTGGGATGATAATGCAATATCTCAAGTACATGAAACTTGACTTTGTGATCCAGAGATTAAGAGCGTACTTGATGTTTAAAGAGACTGGTGTCCACAATGAAAGTGACATTCGAAGTCACGGGATACAGTGCATGCCTCAGGCAATGAATGTTGATGCCTGGAATAATTGGAATATGGACACCATTCTATTTTTCGACCCTATTGGAATTGAATCGCCCTAATATAGATTATTGGCTTGAGACATGCCATTCTTCTTTCTAGCCAGTGGAACAAGTCCGAGGCAAACAGTAAAATATTCGGGAAATGTGGTCAAAAAGCTATGCAATATAAAATGATCGGAAGTACGACATGTGAAAATTGATATAGACGCCTATAACCAGTCTCTCCCGAGGTCCTTACCCCATGCAAGCATCACACCTCTTACCGCTATATCATTGACCCACAAAGTTGAGCGCTTTGGTCTCGGGCTCAGGCGCTGGAAAAAAGCCACGGACAGACCCCAAGCCCTTCGGCATGCTTGCCGAAGGGCGCACGGAAACCTCTTCCTAAACAAGATCGTACCTTGTACGGAGTACATACATCTCTGTTGTACGCAGTACTCCGTGCTCCGTAGGTAACTCAGTTTTTTGCCAAAAATGGCTTGGCACTTATGTATGGCGATCTGTACCCACAACTCACGCTCGGGGAATTGGGCACACGCTTCCCATATGTATGTAGATGAGAAGGGGGATTGGAGATCTTTCCTAACTTGACGTGTCAGGAACAATCAACGACACATCAGTAATCCGGATGAAAGGGTAAATTGCTAAACGACCCTCGATAGTATTTTATTTATAGTCAATCGGTGCAGGTGCTCGCGATCTCCACTCAATATCGAGGCCTGCAGAGTTGGATCAGCAGGGGATAAAGAAAGCATTGTTCAATCTGAGCATGATCCAAGTCCAATTTTGAGACCTTGATCAATTGGACCCGCGCTCCGTATACTCCGTCCACTCCACATAGTTGTGCATAGGTAGAATATGCAGAACGCTACAAGAGGAACTGTGGGCCACGGCGAAGCGTCATCTGGACGCCACACGATTCGACCCCATTTCCAGGAAATGCAAGTCGGATATGCGCGGTTTATGCGAATTGGGGATTACGGGGCGCAATGGCGTAGACTGACAGCGGTTTAGCTTGATATCTATGGATGTATCGAATCCGCGACGGTCGACGAGTCCAAACTTTAAACTCAATCTCATTCCCGATGACGATGAAACCTTAAGCCTTCACCCGCGTGGACAGATGCCGATGCCCTTGGGGTCCGGAGGGCATCCGAGGACTCCGGGACTGCTCCGTATAAGGTACGGTATGGAACATTAGAATCCATGGATGTTCGAACCTCCCCACAAGGGAACATCCGAATGAGAAGCTTATCGTGCGTTTGATTTGAAGATATTTGTTGCTCCACTCGACGGGATTTGAAATGCTCTATGGATTGTCGATTCTAATGCATGGGCCATAGTGACGGAGTACTCCGCGGAGTACTCCATACATACTCCGTACTGGAAATAGGACGGTGGCGAATTGAACATCGCTTATTCCTCGTGATTCAGTAGTGATTTAGCGATTATTTCACATTCCCGCCCCTTTCAGCCAGCACCTGTCGATCCCCTTTCCTCAGCGTGAAGCCCTTCAGCACCGAAGTAAGCCCGTTCGGCCGATATTCTCGATGAATCTGAAGTTCACTTGGGGACCGAATTAATGCCGCCCGGCCGGTAAAGACAGTTGGACTGTGGCGTCTGGCAAAAAACTTCACATTCGCCGAATTAGGTCAGCCAGACATATGGCATCTTATCTTACCTAGGGAGACGAGTGATAGTCACAGACTATAGTGCCATCTACGGAGTACATACTGTACATGTATGCACTGCAGCAAATGCGCCCGTGTCCTCGATCTAGCCCACCCTATGTCTTGAGTTAACGGTGTGGTCCAGAATCTCAGTATTCCGCAGTCACGGCATTATTAATCGGTGTTGGATAAGCAAGGAGAGGGGAGAGCAACTAGGAAAACGTACATACTATACAATGTCGGGCATACTATTGGCAAGGCAACCGCTTGGCGCAAGGTCCTCGGGTTGATTATTCTCTACAGCAACTCGATTCTATACGAACCCTATGTGAATGACACAGATCACTACATATGAGCCTATATACTACCTAGCCTTACATATCGTGTTATTCGGGGAATTCAAATCTCCGGCTATATAATCCCTATAATAGGCCAATGATAGGAGAAGATATCCGCATTCCAAATCAGGACAATCAGGACAATCAGCACCCGATGCCCTCAAATACTCCATCTTCGGTTTCGATACTGTATCTGCATGGACGCTCTGCAGATCAGTCCCTTTCGACTCCGTAGTCTCCACCGGCCTTGGTTATTTGAAGTTGGGCCTCCACCTTTGGCGCACTCTAGTTACGCACGGAGGAGATACGGAGTAGGCAATGCGCCACACCTGGACAGACCCAGTGTGGCTTTTTTATGAACCCTTATGTGCGAGCACATCGTTTCGTTAGTCACTGATCGGCAGTCGCGAGCTGACCAGAGGCATTATTATTGCTATGGACCGTCGCAGCATGGTCTTCCCATCCCCAAGTCCCCCGTAGAAAAACCCACACTCCTTCAATTCCCCTTGTGGCCCACTCCGGCATAGAACTGGAGACGAAACTGGACAAGTTTGCCAACCGTACAAACTCCGGGACCAGCCGTTGGATCCATTTATAGGGTATTTCATCCTGTTTGTGTGGCCAATGACCTTGACCGAAGCTGATCCGAGCCAGGGCGCGGAAAACATGTCCAGGCGATCCCCAGAGGAACCAGAGTATGCCCATTATGCTATGATCTACATAGATAGCCATGGCAATCTGTGCCAAAGGGCCTCCGATTCCATTTCAGAGAGCCGCCAGACTATCCTCTCTCCGAGAGTCACGAGTGAATTCCTCCGAGCGGTGGCGATGTCGAGAGAAGCCCAGGCAACCCGACGTCAAGGTAAGTGCTCTTTTGTCCCCACAAGAATGTCCTATTGACATAAAACAGGTTCTCCCGAGGTCCGGGTGCGGTCTAGCGGGCCCTCATTTAACAATCACAGCTCTGGCCCGTCACAGGGGGAGCATGTGGCGTATAGTGGAATGTGCATGAGTAGTCAGAGGATGCAACATCCGGTTCAATCAGAGTCTACATTTCACCCGACAATGTGGCCAACTGAATCCTGGCCTGTGCAAGCCAGCTCACAGCCCAAGAAGACCTTTGCAGGTCGGAACCTCAACTTGGCTTCACACCAGAAAGCCTTAATCTCTGTAAAAGAGAGAGGTCTGTTGCGTCTCTACTATGAGAAAATCTTTCAAAACTTGCAACAAACAAATTGTCGAATAATAGCAAAGGCCTACATCAAATTAGTCGAGCCGCGCAAGCAGGTGAACTACCCATACAATGGACGCAAGATTGTCGAAGGGCGAACCCAACAGCTTGATCCAGAGGCAACTAAGCCACCGTGGTGGCCGCGTGGAGTGAGCCATAGGGAGCCGGATCATCTTCCAAAAGTTGGTAAGACACAAATATCATCCCGGATGTCCTACCAAGCTGATAAGAGTCAGAACGCATTCGACTGTTGGTATACATGCTCTGCGAGATGCGCGAAACGCATGGAGTCACAACCGCCAGATTAAAACAATGCGATCAGCCCATTCGTCGTCAGATCCTGCCGGTCGAACGATTACAAATCCTGGATGAGGCATATCGAGTTCGCGAGGAGGAGGAAAGATACCTAGATGGAATTTCAGGTACATACTCGCTCGCATTACCTTCTCAGTCCCATTCTAACACGGAATCCAGACGGAAAACAAGTGTGTATAGCTCGCACAAATCTTCCTCAAATGGCGGAAGACACATCCAGCGGACAAAGCTCGCCAACCGAACCCGTCTCCTCCCAGAACATCGTCAAGTCCGAGTGCAACGACGGAATCTTCGGACTCGATATAACCAAAGTCACCTCCGGAGATCTGCCGAGCGCGTCACCTTACAATCCTCCCAATCCTTATAGTCCGATGCACCTGGGCCCCAGCAGCCAATACCATTCCGTCAGCCCCTCGACCAACATGTCTACATCACCATTGGAATTGCGGCCAAAGCACGAATCACTATCTGCTGGGACTCATATGATTGATCGGACGCGTTCCATCAGCATGGCGCACTACCCATATCCCGGCGTTTCTGGCATTCAATCGACCCCGATGGAGTTCTACGGGACCTCTAATATGTCCCAGGATGCAGGTGTTCCAATCACCCAGACGTCGACGGAAAATTTGTCAACAGAGTCAATGATACCATACGGCCACCCTTATTATTTCAACTATTGAGCGTCAAAGCATGGACCGGAGCACGGGGAATGTCTTTTTATGATAATGAATTTCATTCGGGTTGTATTAAAACAAGACAGCTCTGTCCGAATAATTATATTAAGTAAGCCCGAGGCCATGCCTTTAAAGAAGATCTAAAGAAGATCACCAGTCAAACCTGTAACCAATGAGCCTGAGTTTGAAAAATCCAGAGATAGTTACAAGGAGATGGGCAGAGGCCGGCCTATTTCCCATTCGTTTGCCCTGGTAAGCCTACAGGCACTGCGAGTACCAGTCGTTCGAGTATTTACAGGTTCCACTTGCGCAAGTTGTGCTTCCAGTCCAGCCCAGCCCACCGCACTGACCATAGAGAGGGACGCCAGTAGTACCACCCGAGCTGGTAGTAGTTGCGCTGGTAGCAGAGGTCATGCTGGTAACAGAGGTAGTTGTACTGGTAACAACGGCAGTCGTAGTGGAAGTGGTAGTACCATAAGCCGTACCGCCCAAAGCAGCCAAGATACCATCATAAGCCGGCTTCTTCACCAGGTTCGCATCCCAAGGACACGCAGCACCCTGACCAGAGAACGTATTAGGAACCCACGAGTACTTGTCCGTGTAGTCCCAGATAGTAATGCCCACACACTTGGTATTTGCCACACACGCCGCAACGGTATTTTGGTAATCGGTCGACTGCTGGGCAAGCAATGCCGAAGTTGACGGCAGAGGCATCCGGATGTCAAGTTCAGTATAGGCAACTTCGACACCGAGGGCCGTGAATGCGGCCAGATTGGTAGTTTGCGCGCTCTGGCTAGGGGTACTTCCGACGATAAAGTGTGCTTGTAGGCCGACGCCGTCAATCTTGACGCCGTACTGCTGCACCAGCTTGACGATTCTCTGGGCACCTGTTGACTTGGATCCGGCTGATTCGATGTTGTAGTCGTTGTAATAGAGCTTGGCGTCTGGGTCTGCGGCAGCTGCTGTGGCGAACGCGATGGGAAGGTATGCCTCGCCGATGTATTGGTAGAAGACATTGTTACGGTAGGTGCCGTCCTCGTTGAGAGCTAGTAATCCATACATTAGCTACTGATGATGATATGATCCGTTTCTAGTTCGGCACTGACCTTCGTTGACAACATCCCAAGCATAGCATTTGCCTTTGTAGTGAGTCACGACGTTGGTGATGTGGTTCTTCATGGCGGCAAGGAGAGTCGCGTTCGTCCAGGAGCCGCTGGAGACTGGTTATAAATTAGATCGCTGAAAGACACATGAGATAACAAAACTTACCCCAGCTAGGCAACTGGCTATACCAAACCAGAGTATGGCATCGCAGCTTTTGGCCATTCTTAGCAGCAAGGTTGGCAATGACATCTCCATTGGTATAGGAGAAGGTGTTTTGAGACGGTTCGGTTGCATCCCACTAGCGACGATTAGCGATGTTTGAACAGACGGAAAGGCTAGTCCAACCTTCTGCGCATTGCCGGGTGTGATTTGACCAAAGTCGTCTGTGTTGCTCAGCTGGGCAAGGTATGCAGTATCCGTCAACTCAGAGTTATCAGTGGCCGATCCGAAGTATAGCTTTCCCTTCGCAACGGCAGAGGTGTGCAGTCCGGCTGCATTGGTCCTGATGGAAAGAAATGGGTATCAGTCACTGTCAACTGTCACCAAGCTGGGAATTGGAACTTGAAGATAAACCATACAGGTGAGGAAGAACACTGGCCAATGCCAGGGCAACAGTGGAGAAGTGAACCATGACGAGATAATCAACGCCAATAATGAATTGACCTCTAGACTTAGAGAGAGAAATCGAGAAGGTCAAGCTTCTTTTATAGTCTGGAATCAAACGGCGTCAAATTGTCCGTCAAATTGTCAGGGTCTTGTGCATTTTCCCGGCGCTAGGTTTCACATTAGACCACTTTGTCAACTCGAACGGGCCCAAAAGCCGTGGCATAGTTGCCGCGGCCTTTTCAAACAGTCGAATGGGCTTGGTCATTGCTGAGATGCTTGATGAGCATGAGGTCGTGCATGAAGTTCGTTGGTTTAGCCAGGGAAACTGACACGGGACCGACGCCACAAAGTGGACAGGGGAGAGAAACGAATAGGGAGACGGCGGAGCTTTTTCCGTATTTTCTTCACGGCAAAAAGGGGCTTTTCCATATGCTTCATGGAGTGAAGAGCAGACCGGGTAAATGCGCTTTTCTACAAATCCGGGGGATCTTCAAGGCTGTCGATCTTCTTCTCTTCAACTTCTCCTTCGGGTAAATCTTGACTAACCTTGAAAGTGCGATATAGTCAAATGAGAATCAGCTTAATGATTCAGGCTAAGTAGGTTTCCCCGCAATGCTTATTCAGGTCAGACATGATTCAAACAACAGCTACGATCAATTCGGGCCAATACTGGATTTGGCCTTGGATAGGTTGGGGTAGACCTTTTGTCTAGAAAGGAGGCGTTGCCGTCTCAATGATATTTATAAGAATCTGAAAAAATGCATATATGTACAAGGCTGGCGCTTTTAAGGGGGTATCAGAGATTTTATAACATCATGTTGCTCCGTGGTAGGACCAGAGCTGAGCGTTGGAGTGGTTAGGTACCACTGTCCCAGCCAAATCCAGACCAACAGGTCGATAGGCAGGAAGCAGCGCTCCCATGGGTGTGATGACTTTGTGGACGCAAACTCCATAGAAATCAACGGGATCGGTTGGAAGTTGAGCGGAGGGCTTCATATTAATGAGATACCTCAGCTAGTCTTCCGAGCCTTCATCTCTGCAATGTATTTCCCGGTCTTGGAGATAGGCACGACATGGATGCTGACAAGCTCATCCACAACCTCGACCTTACCTCCAGAGAGAATCTGCAATAGAGGCAGCTTCTTGCCAGCCTTGATCAAACCACCAGAGACAGTCTGCATGAAGCACTCAACACCTTCGACGGTGTACTCCTTCTTCGTGTCCCAAGGAAGAGGGAAGATGTAACTCAGGTGATCCTCGATAGCGTTCATCTCCGAAAATGCCTTGACAAAGTCTGACTGAGCATCCATGGGGTAAAGGAAAACGACCGGGAACTCGATTGTGCTCTGCGGTGAAAGGGGATCAGGGACAAGGCGGATCCTGGCATCTTCCAAATCAGGAGGTTGATCGGTTTTGCGGGTTCTGATCTGACGGGCGCGCAGAGCTGTGCTGAGGACCATATTCTCCTTGCGCACTCTTTCTTCTTCGGCCTTCTTCCTCGCGGCAGCACGCTCCAAGAGGGCCTTGCGCTCGGCAATCTTTTTGGCAGATTCTCGAAGAGCTTTACTTTCTGGGTCAATTGCCAATCCCCGGGCTGCAGCATCTTCAGCCTCGGCGACTTTGTCCAACTTGAAGAGTGCCAAGGAGGAGCGATAGAAGGCCTTCACGTTTTTAGGGTTTAGCTTGAGGGTGGCAGCGCAGTCGAGGGTACAAGAACGGTAGTTTCCTGCAAACAAAATATATTAGCCAATGTTTCATGCAGCCAAGAGCATAAGACATGCCTAGTTCCAAGTTGCACAATGCCCGGTTGATATACGACGCCTCCTCCAACTTGCGCAACAGCGCTGCCTCTTCCTCGGGGTCTTCGGGCGCTTCCCACTTATCCTCCTTGGCATTAATGACAGTAAGAGCCTTTGTGTAGAACTCTTTAGCGTCAATCCACTTGAGTTCCTGCACAGCTTCATTGCCTTGTCCTTTGAAGCTATTCGCAACCTCGCCCCTGGTACCTTCGTTCTGCAGAGCCTGAAGGGCATCCAAGAGCACATTTTCACCCTCTATGAATCCAGATATGTTAGTCGAATCAAACAACCACGTCCAAGGAATGATCGGACATACTTTCGTCACCCGCTTTCTCAATATCGGTCATGAACAGAGGAGTCTTATTCATCATTGCCATCAACTCCTCTGACGAATGCGACTGAATGGCTGCAATAGCCGGCGGAAGTTCTGGTGCATTGGGATCGGTATTGCGCGCCTTCAGTGCCTCCTCGTTGATCGGGAAGGGAGTTTCGTTTGTAGCGAAGGCGTCAAAGCCGGGCAGGGGTACGCCCTTGGCAATCTCCGGGGGAGCCTTGTTGAGGTCGAGCGACTCATCAAAGTCATCTGGAAGTTCTTCCACGCGCGACATCTTGAGGGTTGGTCACAATAAAATATTGCGCTCAATTTGGAGATCGTCCAATGCTTAGAAACGATGCCCGCAATGCAAACAGTGCAAACAGGAGGGGTCTGATCAGCCCTAAGCCCTATTACCGGATTAGTCAGAGTGGAATGAGATGCAAGAATATAAAATTTGCGAAGAAGAAGAAAACAAAGAAAGTAGAAGATTTTAGGAAAGTTTTTGGCTTTAAAATCAGGATATTCCACGATGCACTGGGTCTTTCTGGGATGTGGAGAGCCAGATTGGGGCCTGAGGTCGTCATTCTTCATACTCCTCTATCAATCTATCAATTTGGTGCTGTTGGGTTATATTTCACTATCTGTATACCTGCTTCACTATTGGATGGTCATATTGAGTCCTCCTATAATAGTAACAGGAAACAAGGCATATATCACACTGTTTGATATACGAGGAACTACTCCGTACTATGTAGTATACTAGGCAACGACTACTACCCAGGCAGGCAGGCCTGATCTTGTAACTATACTGATCGCCGCAACTGACAGCTTGCAGAAAGTTACAGCATCCCTCCTTATCCCTGTACATACCCCCGCACCCCCGAGGCGATGTCATCGGCGAAAGCCCGACCAAAACCCAACCCCGCATCAATCGGATTGAAGACCGACCCGATTCAGGCTGTATATAGCCTAGGTGCCAGATAATCTGATCTACCCCAGATATTTTTCTGTAACAACATATACCACATCACCATGGCCAAAAACTTCAACATCCTCATCCTACCCGGCGATGGCATCGGCCCTGAGATCATGGCCGAAGCCGTGAAAGTCCTCAAGTTCTTTGAGAGTCCCGAGCGCAAGTTCGAACTGCGCCAGGAGTTGATTGGAGGTTGCAGCATTGACGCTCATGGCAAGTCTGTGACCGAAGAAGTCAAGCAGGCAGCTCTGGACTCAGATGCGGTGCTCTTCGCCGCCGTCGGGGGTCCGAAATGGGACAATCAGCGTCGTGGCCTCGATGGGCCTGAAGGAGGACTACTCCAAGTACGAAAGGCTATGGATATCTATGCAAACTTACGCCCGTGCTCTTCCACCTCGCCAAGTGCCTCTATCGCCAAGGAGTTCAGCCCGTTCAAGCAGGAGGTTATTGAAGGTGTTGATTTTGTTGTCGTGCGGGAGAACTGCGGGGGTGCCTATTTTGGCCGCAAGGTCGAAGAGGAAACATACGGTGGGTTGGTCTGAGATTCTATTGTAGTTGTATAACTGACTTTTCTTCTCCTACAGCGATGGATGAATGGGGTTATTCCGAAGCCGAGATCCAGCGAATCACCCGTTTATCAGCCGAAGTGGCACTGCGACACGATCCTCCTTGGCCTGTGATCTCACTAGACAAGGCGAATGTATTAGCTTCTTCGCGGCTCTGGCGCCGGGTAGTGGAAAAGACTATGGCGGCCGAGTACCCGCAAGTGAAATTGGTGCACCAGCTTGCCGACTCCGCGTCATTGATTCTGGCAACGAACCCGCGATCCCTGAACGGCGTTATCCTGGCCGACAACACATTTGGCGACATGATCTCTGATCAAGCTGGGTCGATTGTGGGTACGCTGGGTGTGTTGCCAAGTGCCAGTCTCAACGGTCTGCCTGGTGATAAGACGCTGAAGACACGACCCTACGGGCTGTACGAGCCTACACATGGATCTGCTCCGACGTAAGTGCTAGAAACATGGTAAAAAAGCTGTTCTAACTTTGTTATAGTATTGCGGGACAAAACATTGCCAACCCAGTTGCAATGATCCTCTGCGTCGCGCTTATGTTCCGATACTCTTTGAACATGGAAGATGAGGCTCGACGTGTGGAGGATGCGGTGCGTAAAGTGCTGGATTCAGGGATTCGGACACCTGACCTTGGGGGCAAAGCTGGGACCAAAGAAGTAGGCGATGCGATTGTGTCTGCACTATAGTATGAAATGTAGGAATAAGCAATGATTGCTCGGTCAAACAAAGTCCAAGCATATGCATCAAACTGGCTGATCAATGAATGCATCTAACCTCTAACTTTGATAAAGAAAGAAGCTGACCAAAGGTAATGTTTGTTAGAAAACTGGGGTTGAAAAGAAATTAGACAGCATTTCCCATGATTCCATAATGCTTGCAGCTTAGGTATAATTAGATTGGCAAGTTCCTAGATATTTCTCATTCTTCTTCCCATCTTCCTCCTCTCAATGTCTGATACCATCACTTTCACACCTCCACAGAGTCCGCTCCAAGCCGAGTCTCCTACAAGAAGCGGAGCACTCAACATGTCATCCCCAACGCCTACCACCCCATCGACACCGCCGATGGCACCTCACCATCCGAGCCAGCAGCCAAACACACCCGGATCCTGCGCTCTACGCCTCGAAAGCCTAGAAGAACAAACCTCCACCGCGAAAAGCGAGCTGATGGCATCCATCGCGGCAGACATCTGCGCAACATTCATAAGCATCGCGAAGTATTCCGAGGAAGGCACACTCCAAGCGCGGCACACCGACGTGATCGACAAGGTGATTCAGACAATTCGCGACACCGACGTGAAGCAGCGACGCTTGCTGGACCGACAGGTGCAACGACTGCGCAAGGAGAGAAAGTGGATCCAGAAGAAATATTCGCGGTTGGCTGTACAGGCGGATAGCCTGGGTCGCGCCTATCAGACGAAGATGCGGAAATTGAGGATCTCGTTACATGAGGCACAGGGGGAGGTGGTGCGTCTACGAATTGAGCGGGATATGCTGCGAGATTGCTTGAGGAAGAATGACATTGAGGTAGGTTATTCGAATGAAAATGACAATGCCGATGGGGAGTGTGAGGTCGACATGGGGGAGGATGTGGATGGAGAATATGAGAGCGCATGTGAAACTGTGAAGGGGGCAGATCTTTGATACCTCTGTGATGTCTCTCGGAGATTATTTGTCTGTTTGAGCTTGCATGCGAAACTATTTTCGTATTCCCTTTTGGCCCTGAGCTTGAGGAAGAGAGATCTGCCTCCCATTTTGAAATCTGACGCCACGGTGAAGAGAAGCATGTTCACTCTGAGACTTGGCTTCCTTGGTCAATTCCCCCACATGACAAGCAGTACCCAATCGAGAAGCAAGTTCTATAAAAAAAGACTCTCATTCCAACTGCGTTTGAAAATATCACAGTAATAGATGTAAGCATCGGATTTGCCTATCAACCTTAGTGTTATATCTCAAAGTCGGCTTCTGAGTTCCGAGGGTTGAATCGGCATTTGATGGCATCTGGAATGTGATTTCATGTCCTCCAGGGCTTGTTCCAGTTGAATGTAGATGGATAATCACTTGCAATCGATATTTAGACCATCAGAACTAGGAGAACCAAACGTCGGAACTTGCAAATCGAAATCACAGCTGATCATGAGCAAGTCAACGGTCGTCCAAATCCTACCTCGGCATCTTCAATAGGCGCACCCTGATTCGGCCCGCGGATCCACCAACTTCCATGTGGAAAGTCCGGGGGGCTCTTTTTTTCTGTTCACTTCTCCTTCTTTTCGGTTCTTTTTCTCTCTTCTCTCCCTGATCAAAATCCCTTTACTTAACCCTCTTCGAATCCACCTCGAAGACGACGTTGAATTTGTTCAATCTCTTCCCGATAAACATACCCCGGACCGCGTTATCGGCCGATACCGAGAATGACCACCCACGACTATGACGCCGTCCGCAAGGACATCGCCGATATCCTGAAGAAGCCCGGCTATGATGATGGCAGCGCAGGACCCGTCCTCGTGCGGCTAGCATGGTAAGTAAATGTGATCAAGCCCCATCGTTTCCCGGTCGGGGACCTCGGCTCAACGGGGACGATAAGCCTCGCAATCTTACTGACAATAATTTCAACTAGGCACTCATCTGGCACGTACGACGTTGAAACCGACACCGGTGGCTCAAACGGAGCCGGCATGCGGTACGAAGCAGAGGGTGGTGATCCCGCCAACGCTGGTCTGCAGCACGGACGGGCATTCCTAGAGCCGATTAAAGAGAAGCACCCCTGGATCACATACTCGGATCTGTGGACGTTGGCCGGCGTAGTGGCGATCAAGGAGCTGGGCGGACCGGATATCCCCTGGCAAGGCGGACGCACAGATCTGATAAACGACACCAAGCTGCCTCCACGAGGACGTCTGCCGGACGGAGCTCAAGGCGCCGACCACCTGCGGTTCATCTTCTACCGCATGGGCTTTAACGACCAGGAGATCGTAGCGCTGACGGGCGGACACAATCTGGGTCGATGCCACGGCGACCGCAGTGGATTCGAGGGTCCGTGGGTGACGAACCCGACCCGATTCTCGAACTCATTCTTCAAATTGCTGCTCCAGCTTGACTGGCAGCCTCGCAAAGTGGCGTCGGGTAATACCCAGTTTGTGTATGTGGACCCCGATGCGGATGAGGACGAGGAGCCGTTGATGATGCTGCCCACTGATATGGCGCTCAAGACGGATCCCGCATTTGCCCCATGGGTTAAGCGGTACGCCGAGGATAAGGATTTGTTCTTTGATCACTTCTCCAAGGTGTTTGCCAAGTTGATTGAACTTGGCATCCGTCGTGATGCTCAGGGTGCCGTGACCAACACTGACGGCACTCTCGGTGGGTATGTGTCAGCACCGAAGAAGAGCAACACTGCCACAGGCCCGCCCAGGGCGCGTCTGTAGTTCTTTTTTTCGCTTGTGTTTTTGGCTTGTTTGGATCAATTCCCCACTGCGTTGGTAGATCCGGGACTGCAGACCGCAGGACCCGGATGTGTAATTAGCATAGATCATAGAGTGTGATAAAGATAAATGAAGGATTCCTGCTAATATGTAGCATCGTAATATCTTCGTAGTGGAATTATAAGGATGAAATAGAAAGAGAGAAAGGGGGATGTCGAAGTCTGGGGTAAGACTGCGGGGAAACCCGCACGGCTACATCTGATAAATACTACATACACATACTAGTATGGACGTATACGATGTAGACTTGTTATTATGTAGTTAAAGAGGTACTTATGACTGTGAAAAGGTACTAGAAAGGTACCAAGTGTGTAATATCTCGTGTTATACAGACTCGGGCCTCGGGTATATCAAATAAGAGCCCGCTGATTGGCAGATGCCCGTGTTGACTAGTATCAACGGTGTATATTAGGAAATAAAAGAACAGAATAGTAGAATACATCACATAAATCACATAAATCAAGGCAAATCTGCATCATCTGCATCACTGTCACCAGGCTTCCATGTTGGATCGGTGTTCTTCCTCGAATTCCTCAATCCTGGTCTTCTTGATACCTTGGGCTTCTCTCCCTGTTTCTTCTGTTCTTCCTTTTCTCTTTGCTGTTTATACTGTTCCTCTTTAGTCCATTCCGAACCCTCCTCCGGTACTTCACCTTCTTGTTGTTTCGTTGGAAGCTCTTTTGGTTTGGTCCGCTCTCTCCTTTTTCGACCGTGGTCCTGTTTCTTTTGCATCTCCATCTTCTTTCGATCGACTTCCTCCTCTTCCTCCTCCTCCTCGTTCTCTACATCACTAAATCTCTGGCTTGAGTCGAATACACGTATATTCTCTGCACGTAGGGCCTGCCTCTCCCTTGGACTCAGGGCCTGCTTCGAAATGGCGTAGTTTGTGATCGCGGACCTCTTGAGCTCATCACCGTGCGTACTGCGAAAGTGTCGGTTTCGACGCTCAGGCATACTCTCCTCCGCATCTGGCATGCTAATATCTGACCACCCAGTGCTCCTGCGATTGCCTAGCTGAGGTGACATAGGCAGCTCAGGGAAGTCCAAAGCTCCTTCCTCGCTAGGTAGACCCGAAGGCCACATGTCAGGATGTTGAAGCCAACGTGGACTCTGCATCATCGACTGGAATATATGGTTCTTGGGGTCCACATTTATTATGTCTTGACCATTGCTCGATAGGTCATGAAGCCCGGTCGTGTCCATGAATGAGGACAAGTCGAACTCCGGAGGTGTGATGGTGGAGTAAAGGTCCGGATCAAGGAGTGATGGGTCAATGACCAGTGGATCAAGAAGCGCCGAATCAATGTGAACGGGTGGCAGAGCGGGTATGGTAGCCTCTGCAGCGGCTGAGTTGGGGGATGCTCTCGCTGTTGTCCAGCCGGGATTAAAATTGCTGAAGCGTTCGCCGTTGTATGAAAGTATACGAGGCCATGACTCCCGCTGCGGTGGAGGATTCGACCGCTTCCAAGGGATGTGTTCTTCGAAAACGTTCTTGTTCACGCTCACGCAATTGGCCATCTCCACCAACGTATTGTTGGCCTTTTCTAAAAGGTCGATGGTGGGATTCATGATTCGCTCGTAGAAAAGAAGCGGAATGGCATAATGGCTGACCCATTCAGTGGGCACTTTCTCGTCCGGCTGAAATGCTGGGATTCCACCGATAAGAACCCCAGAATTGACTTGGCTGTCGTACATCATAATGTTCCCATTATCTTTCTCGCCTCGTTTCGTATCTGTCCAAAATAAACGAGCGTGGGATTCGTTGTTATAGATTCCGCCAATCCAACGATAGTGTGCGACCTGTGGCTTGTCTTCATAGTCTATGTAATTGAATTTGAGATTCCCCGTGTGATTCCGGATTCGAGTCTTCGTATCAGACGTAATCACGAGACGCAGCGGGAGTTGACCAATCTTTCGTTCTCCAGTAACTCCCGTCGGATCACCACACTTATCACACTTGAAAGACTTGCGTGGGTAGAAACATCGCTCGATCAATACTTGCAACTCTACACCTTTTTCATCGCCCGGTTGGTAGCCAGGTAGGATGCAGGACCCTTGGTGGGAGTTGTAGAATGGCATCGCAAACTGGCATTTGCAAGGGGTCACTCGCTCCACGTGGAAATAGCGGAATTGAGCAAAGCTTCTCGTGGCCACTGACCATACCGCCCAAGGAGGAATCGGTTGTCCCATTTTCAAGCCGGTTGAGCCATCGGAAAACATACGGAGCCACTCATCGCGCACAAATATAGAAGTTTTCTCGTCGAAGGTCTCCCAGCTCGCCATTGTCACTTCGATGAATGCTTTTTCGATATCTTTGAACTCAGCGGCTCGGTTGTTTGCGCGATCTATCTTGGTACAGCCAGCATCGAGTAGCATTCCCGCTACAATAACAGCATCTGTTGCACATGACATTGAATCCCAGATAGGGCCGCGGCCCCGGACCGGAAATGAAGTGCCATTCGGATCCCAATCAAAGGTCAATGGCGACAACTTGACACTTGCCGTGGTGGGAAATGACCCAAGTTTCAGCGTGAGCATATCCTTATAAGAATAGGCGGTCCTGTGGCGAATAGGTTTCTCAGTAGACGGGATGCTGGGATCACGGTCCAAATCTGCATACACGATCTGCATCACAGTGCGCTCCACGGCGTCCGTAATCGCTCGCGTGTCAAGTGGATTTGGAACTTTCGGGACAATGGGGCTCAATTGGTGCCTTCCATTGGGGGTCACTTTATCGGAAGGTGCCAGAGCAGGCGTCCAGGTGAAAGTTGTGATTTCATCAGCGGCAAAGACGGGCTCTTGGTATGGCGGGGTGGGGTAATGAGAGTGATCGTTGTAAGCAGGAGCACCGGGTGAAATCTGTCTGGCGCGCTTGCTACGGGGTTCCTCGATGTCCTCTGCACCTCGTTTTTGACCTGGTGCAGGGCCCGGTATCGTCTGACTCGGCGGTTCGGTCAATGGATAGGCCGGTGTAATATCGACTCCTGGGTTCATGTGCTGCAACAAGTTTATACGAAGGATTTCTTCCTGTTGCACAGAGATTGTTGGCGCTAGAGGTGGTGGAGGTGGTGTGTTTAAGCTGTCGACGGAATACATAAACTGTTGTATAAGATAGTCGGGCATGTCTGGTGGCGCGTCCTGGGGGCGTATGTATGCATTCAAGATAACTGTGCTCACATCCGGAAGAGAATTGTACCACCTACTGAACGGCTTTGGGCGCGGATCGAGGTCGTATCTCAAGAGTCGTGGCCCAGTATCTCGGTTAACATCGAGCATATCGGCCCACGTCTTCGGACGATGGCGTTCTTGCATGTAGTAGATGAGCTTGAACAAAAACATATGGTGAAACTTGTTATTTGACTTTTTTCTCGTTGTCATAGGAGTCTTAGTTGGTTCCTCATAGTGGATTCCCCAGAAGTAATGCTTCATCAACACTTGCACCTGCGGGGCCTTCAAGGAACGACTGGAACCCTGTGCAACAGATGAAAACTTGGTATTGAAATATGACCAATCGTCAGGCGGATTAGGAAGGCGTGTAAAGTCGTAAAGTGGTACGGGTGGACGCGGCTGTTCGAGTTCCTGCGGTCTCGCTGGGAAGTCGGAGAAGAGAGGAATCTCGAGCGGGGAGAAATTACTCATCTCGACAATCTGAAAGTGAAGAAATCAAGGTCTGAAAAGTATACCACGACGGGCTCAATTGAGAGCAATATTCTGCTATTGGGGTGTCCTATATTGGTCTGAGGAACTTGGAAACTATCAACCAAAGGCCAAAATGAGGAGGACCAAGTGCTTTAATGGATGACGAGGAACATCCATTGTCCAATGTGCCAGCTTGAATGCCATCTCTACCAACGAAAGAGATAGAGTGGCATATTGTAGACGGTAAGCATGAGATGAAAGAACACCGAGTCCCCACCCCGAATCGAAGACCCATGGTAAAATCCTCTTTCTTGATGAACAAAGCATTTGGAATCCAGGTAAGAGGTAGCGCCAGGGCAGCATGAGAGTGTGGAATCTATATTTGGCACATTAGCTCATAGCGTCTTGGTCGAGGTCATTCAAAGAACCGAGTAAAAATAGAAATTACTATCAATAACAGTGTCTGAAGCTCTCTTAACAACCCAGAGAACAGGATTATCAACTCGAGGGCCTTATAGACCGGGGTTCCAGATCCAGTGCAGGTAACGGATGTTGCTCTCTTGTTTGGCCGTGAGTAAACCTAACTGCGTCTAGAAATAACCATCAAAGTGCAGACGTAGTCAGTAACGAGCTAGAGATCCCCGACATGCCCAAAGCAAGTGAGTCGGAACTTCTGGCATCGTCGCCCCGAATAAAGAATGAGCCAAAAAAGGTACGGGCCTGTGAGTGCCAATAGACTTAGAAAACGCGAAATAAAGAATTAGATCAAAGGGATGACAGTGCCATGCAGTAAACCCATGTATGAAGGATTTCTTGAAGCACAAAGAGACACTCTGACAGTGGCTGATCACTCCAGGAATTGGGTTCGTCACAGTCTGATGTCGAGGAAGACAAAGCCGCCTGCTTCGGGTAAAATACGCGTAAATAACACCACAAATTACCTGAACGTAACATTGAAATTAACAGTCATGTGACTGCACATGATTTAATTATACGCTAGCCACTTTGAGACTAGTCCCGAACAAGCGAGCCCTCGTCCAAATCGGGTTAGTGCTCCAATTACCCGATCCCACAAGCAAAGTCACTCAGTTGGACTTCCTCTCTCCATCCCTCTGTCGACAACCCATCGCGATCCTCGCCCATCGCCCATCATGTGTACGTGACGACCCCTTCTTTCAGTCCGAGAGCATTATATGATATACAACCACGAAATTGCCAAAGAAAGAAATGCTGGAAACGACTGCAGAGATGGCAGTTCTCGAAATTGAATGTTGGCTAACATGGCGGTTTCTCGATAACAGCGCTCGTGACCGGCGATAAGACGAACTTCCAGTTCATCTTGCGTCTGCTCAACACCAATGTTGACGGCAAGCAGAAGATCATGTACGCGCTGACCCAGATCAAGGGTGTCGGTCGCCGTTACTCCAACCTGGTCTGCAAGAAGGCCGATGTCGACCTCACCAAGCGGTACGTTCGCAACAACCCCCATCGAATCTGCAATCATTCCCATACATCTGTTGTTGGAGGAAGCCCTTGAAAGAGACAATGGAGCAGTCTGGACCGGAATCGAACCGCGGGCTAGGTAGAGGGGGGAACATCGCACAACAAAACAAATTTTCTACAGGACCAGCCAAGCTGACAAAACGCTTTCTATAGTGCTGGTGAGCTCACCACCGAAGAGCTCGAGCGCATCGTGACCATCCTCCAGACCCCTACCCAGTACAAGATTCCTTCCTGGTTCCTCAACAGACAGCGCGACATCACCGATGGCAAGGACACCCAGGTTGTTTCCAACGGTCTTGACTCCAAGCTCCGTGAGGATCTCGAGCGCCTCAAGAAGATCCGCTCCCACCGTGGTCTGCGTCACTACTGGGGCCTCCGTGTCCGTGGTCAACACACCAAGACCACTGGTCGCCGCGGTCGCACCGTCGGTGTCAGCAAGAAGAAGGGCTAAATCATTCTGTTCGCTTTTTTGCCGGGGGTTCTTGGAGGGATTCCGTTATTTCCGGTGTGTTTCTATGGACACTCGTGGGACCTTTTCCCCGCTGTCGAAAAATTGAAAATGAACTATACCAATGAAATGAACCGATCTTTTCAATACGTACGCTTTACTTTTGGCCCTGGGTTTGATGGGGTCATCTGTTGTGAAACAACTTGCCAACTCGATGATCCTGTGCCAATTCTCGGCCCTCGTAGGGTAGAATATCTTACAAGCCTCCGTGTTCTAATTTGGAGAATATCTTTCTGTGGGGGTAGAATATCCTAGACCGTCGGTGTGGGACAAGGCCTGAGCCATAGGTTAACAACCATGGCGTTCTGGGGATATGTATTCCACACAAAACACCCGCACTCATGCATCATTCATAGACGCCTACACTACACCCAATGTATGTACATCAAGCTCTACAACCTTTACGCTTTACGACCGTTTGTTACTCAATTTTCAAGTCTATCCAAGATTTATTGAATTCAAAGTTGCCTAGTTGTATATACCAAACAGAAGCCAAATCACCGAAAATCAGCACGAAAACATAGTATGCGACCTTGCTGAATTTCTTCAAGGGTTAGGTGTCAAATTGTACGCAAATAGCCAGTGGCAAGATCAATAACACGCAGTGTAATGATACGTTCATCAACGCATTATATCATAGCAACTCGGTTGAGTGTTTAGAACCACTCGCCACCGAGCCAGCGGTTGAAGAAATCGATACTAGCCTCAGGCTGGTCCATGGGAACCATGTGGCCAGCACCGAAGATACGCATAAAGGTGAAGTTGCCGTGGGACTTGATCTGACCGATCTTCTTGCCAACGTGCTCGTTCTGCTCAATCTTGAGATCCTCAAGCTCGGCAGAAGCGAACTCCTTCTGGCCAGGCCACTCAAGAGCCTCGGACCAGGCCTTGTTGCCAAGCCAGTTGCAGATGAAGTCAGCATCACCAGCGTAGATCAGGACAGGGATCTGCTCAAGGAGACCGGGCACGAGGCGGTGGTAAGGCTTGAACCAATCGCCGTTGAAGAGGAAGTTACGGTTGATATCGAAGTTGCATGAGTCGTAGCCATCAACCTCAGCACCGACAGCGTCGCGCACGCTCTTCTGACCGAGGTACTCGCTGACGTAGCCCATACCCTTGTAGCACAGGTTGCTCTCGTCCTCACACTTGCCGCGAATATCATAGACATTCTGGCCGGTGCGCTGGTAGGGGCCAAGCATGGCGTTGTTGCAGTAGATCGAGGCCGGGACACAAACCCAGGGGCTCTCGCTGTTGTAGCAGGACTGGATCATGCTTTGGCAGCGGGCCAGGGAGTTATCCATGGACTGGCAGGTGCTCTCATCCAGAACAGCGGGGTAACCACCATCGCCGCAGGCCATGGGGCGGTAGTACTCGTACTGAGTAAGACCGTCGGTGAGACCGTTACCAATGAGAACAGACTTGAGGTTGATGTTACGCTTCTTGTGGGAGAGAATCTCCGAAGCCATGACAGGAATATAGTGGCCAGCGTAAGACTCGCCAGCAATGTGGAAGTCCTGTACGGCGTACTCGGGGAATTGCTTGAAGAACAATGTGAGGAGAGCATAGACGTCCTTGCCAGCAGCAACAGTGTCACTGACAGAGGAGCCACTGTAGGAATAGCCAACATTAATGGGCTGGTCCAGGAAGATCACAGAAGCATTGTTGTTCCACGAGAAATCATTGTAAATAGGCTTGATATCAGCACCGATAGAGCTGGGTCCAAGCTCCAAGAAAAGTCCAGTGAGGGACGAGCAGCCGGGACCGCCGTTCAGCCACAGGATGACGGGGTCGTTCTTGGGATCATTGCGAGACTCGAAGAACCCTTTTGGAGGTTAGATAAACTCGAGATAATGAACGGAGGTTTTCGAAACTTACAGTAAAACAAGTGCTTGTCGTTCTCGTTGTCATCCAGGTAACCACTGTACTGCTTCACACCGGGGTCGATGCCGAGAGCGCTGGGGTCAACCTTCTTGGCACGGAGGCTGTAATCCTCCAGCTTGCCCTCAACCTCACGCTCCTTGACGCCCTCGGCATTAGAAACCCAGATGTCTTGGACTTCAGCGCCACTGACATGGTAGTCCCAGTGTGAGTCAGGGCGGCGGGTGTGCTTCTTGGGCAGGGAAAGCAAGGGAACGCTCTCCATGGACTCGGGGAAGTAGTTGGAGACTTCTTCCCAGAGCTGACGAGCCTCACCAGAAAGAGACTTGAACTGGTCCTGGAGGTGCTGCAGGGGCTTCAATGCATCCGCACCCTGTTGGGCTACGTTCTCCGCATACTCCCTGTGAGCTCCGAGGACCTGCTGGAAGGGCGGAGCAGCGGCCGAAGCAGCTCCCACCAAGAGAGTGGCGGACAGGACTCTCATTGTATACTGTGTTTGAATTTCAAAGCAAGAACGATGGTGATGAGTTGGTGATGATGAACGGGTACCTTGGGGTCTAGAGTTAGGCACCTCTTATCAGTAACCGTTGGGTGAATGGCTCTGAAAAGAAGCCAAAGGAAGTTGATCACCTACACTTTGATGATACCACAAGATAATTGATAATTGAGACAAAGATGAAGGGTTGGAAGAAGCAAGACGGTGATGCCTCGGGGCTTGTGAGATGAGGAGAAGCAGGTCCCTTGGCCGATGACGCCGGGGACGGTCGATAAGACGAGAGGGCTGGGCCAATCAGATGACTCCAGGAAGCTGCCCGACGCCATGACCCGGATGAGTCAGCGTGAGTCACGGGATTCCAAGGTTACGAGGGGCACGAGCTTGTCGACTAAGCCTTTTTGGGTAAATTGCCTGACGCAAATCAACTTTTGATACTTCGGACTCGTCTACATATATCTTTCGATCTTGACGGTGTCATCCATTTGGAAATAGTATTCAAAAACATATCTTGAATCTTACTACATTTTCTGGTGTCTGTTTTTTTCTTACTGAAGCAACCAGCCCTCAGCGGCTTTCACACCCAAAATGCCTATCAACCAACCCTCCAACCAGATCAAATTCACCAACGTGTCGGTGGTCCGACTAAAGAAGGGTACACTTCTGTCTTATCTATATTAGCTGGACGTTTCTAACCTTTTATCTCAATCCAGGCAAGAAGCGCTTTGAACTCGCCTGTTACAAGAATAAATTGCTGGAATACCGATCCGGCGCTGAAAAAGATCTCGACAATGTCCTTCAAGTCCCAACCGTGTTCCTCTCCGTTTCCAAAGCACAAACCGCCCCAACAGCAGAGCTAGCAAAGGCCTTTGGGGCCGGTATCCCACGCGAGGAAATCCTTCAAGAGATTCTCCGTAAAGGCGAAGTGCAAGTCGGCGAGCGTGAGCGCAAAGACATCCTCGAGCGAGTGGAAAAGGAAGTACTGGATATCGTGTCAGGTCGGCTAGTCGACCCCTCTACCAAACGCGTGTACACCCCTGGAATGATCCATAAAGCGTTGGATCAATTAACCTCGGCCAGCGGACAACAACAGGCACATGCGAACGGGGAGGTGAATGGAGATGGCGAAGAGAAACCCTCTCAGCCGAAGAAGCCGCTCTGGACGGGAGTTTCGGCAAACCGCTCGGCGAAGAGTCAAGCGCTGGATGCCATGAAGGCTCTCATCGCCTGGCAGCCGATCCCCGTTATGCGGGCTCGCATGCGTCTTCGCGTGACGTGTCCAGTGTCCCTGCTAAAGCAGTCTGTGAAGGCTGCCCCAGGTGCAGCATCGAATAAGGAGAAGGAAGCCCCGTCTGGTGGCTCAAAGAACAACAAGAAAGGGAATAAGGGATCGAAGAAATCTAAGAAGGACGATTCAGATATTGAGGCTGGCCAGTCTGATGTGGAAGCACCCAAGGCCCCGGGCACCGTCAAGGACAAAATCATGGCGTTCATCGAATCGGTTGAATCGCAAGAAGTCATTGGCGGGGATGAATGGGAAATTGTTGGGTTTGCTGAACCCGGTGCGTTTAAGGGATTGAACGAGTTGGTGAGCAATGAGACCCGCGGACGAGGCCGGGTTGAGGTTTTGGACATGTCGGTCACACATGAGGATTGAATCATGACGTTTGATTTCTCTACGAGGCTTTACTGCACATGATATACCGATATGACTGATGACAAAAAGTAAAAAGAACCTTGAAATATACTGGATTTTGATATGCCATCTCATTATGCCGCATCAAAAGGAGTAGAATACCGGTGATCGCAGACTATTCCCGTGGAAAAAGCAAAGATGAATAATGACAGTCAAACAATGGAGACATACTGCGGGGAACGAACACATACTGCAGCTGCCAGCAGCTCGTAAAAAAAGCCACTCAACGTAGGATAGTGTCTTTGCAAAAAGGAATAGGGCGAAGATCTCGGGTATGATAGCTCAAAGTATAATAAATAGCCCTGAAGCATATCATTGACTTGCAACAAGAAGTCAAGATGATACAAGAAAACGTCTAGGATATAGGCAAATGAGAGTAGGAACCCAACACCGTGAGAATTGCTTATTCCCAACAAAAAGAAAAAAGCAATCACTGATCATCGCAACGCTCGAGCCAATCAGACACCCCAAGGTACGCCAATCTTGTCATATCCCGTCACCATTAGAACCACATTTTTGCCCGGGCCAAGTTCTCTAGCGAGGTCAAGTGTCTTGGCTACTGCGTGACTCGAGTCAAGACCAGGCAAGATGCCCTCGTAGTGCTGAAGGATTCTAAACCCGTCCAGGGCAACCGAGTCGGTGGCGGTTGAGATTTCAATCCGGCCAGAGTCCTTCCAATGAGCGACCTCGGGACCCACAGTAGACAAGTTCATGTCGGGTGAAATGGAATGCGAGTCAAGTATTTGGCCATCGTCGTTTTGGAGCAGGAGAGTGCGGGCACCTTGTAGTACTCCAAGCCCTCCATCTGTCAGGGCAGCTGCCTTCGCGGCTTCCACACCAATCAGACGAATAGATGAGTCGTGGAGGAACGGTCTGAAGAGACCAATTGCACCGCTACCACTGCCGACGGCGGTGACGAGGGCATCTGGGTGACAACCTGCTGCCTCGTGCATTTGGGCTGCAACCTCCTCGCCTAGAAGGGCTTGGAACGTGCGAGCCAGGGTCGGCAGGGGACTAGGCCCCACCGGGCTACCCATGAGGTAGTATGCAGATTCGTGATTGCAGACCGCATACCGCAGGGCTTCTGTGATGGCCGCGCGTAGACTACCCATGCCCGAGGGGGTGCGGGCCGTCAAGACCTTAGCACCGAGCGATCCCATCTCGAGCACGTCCTCCTCCTGGGTACTAGCGTCATCTGCACCAATGACAACCACACAGCGTAATCCCAGGCGTGCGCACATTGCAGCAGTGAATTTGCCATGCTTGACCGAGGCACAATCTGTGACGATCTCAGAGCGGCCCATCCGGCGAGCTAGCAGGATCTGGCCAATGATATTGCGGGTTTTGTGACTACCATATTCATTTTTGTCCTCACGCTTCAGCCAGATAGTAGCACCTCCTGCCAAACTGGTCAAGTTCCCAGCCATGTGCAGTGGCGTGGCACGAGCACGCTGAAACGTGGCATATTCTTCCCAGAACGAAGGGTCTGAGACAGTGGCCTCGAAGAATGATGCCAGTTCGTATAGGAATCCCATTATAGATTCAGGAGCAAACCGACCCCCATAGGAGCCATAGCCATCAAAGGTGATCTGCGGGGCCAGCAGAGTGCCATCTGACTGCAGGATGGGGGTATACGCTGTGATTGTGCTCAATCTCGATATGGAGGTAGACTTGGCTGGTGCATCGGGGTGGGTGGATGTGGTTCCGGTCACAGTTGATACTGTCGTTGCTCTGGTGTCGCTATCTGAGGCATTTGTCGACTCGGTTTGTGTGCTACTATCGCAACTCGAGGGGGAAACCGAACGGGTCCTGGACTGTACACTGCCAACCCCTTCCGGACAGGGATTAGTAATTCGTATTTGAGCAATCGTTCTGCCAGCGGGTCTCAAGCGAATGAGATCTTCCACATTTTCCGTGCCATGCGTTGCGGGATCAATGGGTTCAGATGGTTTAGAAGAGGAAAAGCAAAGAAAACGGCGCAGAGAGCGAAGCATGTTGTGCTTTACCCTTTGGATGAAAGTAAAAGTTGTATTGATGTTTTAGTCAAAGGATTGATAAACAAATCATGAATCCGTAAAGAATAAAGAGAAGGATTTGAGGTTCGACTATTCAGATTATGCAGATGAAAGTTAGGGCACAGTACAGTGGGCGAAAGGCGCGTTAAGTATGCATCTAGATATAGTGTGGACGTTCCTGCCTTACGACCTTTCAACTCATCAGGCGAATAAAACAGAAGGATCGATCTCGGATTGCCTTTCTTGGCTAACTAGGTTACCTGACTGGCTCTTCTGGCTTCTTTCACTTATGAGTGGAGCTCATTTGGACTTGTAAGCACATGGCCCGTATTGTGAGGTTACATAGTGGAGCGGTAAAAAGTTATGAACAAATATAGCTGAGTGCCAATGTCATCGAATCTATTCAAATGAAGGATATAGCAGGTAACATTCGCCTCATTTTTGTACATCATAGAACTATATAGAAGACTCGGCGGAAAGGAATCCACGTAGTTATGCTTCCCCGAGGAAAACAGCTTCCTACTATTTGAATGCTTTGTCTGAAAGCTTGCTAATAAGAACTAAGCAACCAGGTTAAATAATATACTCCACTTCAATCATCACTAAACAAGCAAAATACTTCTAGGTGCAATGAACCGCAGCAGTGGCAACAGACTCAAGCCTAGCGGCAATGATGTGCTCAAGCCCGATCTAGTATGATCAGATTCCAAGGCTTAATCGAGGCGGGCAACTTGACAGGGATGTCGCTCTTTTGGCACAAAAGATCAATAAAATTGGGGGTTTCCCAAGGCAGAATCTCATATATGCTGTGTTACACTATCCGCAATCTCAGAATAGTCTTGTTGCTGTTTCACAAAGTGAGCCTTATCTTAGGTCAAATTTAAATCCTGGACATGATTCATTCCAGGACCCGCTCCACGTGTCACCGTTTCTCGGTTCTACATTCAAATGACTCGGTTCATACAATGATCCTTAATCAAAAATGAGACATTTTACATTCTATGGAGTACAGGGCTATGGTCTAAGAGACAAAGCCAAAACTTGACTACACTTACACCCGGACCTATATCCTGACAGATGTCTTTTCCCCGGCGATGAGATGCTCCTATGCCCTCAATTGGCATATGGATGGTATTCATTCAAGGATCTCTTTCAGCCACATCTTCCATTCAACTTTACATTCTTTTTAACATCTTTCGAAATCAACCTATTAGATTTCCAGCTAGGACTTCGGAAATTATGGGAAATTTGCTAACTCTCAATAAAAAAATGTAATCCACTAGCTAGCAGCTTTATCGTTGGCATATTGCACTTTTTTCTTCGTGGTCCTCGCCATCAAAGCATGTCGAACTTACGCTTATTCATTATATCGATTATGTACTAAATTGAACTGATTACCCTAGAATCCTGTACTCTACATTGCTCATGTGAATGATTCATCTAGATCGACCTAGGGCGAAGCTGATCATGTGATACACTCGATAGGACGAACTTCAAGCAATGAGTACCCCGTCAATGAGTTTTTTTTCCTTTTGCTTTTTTCTAATGTATTTTTTTAGAGAGTCATTGGAACTAGCCAGATTTAAGGCTGTAGAATTTCTATGGTCGGATGGATATATATCACAGCTACTTGGGAGAAATACTTCTGGTACAAACTCAAATTTAGCATAAGATTCGTCAAATAGCATGATGTATTAATGCAAAGCTGCATTACTATATGTAGTCACTAGAAGACACTGTACTGAAACCATAGACTTATCGCTCAATATGGACAATAAGCTTCATTCATATATTTTGAGGCCTCTACAGTTTCGAGTAGGAAACACAGCGAGGAGGAAAGCCAAAGCATTTAAATATTCAAGCAAATATCATGCACGAGTTCTAACCTAGGCTATTGATTTTCAAATAGTCCTGATACCTTCCTATACAATTCTCAAAATTTCCGGGACTCTCACTGTGAATCCTATCACGAAGAAAATCCGCAGTCATATTGCCACATTATATCCAGAGGCAAAGCTAATACCCAAAGGCTGATCATTGATGTAAGCTTTTTGAATGGGACGAAATTATTTCGTTCTTCGCAATCTTACTTTAGGTTTCTTAGGTTTCTACTATAGAGAAACCATACCCTATCCATAAGTTATACGTCAGTCAAGCGTTAAAGAAACCTTCCTAACTCTCTAAATTCAGGATCTCGATGAGCGTTTGATACTGCCGGTCAAGAGGATTATGATCGCCTACACCCGCTCCTACTTGTAGACTAACGTGCCCTTAGTCTACTTATCTATCACTTCACCTACTTTGTTTAAGAACGTATGTGAAACTAAGAACATCCACGGGAACAAGAACGTCCACAGGTACCACTCCGCGCTAAACCATATATCGCGTACGCCAACCCACGGACAATATAATATATTATTGGTCTACTTCTCTATCACTTTACCTTCTTCATTCCAAAATGTTCGCGAAAGCGAACATGTCTGCGAGAATGCGAACAAGTCACCAAGGCGGAACAGGGCAGACAGACACAGCAAGTCAGACAGGCAAAGGCGGATATACAGGCTAGGAGGAAGGCCAAGTTCCAAACGAACCTCAAAAAACTTCCCACGCGAATCAACAACATGGAAATGAACATGGAGGAAGTACACCAGTACGCCGACTCAATCGAGCAAGATCTCAGCAGAGAAGACAGCACTTCGCGTGAGAAAACCCCTCAAGAGGTTACGCAACCACGTACGCCAACCCCCAGACAATATAATTTATTCTTTGTCAACTTCTATATCACTTCACCTTCTTTATACGCAAATGTCCGCGAAAGCCAACGAAAGCGAATATATCCGTGAAAGCGAGCATTTCCGCGGAAAAATGAATATGTCCGCGAAAACGAGTATATCCGTGAAAAAGAGAACGTCCGTGAAAAAGACAATGTTTGCGAAAGCAAGCACATCCCGGAGGTTCACCACCACTGTATCTCGCGGGTCCCACCCCGCCAAAGATGCCACGCAATCACAGCAAATACGGGAAAGTATCCTCGAAACATTCTATGGGAGGGGATGGGCGAGCAACTGGTAGATTCACTGGATCCTTTCTTTGCTACCATAGCTTGATCGCAGAGATAGTGGCCTCACCCACGTCTCAATGGATGCTGAATACTACAACGACAGTATCAAGCATTGCCTCGGTGTGCCCTGTCTTATTGTCAGAACGCAGACTGATTTGCGCGAGGATGCTGGGGTACGGGACAAGCTCGCCCGGCAGGGTGGAGGATGATGTAGTTGAGAAACCCAAATCCTATGTGGGCATCGAAAGAACAGAATGGACAAGTTGCTTCTGCCTTTCATCGAGGCGTCTCCAAGATGGTCTTATGACACTTCGATTCAGAAACTTGATTTAGATTTTCAAAGTTTTCAACCAATTTTCAAAGTTTTCAAGCATGACGTTCTTGATCAAGTCTGATATTTCATAATGAACTCATACAAATAGCCAATTAGGAAACATCGTCCGCGCTGTCTGTTTTCAGCGCAGTGGCTCACCCCGCATGACCCCGACCCAGATATGGATGACCCGCGGTTGACCTGTATAGGGAAACGAATAGGGTAGTATACCCTAAATATTATACAGGATTGGTCTGAAAACTTTATTTCTGGTTCAAGAATATGCACCAACAGTGTAGTGGATTGCGAGTTCCTCTTCACTGGCCCTACCATTCTTCGATCTATTGGATATAGGAAAATTCTGATTGCTGGTACATCAACCAACACTAAAACAGCCTCAAAAATCTAGCCTAGCGCGATAAGTGTCATCCCCACCTAGTCCATCAGTGACAACTCAGCCGATCATACAAACCATTCCCAGAATCGAGCGATGTGCGATCTTGGCGCGGGGGAAAGGCTTGGCTCCAGGCGGGGTTGTGAGATTCTTCGAGAACGACTGCACGATCTGAGATCTAGAGCGATCTAAATCGATCGTGCGTTGTACCTTTTTGAAATTAATTGATTTACGGAAGTTATAGTTCAGTAAAAGCATAGAAATTAATTTCAAAAAGGTTATCTCTAGCAGCGTTAAAATTTTCTCTAGACCATCTATGAGAGACATCCGCGACGTGTATATCGTGATAAGAGAGCAATGGCTCACGAAGCCAGGGGTGGGTGGGTTCAACCCACCACAGCAAAACCGACAGATCCCACCGAAAAAAAGCGAAAAAACAAAAAAAAGACAAACAACCAAAATCCGTAACGGGTATACGCTTAGATGCAAATGCAGGACAGGTGAAAAGGAAAGACGATCGCTGACCGACAGTCCTCGACATCTAGTGAGGAGTGACTCGGTCCACGATGGGGGTTCAGGGATAGCGGGTATCAGGAGGGTAATGCCCGATCGGCAAAGGAGCCAAAAAGGTTGAGTAAATAAGAGACATCAAGTCTTGAGGAATGGAAGGGATAATTCAAAAGGAACAATCTCCGGGATGTGAAGAAAGTAGATTGGCGATATTCAGCCGCAGACCTGGATAGCGATCAAGGCACGGGTGAGATCCTCTGGGGCAAAAGGGAGTTCCTTCCGGGTGGACATGACGCACGGGGTCATGGCAGGCGAGATAGCACGGACGAGGGGTGATGAATAGCGGATGGATTCCTTGAGAAAAAACTTGGGCTCTCTGACATCCTCTGGGATCTCGTAGATGGAGCCCTCGTTGGTCAGGGTCATCATCGAGCCATTGTAGCTGGAGGAGTTGACGATGGTGGAGGACTGGGAGCCGGAGTTGGGGGCGCGTGGCGAAGATTCTGCAGGGACCTCAGGAAGGGCATCGACTATCGAATGGGAGTTAAAATAAAATTTTCTGAGAGGGCTAAGGATTTCGAATAGGGCTGGGAATGCCTACCTGGATCGATATCGTCCGGGGACACCGAAAGGTCAGTATTGGAAGGGCCGGAGTACTCGTCAGACTGTTCAGTGGTGCACGGCGAGACCGAGATGTCAAAAGAACGAGTCCGTTCAACCATTGCACCCTGGAAGGACCAAGCGGCTAGGCTCTTCTGGTGGGCACGGTCAAAAGGACCACGGAATTTGGACGGAGGACACTCGTGCCGTCTATAGTATTCGACCTTGGGCTTTCCATCATTTTTAGATCTGGAGCGGAACACCCGCTTGACCTTCTCGCGGAAGTTCATATTGGAAGAAAAAAAGAATTTGGGAACTGGATATTCAAGATTTCAAATTCAAGAAGTTCAGAGATCAATGCGGGCGGTTCCTAAGGAAAATGCCTCAGAGGTGCATACCACTCCCGGATTGGGAACGGACGCGGTGGGTGTGCAAGCACGAAGAGCGGGGGTTGTGTGATAGAAACAGTCTGACCATTCTATGAGGATATAGAGACAGGAAAAGGGAAAGTAAAGCAAAGGGAAGAAAGAAAGGTGACAGAGGGGAGAGAGAGGGAAACGCGGGAATTATAGTCGCACTGGGCTTATCTTTGCCGTTGCATCCACGTCCATGTCCCAGGTGGGATGGATGTCCCGGGTTCCCCAGAAGCGTCTCCTGTCCAAATGCGGTATATTGGGGGGCAATGATCCTTTACGGAGTAATAATGGTGGAATCCACTGTCTGTGCGAGATTACGGAGACCTCATTATTGACAATTGCTTCTGTACGGGGTATATTGCTTCTATATTCGAACGTTCTATTGTACGTACAACATAGGAGTATGCCGTCCATACTCCATACTCTAGGTAAGCGATTTAATCCCCGATTAATTGGCCCGAGAAATGGCCGAGTCTGGGCCAAGGATGCGAATGTCACTGTTACTGCTACACTTAGGGCTATAACATGGTTCCTTCTGAGAGTCCCCGGTGTATATCCCATGTCCGGTATATCCCCAGTATATCCCCAATGTCGATGTCGTAAATCAAGTATAATGAAAGCTGGTTATCCCTCGAGATGTCAGTGGCGTACTGCAGCGAAGGATTCCAGAACTCGGTGAGCCTCACAGTTACATCATTTGGCTATTTGCATGTTGTAAGAGAATGTGTCATGGAATACTAAATGGCGCAGGAATAAACCGGAATAGGAGTGGATATGAACTTGCGCAGTTGCCCCCACTCGGCACGTTTTTGCCGCGTTTGCCTGTCCGTGCGCAGACTGGCTCATATAGCACATCAGTTCGAACAGAACAATAAGGCCGGCTGGCCCAATGGCAAGGCGCTTGACTACGAATCAAGAGATTGCAGGTTCGATCCCTGCGTCGGTCACTACTCTTTTTTTGTTCAGTTCATCTACTCTGTACAATAAGACGGTTAACTAGCTGAATAACTAGTTAACTAGTCAACTGGTCGATTTCTGTTGTCATTTATATCTTTTTTAATGTAGTTATACAGTGTAGATGGAGATTAAGAGAGTTATTACCTAGTTAGGTAACTATTGAGACGTTTATGCATGTCATACACTTCCGAAACTGTACATATTCTACATCTAGTGTGGGTACCATTTCTGACTCTTTCAAAGCCATGGAACTTCATTTACTCATTTTACTATTTTTATCTCCTATTGTTGTCTTTCTTATGATCTGCTGTTTCAAACATGATGTAATTGCTATTTGGCCCTTTCAAGAATGTCCGATCCCTGAGGAACTCAGGAACACTGGCATATATACAAGTTAGGTTTGCGCCTTTCCCCAGATCATCCTTGAGCCCCTGATTACCTTGATTGCCCTGACTGCTCTGATCGCCCCTGGTCGGCCCCTAGTGGTGCAGGCACAACCCTATTTACCCGATGCAGACGTTAGGGCTGGCCCAAGCTCACACGACCAGGGAACTATGAAAGAGACATCGCATGCGGAGGAATGCAGAGGGAAAGAGGACAAAAAGAGACAGACAGACATAGAAGACAGTCTCGCAGTTTGAATTGGATGCATTTGGATCTAATAATAGTTATGAATGCATGTACATAGGGCAAAAAGAGATTAAATTGTGATACTTTGTGTTCCAGAATTGTCCTCACCACGGATCCAGCAACCCTAGAGACGAGAACATACCGCGTCATCCCTTACTTGGCCTCTTCCCTCCTACACTTCACTACCATCGTAAGTTAACTTATATTTCCTTCATCTTTCATATTCTGACCAGCGCAGAACCAATACAATCACCATCATGGCCAAAAAAGGCGGAAAGAAGAACAAGAAGGGCAGCAAGCCCGCCGCGGCCGTAGAGAGCGCCAAGGACGTGGTGTAAGTTGAAAAATTCAACGTGATGCCACATCACCATCTAACCGTTCAGTCAACCCGAGCAAAAAGCCGAGCAGACCGCCGAACAGACTGCGCCCGAGACTGCGCCCGAGACTGCGACACAGCCTACCGAGACCGTCGCGGAGCCCAGCAAGGCGCCCGAGGCCACCCCCGTGACCGACGCCGCAACGGAAATCCCAGCCGTGGCGGAGACAAAGGACCTGGAGATCAAGGAGGCCGTGAAGGCCGAGCAGGCGCCCGTGACAGAGGGTACGGTGGAGGAGGCCGTGGAAAAAGTGCAGGCCTCCAAGGCCGGACAGTTGGGCGAGTTGGACGAGGGCGCTACCGCAGGCACTGGTATGACGACGTGTTAGTAAAATGCGATGAATTCCGACTAACCTGAAATCTGCAGCTGTCCTTCCGGAGACGATCACTAGGGAGCCTGCTTCCTTGGATGTCCTGACCGACGCTCCTGCGACACTGGTCGAGCGCCCCAAGACCTCGGAATCAACCGCCCCTGTTGTCGCTGCGCCCGTGTCTACTACCGCCCCGGCCGAGAGCGACGCCGCCCACACCAAGCGCCCGTACGAGAAGCCCATCTTCACCAACGAGGATAACTTGAAGCCCCACAAGATGCCCAAGACCGACGAGGAGGCGATTCCGGCTACCGTGGAGGAGGACAAGAAGACCATTGAGACTTTGGCCGGCGTTGGACCTGCTACGGCTGCTGCGTTCGCGAGTTCTGAGCATGAGCCTGTTCAGGCTGAGGCACCTAAGGCTGTTGTGGAGCAGAAGGCCGAGGCTCCTGTAGTCGTTGAGCCACCCAAGGTTGCAGAGGCAAAGGTCGAGGCACCCAAAGCTGTTGTGGAGCAGAAGGCCGAGACTCCTGCGGCTGTTGAGGCACCCAAGGTCGCAGAGGAGAAGAAGATCGAGGCACCTAAGAAGGTTGAGGAGAAGAAGGTTGAGGAGAAGAAGGTTGAGGAGAAGAAGGTTGAGGAGAAGAAGGTTGAGGAGAAGAAGGCTCAGGAAAAGAAGGCTCAGGAAAAGAAGGCTGAAGAGAAGATCCCCGTGTCCACTCCCAAGAGCACCCCTGCCCAGGCCGGCACCCCCTCCTCTCCTGTAGCGGTCGCCGCCGCGAACGCTGCCCTTCTCGCTTCCAAGGGCGACAAGGCTGCTCCGGCCGCCACTCCAGTTGTTTCCAAGGAGGCTGAGCCCAAGAAGCCCGAAGCTGCCCTGAAGCGTGGCGACGACGCACTGCCTGAGGCGCTGCCCAAGGCCGAGGAACCTAAGCCCGAGCCCAAGACTGAAGCTGTCAAGGAGGAGACTGCCAAGGCTCAGCAAGATACTCAGAAGACCTCTGAGTCAGCAGAGCATGCCGAGAAGAAGAAGGGCGGGTTCATGTCGTGGTTGAAGCGCAAGTTCAAATAAGTAAAGTAATTGCTGTGGAGTGAGAGAGCCTGTGTATGATCAGGGTTGTACGCTAGGTGGGGATGTTGGGGAGGGGGCTTGCAGGCTACGTCAGGCTGCCTCGGGTTTTGTTTTTCTTTCTTTTGTCAGGCTTTGATGATACACCCGTTGAAATTATATATCAGATCAGAATCATAGTGCTTATTATTTGTGTCTTGCCTTGAAGTAAATGTGAAAAGGAAATGTCCCTCCAAGAGTTGGTCCTCCGTACACCGCTAGTCAAATCGATTCCCTGGGTTATTTCCCCCTGGCGAATCAATATTCCAAGCTCGTCATTAGCAGCCCACTGGTTGCAACCAATGAAAAAGAAATCGCAAGGCAACGTGAACTCCCAATCTCAGTGGAGACACTATATCAAATAAATCTATGACTAGTGGGCCAGCGGAGTCGATCCAAGAATAGTTTCTCCGCTTCTATTCTTGCTTGTGGGTATACACTATACAAGAAATAATTAACCCTACCTTATGCTTGACCATTTCGATATCGACTTACCAGGTCGCGTTCACTATATAGGTATTGGTGTCATGTTCTTCTGCAGCATGGCGCACAGTTGGTCGTTGGCCTTCTTGACACACTTATCAACATCGGAAACTCCAGTGATCTAGATGTAACATACCTTTGACCAAAACAATATAGTTACCAGGATTCACTGCAATCGGTTGCTGTGTCGGCATCGAGGCACTTGAAGAGTTCTCTCCTTAGAAAGAAAAAGATGAATATCAACGAGCAATATCGATACAACATCTTGGCAGATATATATTGATCTTGTTGGACATTTGGATTGTCATGGCTATAGCGAGGCTGTACATTGTATCAGTTATCACACTGGCTCTGTTGAAGCTCTTACGATTTACCGACAAATTGTTGTCTCCTCTGTGGCATTTTGCCTCGGCAGAACCTTGCTGCGATGACTTCTTCGGACACCCAGACGCGTTAGTCAAGAGTCAACTCAACCCCTCCACAGTTGTATGGCATTTTTGTGTTGAAGGAGTGTCTTGTGCTCAGGCCACTATCTGTTTCCAGGGAGACATAGTATATAGTATATAAGTTTTGGGTGTACAATATAGATGAAGAGAAGGAGGAAAGAAGGAGGAAAGTTTGGGGAAGATGAAAGAGAAATGAACTTGAAAGAAAAGGTGCAGTCTGAAGCTAGCTGTTTAATGTAAATGATTCCCAATCTATATTCTCCGTATTCTCTGCCGTAAAAGGTTGACCACTATATCAGAACCCCCCTGACCTGGATGTATCACATCCTTCTTGGAAATTTCCCCTTCCTCTGACCACAACACCAAAGATTAGTTTCGCAAACTAGATTTCTATCTGAGTTCGGCTATTGTGTTCACTGTCAGCGCTCTTTCAGTACCTGTTTCTCCTCAGCATCTACCATGGAAGTCCACGTGCGGGATTCCATCAAGCAAGTAGATGAGAACACATTGCTGATTGGAGACCTGATTCTCCATTCTTCGAGCGGTCGTTCCGATACCTCTACTTCCGATATCACTTCTTGGTACGACTCAGCCGACAATCTCAGCTATACCCTTACCAACGCTCCCATCCCTCCACCTCCAACCGTTCCACTATGTATGGATAATCCGAAGATTGTCCTCGTATATGATGTCGGAAACTGCTCTGCAGTCTGGTCGATAGGCAATGATGCCTTTTGCAAAGTAAAGACGCTTGAAGAAGGCGCAACATCCGAGGGTACTACGTTAGCTATTGTCCAAGGTCAAAAGCCTTCCTTTGAGATCCCTCGTGTCTTACACGAGACTAAGGATAAGGATAGTACCCGGTCTTATCTCTTTATGACTAGGGTACCTGGCCGGACGCTTGCAGTTGCCTGGCCCACTCTAGACGATACCTGGAAGCATCACTACGTGGAGGAAGTAGTGAAAGTATGCGAAACCCTTGCAGGCTGGGAAAGACCTACGTTTGGTGGTGTGGACGGAAAATATATGCCCGAAACTTATCTTACTAAAGTTCCCGAAGACTACCTTACCAACCCCCACGTTCCGGACTTTCACTCTGAAAAACTTACCGAAGTTTGTCAAATTTTGGGTATGGATTGCTCGACATTCGTCTTTTATCATGCCGATCTCGGCCCGGTAAATATTATCGTGGAAGATATACCGAAAGCTGATACTATTGGGATCATTGATTGGGAGGCAGCTGGTTTTGTCCCAAGAGAATGGATACGAACCAAGTTCCGGGTGTCTAGTGGACTGGATCTTCCTAACCCGGGCGCCGGCGAGGAGTCACATTGGTGGAGATGGGAGGTTCAGAAATTACTAGGGGAACGTGGATTTGTGGACCGTGTGAAAGAATGGGCGGCATGGTATTTCGGCTAAATAGCTGAGATGAAGAAAGCAAGAAGAAGCAAGTTGCAAAGTAGGAGCGGGTAGTTGATATAGCTATCCCCTTCGCAAACAATTCAAACCTCGAACCTTCTCGCTTAGTGATCTAGCAAAGAATCTAATGAAGTAAACAATGCAAACAGCAGATAGCCGCCGATCTGTAGAGTCGTAGAACAGACAATCATGGAGACGGTAACGTGTGTACATAATAGGACTAGATTCCCACATCTCCATGCGGGGTCCCCGCAGATTATGTGCCTGCTTACACTATTTCGGGCCTCGGTAATCTAGGAAGAAGAGCATAAAACTAGTTGATTGATGAAATTCTACATCCTTCACTCACATATCACCTCCAATTCTTCAAGATGACATCCCTTCCACGTAAACTATGGCAGCATCCAGCCCCAGAGTCGACCCAAATGGGCCACTTCCAGCGCGACCTAGAGCAATCCACCGGCCGCAAGTTCGACGTGAGTGAAGTTCGCCTGTGTAACGAGAATATCTACCTAACTCCTCTCAGTCCTTCCATGATATGTACCTGTATTCAATCGGGAACCGCTCGGCATTCTGGGAATTCTGCTGGAAATACTTCCAACTGATCCACGAGGGCTCCTACACAACGGTAGTCGATGAGTCCGCGCGAATGGACAGCGTGCCTGAATGGTTCGCCGGTGTGCGTCTGAACTTCGCCGAGAACCTGCTTTTCTCGCGCGTTGCTGGCGGCAAGACAGATAAGGAAGATGACAAGATCGCCGTTAGCGAAGTCCGCGAAGGCGCTGCCCATGAGGTTGTCCACCTTACCTGGGGTGAGCTCCGACGACGGACTGGAGCGCTACTCCAGGCTATGAAGGCTCATGGGGTCGTTCGGGGTGATCGCATTGCTCTATGCGCGGCGAATAGCATTGACACACTACTTGTACTTCTGGCATCGACGGCTCTGGGAGCTATCTTCTCGTCCAGTTCCACGGATATGGGTACTCAGGGTGTCTTGGATAGACTGCAGCAGATCAAGCCGCGCTGGCTGTTTATGGACGACATGGCGGTTTACAATGGCAAGACCATTGACCTGCGATCGAAGATTGGGGAAATTGTTCAAGGCATGGCGTCTATTCCTGGATTCGAGGGAGTCGTCTCAATACCTCGGTTCTCTTCGCGGCCTGCGAATATCAGTTCCATCCCTAAGACTAAGACTCTGGCGGAGTTTCTCGCAAAGGCGGGTGGCAACGAGAAGCTTGAGTTTGAAAGAGTTGGGTTCCGTGATCCTTTCTTGGTGGTTTACTCGTCTGGCACGACAGGACAGCCGAAGTGTATCGTCCATTCCGTGGGCGGCGTGCTTCTAAACTCGACCAAGGAGGGAAGACTGCATAATGATCTCGGGCCTGATTGTGTCGGCTTGCAATACACGACCACTGGATGGATTATGTATGTGGGTTCCGTGAAGACGTTGCTCTTTGGGGCTCGGGTGGTGCTATACGATGGAAGTCCATTTATTCCAGGTATCACTGCGCTGGTTGATCTTGCAGCGCAGGAAAAGTAAGTTGTTGACATCCACAGGATGTACAAGTACAGTTTCCGGCTAATCAATTGCAGGGTGACCCACCTTGGGATCTCGCCCAGATGGCTGCATGAATTGCAGCAGGCTAAGATCAAACCCCGTGAGAAAGTCGACCTCAGCTCTTTACGGGTTGTCACAAGCACTGGAATGGTCCTGCGGGATGCATTGTTTGAGTGGTTCTACGACGAAGGGTTCCCATCCCATGCTCGCCTGAATAATATTTCTGGCGGCACTGATATCGCAGGATGCTTCGGAACCGGCAACCCTCTTGTCCCCTTGTATGTTGGCGGGTGTGCCGGATGTAGTCTGGGCATTCCCGTGGAAGTCTACGACTCTACGCTTGAAGGCGGCGACGGAATCAAGGGTGTACCCGTTGAGGAGGGTGTTCCGGGCGAATTGGTCGCCACCTCTGCTTTTCCCAACATGCCCACCCTGTTGTGGGGTGACGATAGCGGTGAGAAGTACCACGATGCGTATTTCGGGCGATTCGATAGTGAGAGCCATTCACCCCTCCATGTGCCTAGGACTACGGTCACTAAATCTGTACAGATGTGTGGACCCACGGCGATTTCGTCTCGATCCATCCAATCACAAAACAAATCGTGTTTCACGGACGCGCGGATGGAGTGCTCAACCCCTCGGGAGTGCGGTTTGGATCGGCCGAGATCTACCGGGTGCTCGAGGGTCAATTTTCGAAAGAGATAGGGGACTCCATCTGCGTAGGGCAGCGAAGACCAACAGATACGGACGAGCGAGTGATGCTCTTTTTGCTCATGCGACCAGGGGTAGCATTCACATCGGATCTGGTTGCACGAGTCAAGAGCGCGATTCGGACAGAGCTCAGCCCCCGCCATGTGCCGATGTTCACTTTCGAGACACCTGAGATTCCGGTACGTACTTTCATAGGGGAGAAAAGATCTACAAAAGCGGGACTGACCCAGAGCATCGTCACAGACCACGGTCAATCTGAAAAAGGTGGAGCTTCCTGTGAAGCAGATAGTCTCGGGAAAAATCATTCAGCCCTCGGGTACACTGCTGAATCCGAAGAGCTTGGACTTTTACTATCAATTCGCCAAAGTGGAAACTCTGCGCCAGAGTAAGCTCTGACTGGACCCTTGGCCTGATGTCTCCATAATAAGAGGGGCAGACCGGGTTCATCGGGATCGTCACTTCTGCCAAGCTTTTATCAAGCTTTCCAAGTTTAGCAACGGATCGCTTAGAAGGTTGTTTACATGAGCGGATAGTCGAGAGAAAGTAGACTGAATAGGTAGTTGAACAGGTAGGTTGAATTAGGTAGAAACAATGAAGATCATAAGCTTGATAATAATGATAGAGTCGAAGAAGTAAAAGAGGGAAGAGGTGAGGGAAAAGGTGAGGGCTGATGGAGTGGGCATCACTGCGTCATCGAAGCTCTCGATTTACCGCCGACGTTTTGCCAGCAAAGACACGGAGCCCGGAGAGTATTGATACAAATCGATACGATCAATTACACTCGATCGTATTTTACTCCACCAATCTGCCGCCAAATCTCTTCTGCACCTGGTAACATCGTGACCTATATAACTATTCCCCTCCCCGCACGCCTGTTTACCGTTTTCACTGCTTCTTCAACCCTCTCCTCCTCCTTCAATTCTATTCTCTCTCTTGTCTTTTACCTTCATCTTTTACCTTTCATCCCATATTCGCAATCATGGTCCATCTCGCCAAAGTCAAGAACGACAATGAGCTCCCATCTGCTCGTCAATTTGACTCGATTCCCCCCGCCGAGACGAACGACGCCGACACCAATGTCTACGGCACTCACTTTGCCGTGGACCACATGCCCCAGCATGAAATGCCAGAGCGGGAGATGCCCCGCCAAATCGCCGCTCGGATGATCAAAGATGAGCTTAGTCTGGACGGTAACCCTAAGCTCAACCTCGCCAGTTTTGTCACCACCTACATGGAAGAGGAGATCGAGGAGATCATGACCGACTCCTTCAGCAAAAACTTCATCGATTACGAGGAATACCCCCACTCTGCCGAGATCCAGAACCGATGCGTCAATATGATTGCTAGACTCTTCAACATTCCCACCGATGCCTCCAGTGAGAACGCCATGGGTACTTCAACCATTGGATCGTCCGAGGCTATCATGCTGGGCACACTGGCTATGAAGAAGCGCTGGCAGAACAAGCGCAAGGCCGAGGGCAAGGACTTCTCGCGCCCCAACATTATTATGAACAGTGCTGTCCAGGTCTGCTGGGAGAAGGCTGCTCGTTACTTCGATATCGAGGAGAAGTACGTCTACTGTACCGACACCCGCTTCGTGATCGATCCCCAGCAGGCTGTGGATTTGGTCGACGAGAACACAATCGGTATCTGCGCCATTCTGGGTACCACCTACACCGGTGAATACGAGGATGTCAAGGCCATCAACGATCTGCTGGTGGAGCGTAACATCGACTGCCCGATCCACGTCGACGCAGCTAGCGGTGGCTTTGTCGCTCCATTCATCGACTCTGAGCTCATCTGGGATTTCCGCCTGGAAAAGGTGGTGTCCATCAACGTCTCCGGTCACAAGTATGGTCTAGTCTACCCCGGTGTCGGATGGGTCATCTGGCGCGGGGTGGAGTATCTGCCCAAGGAATTGGTGTTCAACATCAACTACCTCGGAGCCGACCAGGCCAGCTTTACTCTGAACTTCTCCAAGGGTGCTTCCCATGTTATTGGCCAATACTACCAGCTGATCCGCCTGGGTAAGCACGGTTACCGTGCGATCATGACCAACCTGACTCGCATCAGTGACTTCATGGCTTCAGAGTTTGAGAAGTTGGGCATGGTCATCCTGAGCCAGACGCATGGCAAGGGCCTGCCTCTGGTGGCCTGGCGCCTTCCCACAGACCCCCACCGGGTCTACGATGAATTTGCCCTGGCCCACCAGCTCCGCGAGCGGGGCTGGGTTGTGCCTGCGTACACTATGGCGCCCCACAGCGAGAAAATGAAGATGATGCGCATTGTCATCCGCGAAGACTTTAGCATGAACCGATGCGACAGCTTGGTCCAGGACTTCAAGCTTGCTCTTGATACTTTGAATGCAATGGACAAGAATATGATGGCCAAGTACAGAGTGTAAGTTTTTTCTGTCCTAATGTTTCGATTCCCATACTAACAGCTTCACAGACACATGAAGAACCACCGTAACCAACCTCGCCACCAGTCGCTTATTCACCGTCACTACCTGGAAGAGAAGCACTCGCTCCAGGGTAAGGATGGCAAGACACACGGCGTGTGTTAATTCCCGTTGTGTTGATGCATACTGGCGAATATATGCAAATGATTGAACTAGATGGGATGGTTTGAGGGTGTATGTCAGTCCTACACGCAGAGTATCTGTCCTCAGGATAGGATCCCACTCATTGGGTTGATCTCTTGCTGTAGTATATACACTATGATATTGAAACGAACAAATCAATGAAGATGAGACATGAGGTTGAGACTGGTCATGACCATTAGCGCGCTACAAGGAACAACCTAATAGACCCGGTTCTATACGGGAAATAGCTAGACTCCCCTGGCCACTTACAAGGATAACTCCGAGTAATATCCACGTATACTCTCTTACGTTCTTACAACATCTATCGCTTGTGATGTCATGTGTACGTAGATTTATATACGCAATCCCTCTAGTGCTGCAATGGACGATTGTATTTCCTGCCATTATACCTTCACTATTCATATACCATGAAGCGTATCTCGATCGACCCAAGGGATTATCCTCCAACCCGAGACCTTCCACTAGCGACATCCACCCCGGCTCAACTTCCTCCAGCCAAAGGGACAAAGCTTCATCCATCCAAATCAGGCAAAGAGAACGCAGCCCTGTTCTTCGTGGGAACGGCCACAACGATTATGTATGTTCACATCTCGAAATGTATCGGTGTATACCTGTACTAAACAAGGCAGAGAATGGGCGGGAATACGAATCATGACTGATGTCAGCTCCTAATGGGAAGTCGAATTCACAGACTAACTGTGTTAGCCCAACTTCCTCCGCGCAGGCGATCATGTCCACCTCGGACCAGGCGTGTCAAGTGAGCGCCTCACCAACCCGTCCGTCGACCTGCACGACCTCCCTCGGATTGATCTTGTTCTTCTCTTGCACTATCACGAGTATGTCTCGGAGCCTAGAGGTATTGAGCGATCATTGATATTGTCAGGGACCACTTTGATAAAAAGGTCGAGGCTTCATTGAGGCGTGATCTACCGATTATCACCACACCACATGCGCAAGAGCGTCTCGCTTTTAGGAAACAGGACCCGTTTACGTCTGTGTGCGCGCTCGAGCCATTTGAGCAGATTGAGGTCAATATTGAAGGCACCGAAGGCCTAAGACAGCCTCGCCTGCGTGTGACGGCGATGCCGGGGAAGCATGTGCCTCCTAAGCGAGTGGTAGAGAAGCTCAACACGCTAGCTCAGATGGTGGGTGGCAATTATTTTTCTGGATATTCGTATTAGACGACTATCAGCTAACAGAGCAATAGTTCCCACCAACCAACGGCTGGATGCTCGAGCTCGGCCACGCCAGCACCAATGCAAAATTTTCCTGCGGTTATCGAATCTACATCTCAGGAGACACCCTGATGGTAGACGAGCTGCACGAAATCTCCAAGCGATACGCGAACCAACGAATCGATTTGATGCTCGTCCACCTCGGCGGCACAACCATTCCTTCTCCCTTAGTAGGAAGACTAATGGAACCGCTAGCGTTGACGGTTACGATGGATGCGGGGCAGGGTCTGCAATTGATTCAGCTGATCCAACCAGAGGTTACGATCCCGATCCACTATGATGATTACGACGTGTTTGCGAGTCCGCTAGAAGACTTCAGGCGCAATGTGGAGGCGGCGGGGTTATTGGACAAGGTTGTGTTTTTAGATCGTAAGGATCAGTATTGCTTTCGAGTGATGGGATAGGAGTGGAATAGTAAGATATCGGGGTTTTGTCTATTCCGTATGTCTGCTGTTCAGCTCAGCCTTGGACGCGTTGGTCTGGGGCTGAGAAAAGGGCTCCATCACATATTTCGACTCCACCATTCTTGGCATGGGGAATGGTACTTCATACGAGAATTATAATTTGCTTCGCCTTCAAGAGCGGATCTTTGGGGAATTTGGGGGCAGTTTGTAACCGTATGGTATGTATGTTGTACATAGTAGGTGACGAGGCTCGTCTATGGCTCGTATATTCGTGTTTCTCTACGCCAAAAGTATTCAATGGGGGCTTTCTTTAAATCTCTCTTTGAGTGTCTGTTCATATACTTCTGTAGTTAGGACGGATATATACTGGCGAGGATATCTCGACATATTGCCACGGTTAATTGACATGATCAATATTGTAGATACCACGCTATTTCCTGTCTCATATCACTTAATTTCATTCAAATGCTATATACTCGGGCATCCCACCACGGCCATCCATTGTTTACCCTATATATAGAACATCCTCTCCAATCACCGCCCGTCAACCTCCCTGGGGTCCACCAAATCAGCCTCTTCCCCTCTCTCTCCTTCTCCCCTTTTTCGCAAGATCAAAAGCAGTGATGCGCAACCTCTTTAAGAGCAAGTCGCCTTCGAATCGGACGAGTCACCATTCTATGCGCAGCGCCGAACAGTTGGCCCACCCCGCGTTTACTCCACCGGACCCCAACGCACCCAACACGGAGTCTGACCGGCGCTTTTCACAATTCGAGTACTCTGGTTCTAGACAGAATCAGCCTCAGGGTTTAAATCGGTCGCAAAGTCAGCGTCAGAAACCTTTGCGTGACCGACCGACCGTCAACATTGCCGTCCCTGACGACTCGCGCAAAAAGGGCCGTGTCGAGCGCAGCGTCTCTGTCAAGGGCAAAACAAGCTCACAACCTACCTCACCGGGAACTTTACATCCAGAGACCGTAGACGAGTCCGACGAATATCCGCCACATCTCCGGCATTCCTACGCGGAGAACCCCTCACCTGTGGCGCCGCAATCTCACGCGTACCAACAGAAATACCAGCAACGAGCTCCCCGACCTTCCCATCCTGCTCACGTCCAAGACAATCCCGAGTGGTCGCAGAAACCTGTGCAACCACTTTATACCAAACTCCAGCGATCCAACACCGATTCAACCCTGCTGGAGTACGCCCGATCGTCGCCCACCGATATCCCCGAATCACCACGATACACGGAACATCTTCATCGGGGACAGGCTTTGGATCCGGTATTGAATACTCGGCCCCCATCCCAGCAGACTCACGAGCCGCTTTCCCCATTGCAGTCCCATTATCCTGACGCCATGCAGTCTTCCGCACAGGCATCAAACCAGGGCTTTTACCAATTGGACAGACAAAAATCCGCCGGTTCTCCACAGCAGAATCGGAGTCGGCAGGGTAGTGTGTCAAACAACATGCCTGATCCAGGACGGAGTACACCCACCAATACACACCGCCGGGAGGAGCCCGGGGAAGTGGACGTGCGGGCATTGATCCAGAAGCATGATGAACTCCGTAAGGATTGTGATTCGGGACTTGCTTATTGATAAACTAACAATGAGCAGAGGCCAAGTATTCCAAGGTGAAACGATACTACTTTGAGAAAGATGCGCAGGTGCAGCATCTCCAGAACACGGTGGCGCACCAGCGGATGGCGGTGTCGCGTACCGTACTTGACGATAATGAATACACCAGCCGATTCCAGCGCCTAGACGGAGCGATTAAGGATCTGGCATTCTCCGTGCGCAAAGATTGGCGCAGTATTCCGGCGTGGCTGAATGGAATGGTCACTGACGATGCTTTATCGGTCGGCACGAAAGAAATGACCGCGGTCGGACGGGCGGTAATCAGCCGATGGTTAGTAGAAGAAGTATTCCAGCGATATTTCCATCCGGCCTTGGATCCGACATTCAGCGTGCAGCTGAAGAATATCGAAATGAACCTGCGACGGCAGCGACCGACATCGGAAGAAGACCGCGAGAATGCTTCCGCGAGACTCTCCTACTGGCGCCGAACGACCTTCGACGGACTGAGTGATTCCTTGGTCGGACCCGAGGCCCAAGAACATCGCGTTGAACTAGTGGAGCATCTAATCGTGGAGCTCGCTGCCTTCATAGGATCCCAACTGCACGAAATCGCGCTGCCAGGGCTAGAAGCAAGCGTGCGCATGATTATAGAGAACTCAATCAACATCATCGAGAAAATCCCGCTCGAAGCCCGCGATGTCTGCGTCGATTACTTCCCACCGGGGATCTCCCTCGCTGAGCAATACATGAAGGTCGAAGGCCAACTACCCGCACTGAGCCACCCGCCCCCGCCACCCTCGGACTCCGAGCAGCTCGAGGAGCCTGTTGCGGCAGAGGGAGATACATCCTCCAGCTCAACCGGAGTGGTAGAGAGTACCTCACCGGCACAGAAAAAGTCGACGAAAAAGTCCATATTTGGCGCGTTGATAAGCCGCAAGCATGCCGGTGAGAACAATCGTTCATCGCCAGCGCCTGGACCAGCCGAGGAAAAGAGCGAACCTGCAGAGGTAGCTCCGAGCGCCCCGCGAATTCGGTTCGCAGCGTTCTTGGCTGTCGAAGTGCGCGGCAAGGGGCCTGCAACGGTGCTGATCAAGTCGCCTGTGTGGCTGGTGGAATAAACGTGATACATCAGTGCAGCTGATTAGATTGGCGCCATAGTGGTTCCTGATTTGAATGGTGGAGGGTGTATATAGAGAACGGTCGGAGCTGTCGCACGGTGACGAAGCTTATGACTTGTTATGTCCGTTGATATCCCGAGGCGTTTCAGTCCAGCGGCAGTTTGCAGTGATCGAGTTTTCTTCTTCTCTTTTCTTTGCTTTGACGATTGATTGTGCCTTGACGATTGCCTTGACGATTGCCTGACGACTAGAATCCCTGATTCTGCTATGATTGTGCTTTTGAGTAGAAAGTTTTGCAATTCCATGTTTCTTAGCGGCATTCTTCGTAGCTAACTATTCATTCCATTACTTTCAGTCCAGACGCATCAATACTCATTACCATTCACCTTACTCATTAAACTCATCCTACAAAGGCGGCGGCGCCAGATCCAACCCCTCAACCTCGAATTTAAACGCATCACTCCGTGAATAACTCCCAGCAACATCAAGATCGAGCCGTCCACGCTCGCAATCATCCAAATCAATGCGCGCGATAGCTAACCCATCACCCGCCGCCACAGCAGGACTAGACTCCGTAGCGGACGTGCCAGGCGCGGAATCCGTCACAGCAGCATCGCTACTATCCGGTACGTCATCCGTGCAGACTTCCCACAGCGGACCGGCAAGAACGTCTCCCAGCGGCGAGACAATACAACTTCCACCCCGACAGACATAATCCAATACCGAGTCTGACGGATCCAGAGACTGCTTAGTATTCGTCGCGGGACCCTCCGACTGACCCTGGGCCTGATCCTGGGCCTCGCCGTGAGTCTGCGGCCAGACAATCTCATGCGAACCCTCAGCAGCGACGGACATTTTCATCTCTGGATCGTGCGATTTACCCGAATTAGAATCTGGATTTCCATCCTGGCTTGCACCGGTAATCCACTCCGGCAGCTCGGAGCTTCGCACGCATTGGTTCGCTGAGAGCACGAAGCAGCGGCCTTCTATGCCGATGGTGCGCATGAGCGGGAGCCAGGTACTGCGGGCGTCGGCTGTGGGAGCGAGATAGATATTCACGTTCTGGGAGTACAGACTCTGACGCAGGAGGGGCATGTAGTTCTCCCAGCAGATTGCGGAGGCTATGGTTAGTGGGATACCGTTTAGGGTTGTTGTGACAGCGCGGAGGGTTGAAGGCGAACCCTGAGCCCAGATCATGCGTTCAGCAGCCGTCTACGAGGTCAGTATACATATCGAATAATAGAACCGGAGAGGAAGAAGAAGAAGAAGAAGAGAAAAGAAAAGTCCATACCGGCATAACCTTCCTCCTCTTCCCCAGAATACCTCTAACCGGATCAACATAAACAACAGCACAATACAAACTCCCCCCGGCTCTCTCCACCAACCCAGTAACGACAAAGACCCCCGTCTCCCTCGCCACACGCTCCAGAAACTCCCTCGTCCCATCCCCGCGGAACCTCTTCCCCTCCGCAATCTCCAGTCTACGAGCAATCCAGTCATCCCCGGCCCCGGCCGGCGTATCGCCTAGATCAACAGCGGCCTTGAAATACGCGAGGAATTGGTCCCGGCCGCGCGGATGTCGACTTCCCACTGCAGACCCGAACGAACATGTCCGCGGGTATCCGCCTAGATAGGCTTCTGGGAAGAGGAGGAGGTGGACGCCGCGGCGGGCGGCGAGGGTGCTTGTTCGCTCGAGGGCGCGCAGGGTTTCGGGTGGGGAGGTTTGGGTGCGGGATTGGGCGACTGCTACTGTGAGAGAGGGCATTTTGGGTTGATGTTGGATTTAGGTTACTACTGGGAGAGGAAGGGAAGAAGAAGGGGAATTGAGTTGCAATGACGAAATGGGTTTGGGGGAACCTTGGGTGCTTGAAGCTTGGCTGCGAGTGTTCATGGAGTTTATATCGAGTTTGAATGGGGATATAGAGAAGTATAAAGGTATAGGTGGTCAAGAAGTTCAAAGAGGCAAGTGACTATGAAACGTTACTGTTTGCTTTTAAGAAGTCTATAAAGCCTCACTTTCTTCCTCTTCCTCTCTTACTTCTCCCTCATCGTCCTTTCACTATACACTTATATCAATGAGCTTAACACATGTCGATCTCTCATATAAAGAAGTGACGGTGATTTCATCGAGAGATGTCAGAAGCCATGGAAAGAATCATTCCATTTGCACATGGATTGATCTTTAAATATCTATGATATGATGAAAAAGAGGTAACCTTACCCTCATCTGACATTCCTCTCTCTACTGACGCCACTTGATATTCGAAAGAGATCTATATATAGCCTTGGCCGAGCTCGACAATGAGGCATCTGTCTACCTTCGTTGAATCCTTCCTTCTTCCTACCCATGCCTCGATTCTCAAAGAAGCAGCTTAGCTCATTTACGGGGAATTTTTCCCATATACCGTTGAGCGAGTACAATCATGTCCAACCCCGAGCTTACATGCCAACACTGACCGGATTCGATGAAGAGGACCGAGGTGATTGGAAAGCCCACAGAGCTACGCTACTGCAAGCACCGAACAAAGAGCAGCTATTTGGTTGGGTGTTTCCATTGATAATCCACGAGAGAAGTCGTTTCGAACATGTTGCTCGCAAAGCATCCCTGAGCACCCGAATCTGTCTCATGAAAGCACCTTGACAAACTTCGACTGCGTTGTTCTCAGTCAAAACCATTTCATTCTCTCGGTGCTATTTCGAATGGCTTCAATGCGAAGATTTCAGCCGGAGTTTGGGTTAGGATATGTTCGCGGCCTTGCGTATCGACCTAAAAGGCGATATCCACAGCCGGACGCGGGAAAGGCGCCGCCCGTACGGGCGACTAGGTATGCCATCGGAACATTCTTGATTCGTTCAAGTGTCTACCAGAATCATGCCGAAGCGGAAGCGGACAACCCAGGATGAGCGCGGGATGACTCCCCCAAGCCTGACATCGAGCAAAACTGCATCAACTGACTCAATGTCCTGGTATCTAGATCCAGCGATCGGCGTTCAACTGATGTTACCCGGACGTCTGGGTGGGATACAATTTACAGATATGGTGATCATAGCTTGAGAACGTGGAACAGTACAGAAGCCCAAATGACAGTCTGATTGCATTTAGTCTACCTATGTAATACCCCAAACCAGCCGCAATATACAGGGCAAGACACCCAACCCGGGGAACCATGAGCACAACTATGTACAAAATAATCCATGAAGCCACAACCGACATGAAAAGATGCAGATTGGGGAATAAGTCCCGGGTATAGCGCGCGCCTTACTATGAGAAAGAGAGATGGAAAGGAACCAGAAAATATGAACACTGAAAAAAGAATTGGACCCCGATATGAAATAAATGCCGGGAATGCCGCAAGAAGGTAATAAAAATGATGATGCTGAAATGCAAGAGAAATAAAGAAAGATAAAGAATGCAAGAATGAAAGATTTTTTAACGTCAAGCCAATGGGTATATTCACGAGACCTGATCGGGTGATTATGCAGACATCCCGTTGGCAGTAGCAGCTTGCTGGAGAATTCGGGGCCAACGCGAGATGAGCTCGACATCGTCGAGAGCACCCTTGCCCTGGTTGCGCACGTATTGGGTACTTGGGTCGATGCGCGGCTCATAGTCCCAGACGTTCTGGGTACCCTTGATCAACGCGGAGTAGACCAGACGGCGACGGCGCTGGGAGCGCAGTACATCCTGGTGGATCTTCTCCAGATCCCAGCGGGTGTGGGTTTCCTCGAGGAAGAAGGCCAGAATTTTAACCGGGTCGGTGGTTTTGGGCACTGCAGGCGGGAGTTTGGCAGGGCTTGGGGTGCGAGGGGGAGTATTCGAGGGGAAGGGGTAGTCCGCCGAGTGGGCACGCCGAGGAACTGGCGATGCGTGCGGGGTGTCGTCGGGAGTTGGTAGGTTGATGGATGATAAGTTGGTGTGGTTGGCTATTATGGCTGCGCGGGTGGAGCTGGATGGGATGGGGAGGCCAGCTGCGAGGTTGGTCCTCTCCTCTGGGTCGGTGAGGAGATCGTAGAGCATAGGTGGGTCGATGGTCGAGTAGATGAACTTCCAGCGGCCGCGACGGATCATCATGAGAGGAGCCTGGGTGCCCTCGCCCATGTACTCGCCGTAGACAGTGTCAGTGCGGAGACCCTCGCCGCCGGTCAAATACGGCACGAGGGACACACCGTCGAGAGGAAGCTCGGAGATGAGTTTGCAGCCTGCTAATTCAACGAATGTAGGGAGGATATCCATGGTGGAAACGTTTTCGGACACGCGCTTCGGAGTGAACCGCTTGGGCGAGTGGACGAGGAAAGGAACGCGAGCCGAATTCTCGAACCAGGTCATCTTGTACCACAGGCCGCGCTCGCCGAGCATGTCACCGTGATCGCCAGTGAAAACAATGATAGTGTCGTCGGCCAGACCGGTGTTCTCGAGAACACGCAGCAGCTTGCCGATGTTGGTATCAACGTATGTGCAGGCGGCATAGTAGGCGCGACGGGCGGCACGGATGCGCTCGTCGGGCATCTCCTTGTTGAACAAGTCGATACACTTGAGCACGCGCTGCGAGTGCGGATCCTGCTGGTCGTGGGGAATAGCTCCGTTCTTCGGCAACGGAATCTCCACATCATTGTACAGGTCCCAGAACTCCTTGGTCATGGCGTAAGGATCGTGAGGGTGGGTCATGGAGACTGTCAAGCAGAAAGGCTGCTCGTTGCGCTGCCGAACATGGTCGTATAGGTATTGGGTCGACTTGTAAATCACTTCCTCATCAAAATCCAATTGATTAGTGCGCACAACGGGACCGGCCTCCATCACGGAGGACATGTTGTGATACCAATCGGCACGGATGTCCTACACTCCAATCAGTGGTGCCACAAACGGTTGTTGATAATTGACGTACAGGTTCATCCCAATTGACGGACCAGCCATAATCGCCAGGGTAAATATCACTGGTCAGACGCTGTTCATATCCGTGAAGCTGATCCGGGCCACAGAAGTGCATCTTTCCGGCCAAGGCTGTATGGTATCCCTCTCGCCGCAGATAGTGGGCATATGTGGGTGTGTCCGCAGGCAGGTCGGCCGCGTTATCGTAGGCGCCAATGTTGGAGGGGAGCTGGCCGCTGACCATGACGAAGCGCGAAGGCGCACACAGTGGTGAGTTACAGTAAGCGGAGTTGAAGACTACACCGCCCTCGGCGAGGCGATCTAGATTGGGGGTCTTAATCGGCGAGTTCTTGTCATGCAGGGACAACAAGGGCGCGGCCATCTGGTCGGCCATGATGTAGAGGATATTGGGCTTCTTGGTCGCCATGGTGAATATCTAGTTCAATGGACGGCCAATGGAAGAAGGGAGTTGAGATTATTTTGAGGGAGAAAGGGAAGAAGGAAGAAAGTGTGGGAGAGCGAGTGATATATGAAGTTCAGGGAGAATGTGGGGAACAAAAGGAAAAAAAGATTTTTAAAAGAAAAGACCCAAAGAGGCAAAAACGAGATAATTCGAGGGCCAAAACAGCAAATACATGCAGGCCAAGACGGAAAAGGGTATGTATTTCATGTAATGTATTCTCGATACCCAATGAAGATCAGATGAAGATCATATCTCCTCTATGTTGTAGAATCTGGACATTGTAGCATCCCAAATGGCTTAGTCCAAAGTAGTTCCCGCCTGCAACGGAGATCAGGGGAGGTGATCCGGTACTGACGTACTCCCCCGCAAGGACGATGGGATCATTTGAGGCACCGATGGTGTGATTTCGGAAGAACCTGTATGGTAACATAATACCGAAGTAGATAATCCGCTGGGTACGGAGTAGTATAAACTACTTCCTCCCAAGTGGATATTCTTGTTATCTAACAACAATCAGATCGAATTGAAAATGCTAGTCACACGAGCAGTGCCTTTTATCAATTGTACAATATAGGTAATCGAATCCCATCGGGGCAGGTGCCGAGTGAGTTGCCACTTTTTACTATGGGGGCCGCGTGTGGTGTCTGTCACATCGGAAAGTCACAATACCACCGCAATACCAACCGAGCATGTAAAACCACCACCGAACTCATCCCCTCCAAACCAATAATGCCAATAAAAACATATCAAGCTAAAGGCGGGCGTTTTAGTACTAAGTCTAGCTTCAGTGCAGTTCCCATGCGCACTCGACCCCGGAGTGGATAACGGCATGCAAAGCCCACGTCCATGGCAGCGTTTCCAGCGTGACAGGATCCTGTAAAGGCTAACTTGTTTCAGCCTAGTGAATCCCGAAGCCGACCCTAGGCAAACCTTGGGACCCACCAGATCGTGTCATTTCCTTCTCAGCCAATGGTTGCAGACTTTTATTCTCTTAGGATATCCCAACAAGGTTAGAGCGGGAGCTTAGGGTTAAGCATCCACTTGCTTATCTTGACGCCCAATCAAACCGCATCATTTGACACTATTGAAGAAGAGACGTGGTGAGGATGCAAGATAGCGACGGAATAGCCCGCCGGCGGGACTCCTTCTCTCTTGATCCTTTTCTTTTCTTTCTATCTTATTCTCAAGGAAAGGGAAAGAAAACGAGAGCAATGTAATCCACATCATGGCTCCACAATGAGCAATTCCCTTTTCCGAGCACGCCATGGCGAGTGGTCTGAGATCGCCCCGGATTTACAGTTTTATGTATGCTGCATGTATGTACCTTGGAGGCGAAACACAGTCACCGCTATTTCTTAGAAGCTGTTATATGCACGGTGCTTGCTATATGTCCGATTTGCTCCACATGGCCACGTCTACATTGATGTACAATATCCAGACTTGCAAGTCACGCGGGATGCTTTGACCCGATATAGACTGATGATGTGCATACTACTATGTAATGCGGTGTGTATGCCTTGATCACTGTATTTCCCCGACGCATGTGACAGGTTCTTTTCCTTGAAAATGCTGTAATGTCTTTGTTGCAGGCCACATGGGTCTTAACAATTTAATCGTTTACGTACTCATGGCAATCCGAAAAGACATCTTGCCAGCTCTCAACATCTGATAAAAATCATTAGAGAGAGAAAGGCAAAGACCCCTTGCCCACCGGCTTACCCGGATGGCCCCAGCACCCACCCACACACCTTTCCGCGGCTTCGCGCTCGTTCCCTGCCCCGTATTGCAACTAAAAATACAACAGTCGGTTTCAAGTTGTGGTTAAGGGAGAAGGACGAAAGCCACACTTTTACATTCTCAAAATTCCCTGTGGGGGAATATACCTGTTCTGTTCTATAGCCATGACGGGCCTGTGCTTTGCGGTAAATCCGGGAAGGATCCTAGTCAGGCTTCTTCGGGAAAGAGCAACGCTTGGTTTCCCAGGGGCTTGGCCTCGTTCTTCCCAAAACAGTGACTCCTGGTTGTGAATGGGTGATCAAGTGAACGAGAGTTGGAAGGAACAGTCCTTAATTACTCAAGAGGTATCCATTTTAGCACTAAACTTATTTCCCGGGAGCCATAAGACGACTGTACATTCGATTTACAGTGGATGTCGACATGCTAGGTGAAACTTCGTCCTCGGATTTGAGTGACATATCAATACATTATAACTGAGGTATACTTTGGCACGGACACAAAAATAAGGAAAGAGAAGTGCCTTGTGTTCAACAATGTGGCAAGTAAAGGCAAAATATCGGACGAGCCAGAAAATGCAGGAAACAGAATACTAGACGCCATGGTGGTAGATGACTTCACCTATGCTTATCGGACAGATCATAAAGAGGTAGATGTTAAGGAGACGAGTCTCTGGGTTGAAGAAGTTAAAGAAGGGGATGATAGTTGTGTCAACGTTTAGTCGACCTTGATGGCACTGCAATTCTCACGATTAGCCGCTTGCCTAGCAGATTCAATAGAATTGTCTTACCTATACACACGCCGGACGAACGCATAAGCGGCCAAGAAACCAACGGTCCCAGTTAACAGGCCATACACAGCACAAGCAAGGAAGCTGTAGCTGAAGAACAGCAAGCTTGACACGAACCCGGTGATGTGGAGCTTGAACATGTAATACCAGATGCAGTAGGCAAAGATCCAAAAAGCACTGCTGCCGCCGGTGAGGAAGCTCTGCCACCACCAATGGTAATTCTAAAGGAGTCAGTATGATCCAGAATTCAAGCCGAGAGTAATCTTACCTCGGAGCAAAGCTGGCTGTATGTTGCGATCACGGTCACCTCAACGACCGTGACAATCAGCACGGTTGAGACAGCACTCAGGAAGCCGAAGACATAGTAATAACCAGACTTGTCCTGCCATAGGTTTTTGAAGAGGAATAGCAGCTCAATAAAAAGAACTGCAAATGGAACGAGGCCAGTTACCACAGGCCCGAGAGGGGTGCGGAGATACCAGGGCTGGGGTGGGACTTGGCGAGCAATCGCATTCGTCTTCAGAGGGTGCTCCCATGGCTTAGCACGCACATAGCCGACCCAGCTGCCGATGTATACCAGCGGAACTTGAATGAGCAGCCAAAGTGCAAGGAGACCAATAAGGGTGCCGAAAGGAATTGCCGTACTAGATGCTTGCGCCCAGACAAACAAGTTCAGAATCAACACGAGGCAGAATGCCAGACCAGGGAATAGCAGAGCGGTCTAGAACCATAGGTTAGCATAGCACTTGGATAATTGAAGTAGGATACGCACGATTAGCGTATTCTTGCGCCAAGCAGTTCCTCCAAAGGTCTGGTAAAGTCTTCCTGAAAAGTAACCGGAGAAAAGGCCCGCAAAGACGAACAGACCCATGCCGACGCTGACGAAGCCACCACGGAAGCTTGGGTTCAAGATTCCGAGGCAGCTAAGCAGGAGCAAGCCTGAAGCCATGAATAACAACTGCATTCCTGATCCAACCAAGGGGGCAAGAAGACCACTATAGGCGGGGATACGGAAGACATCCCCATGAAGAAGCTTCCAACCACTTGTATCTTCGACAGCCTCATCGTCTGAGGAGTAGTCGGCATCGCGCTCCACATCTACGCTATCGTCCAGAAGCCCCTCGCCTTTCTTCTCACCGGACTTGCCACTCCGGCGTCGAGATTGGCCCTTTATCTTCCGATCGTCCATCGCACCATCGCCGCGACCCTTGAGGTCGCCTTGCACTGTACGGCTCCAGATGACGAACACGGTCACTCCGAGCACGGTGCAAATTGTCAATGAGTTGATGATTGCCAGCCAGTGGGTTATCGAACCTTCAGCTTGATTGGTGAAGTATAAATCCCAGCGGTTGGCCCACTCGACGTTGGTGTCCTCCCGGAAGTAGACAGAGTAGGTGTAGGGAACCTTCAGTGTGGCTCCATCATCATCTTCGTCATCATCTGGGATATATGACAGTCCGGAATATTTCTCTTTCATTCGCGAAAGGTCAGGCGCGATATACAGCCCCAGTCCTTCGTTGCTATTGTGGACAGCTTTGGGGCATCCATTTTCCAGGCGGTTCTCGGCAGTAATACTCTTTGGGTACACCTCAAAGCCTACGACCACCTTCCCTCCTTCCGGTGCGCTCCGCCAGCGGATAACGATCGTGAAGTGGTTGTTGATAAAGTACCGATGCTGTCCGGTGACTGGAGAGATATCTCGATAGCCAAGCTTGAATCCGGAAGCGTAATACTTGCGGCTTCGATCCACAGTCACAAAGCTCGTGGCTCCTGGCAGATTATCGGCAATCCATTCGATCACATATCCCTCCTTGATGAGTTGACGGGCCCATTTCACATTAGATCGACTAACGTCACGGGTACAGAGCGACTGACACTCAACATCCTTTCCCATCGCAACTTCGAAGTCGGAGGTCATGATTCGATCGCCACGCAGTACCTCCCCAATATTGAGCGAGATGCTTTGGCCGGATCCAAACGGCGAGCCGCCATGTTTTTTGCCGCTCGGGGGACAGACGAAAGGAAGGTCGAAATACGCATACTGCAGCTGGGTGTGATCGGAGAAAATCTTGTTTACCAGAAGAGGAATCGGATCGCCATCATTATACCGGGTAATTGAGTATCCTGGTGGGAGATAAGTATGAGTATCATATGCTTAATCCAACCAAATGCGCCACGGTGCTTACCAGGGATGTAGAATGCGCCGGTACAGGACACAAGCAGCAGCACCCACAGTGCCCACTGACGGAAACAGAATTGACCAAAGGCCATTTTCAATAGTGCAAAGAGATATGTCTTGTCCTCGACCCGAAGTAAACGGGTAGTTATCGACCCAGCATGTACACAGAATATGGAGGAGGGTTGTACGTCGGTGGGTTACCGACCCGCAAAGGTTGAATCGAAGCGAGTGAGCAAGGAATGACTTGTCGTAGGAAATATCTCGTTCGAGGGATGCTTTTTCGAGATGACCGATAGACAGTTCGCCGGTAGACTTATGTCGGAAGCGGGTATTAGATAGTAGATTGTCAAGGGTCACCGGATTGCTTCAGCTCGCCCGCAATCTGCCGAGGAACAGCTAAATAACGACTGAAATCGGCACTCAGTGCCACGGCAGTGATATAGTGTGTCGAGAAAGGAGTTCGAGCAACTGTGGGGGGCTTAATAGGGAGCTACTTCCTTCCCTGGCCTACTCCAGCGTGTCCCCGGATTACCTAATCAACATGCCGCACCTGGCAGAGGCCAGGGGCCAAGGAGGTGCATATATGGACGAAGGCACAAAAAGCATGGTCAAATTCACATGTATCCGAATCATTACTTGTAGGACTTGGAATATACGTCTATCCCAGCTCGCCAAGGGACGGTTGCAAAAATTGGAATCAATTCAGATCTGTCTGATATATATCATACCCTAATACCAACTAGTAGGCACCAAGAACATACGAACTATAGTAAAATCGAGACAGAGACATCTCGAGCCCTTCCTTCAAGGGGTAACATTAGGGCCCCTTCCAACACCGCATCCACACTAACTCTGGGATAGGCAGCTAAGTTTGGATTCGAATTTTTGTAGACTTAAGACTTGCACGAAATTGGGAGTATGACGGGAACTTCAATTAGAAAATGATCCCATGCTATTCTGAGCCCTGGAACGATGTGATATCCAGAAAAATAGCTAAGGATCTCACAGAAGATAAGCATGCTAAAAGGGGAATGAGAAAGTCGTAGATACCGAGGGAGCCTTTCATCACCTCGAAAAATCAATGGAAGTTGAATACATCAGAAAAGTAACCGCAAGGCTGTGCTAGAAAGAAAAGAAAGCAGCCCAGAAAGTATCATGGGTGGCTGAGGAGGTACTCCACCGCTCCTTGAACACTGCCGCCTGCGCGACGCAGCGCTTCAATGTTCCGCTCGAACTCAAAGAATCCCATATCGTTCAACTGCCGCAACTGATCGGCATATCTATCCTCCGGTGCGCGATTGTCTGCAGGCGGCTGTGGTGCCCCAAAACCACCTCCGAAACCGCCACTCCCAAGTAAAGCAGCCAAAGGGTTTGCACCAGCAGCCCCACCCTGAGCGCCCTGTCCACCCATTCCCTGCATCATCTGAGCAAGTAGCGCCGGGTCACGCAGGAACGGATTCTGCTGAGGATTGAACGGGTTCACACCGCCCTGGCCAGCCTGTCCAGCGTTGGCGAACATAGCCGGGTTCAAAAGAGCTGCGAGGGGGTTCTGAGCAGCCTGAGGGGTCTGCCCCTCAGCAGATGTTGATCGGTCCGTAGCATCGGCTCCTTGCGCACCGCCGGGTTGAGTGCTGCCTGGGGTGGCAGAAGGCTGGGCTGGGGCTGCGAATGGGTTAGCTCCAAAGAGGGCACCGAAAGGGTTGGCGTTTCCAAGAGGATTCTGAGCCATCTGCCCAAATGGATTTGTTTGCGCGTTCTGTGGCTCTGAACCTGGGGCGCCCTCAGCGGTCGTGTTCGTTACCCCCGGGGCGGGGAATGCATTATCACCGCCACCAAGTCCGCCGCCACCCATCCCCATAGCTCGTTGCATTTGCATCATCTGCCGAATCGAGCTCGGGTCGGTCAACATGCGACGGAACTCTGGGCTTTCCATCATCTGCCGGACTCCGGGTCCCATGTCGCGAAGCATAGGATTCTGCTGGATCATCATGTCGATCATAGCGGGGTTCTGCAGAGCTTCGTTGATAGTCGATTGGAATTGAGGGTTCTCGAGCATGTTGAGCATCGACTCAGTATCTGGGGGAGGACCCATCTAAGTAGCCAAAGAATGTTAGCTATCTATTGGAGGCGATACTGAATAGCTTCCATCCGCCATGACAGCTCACTTACCCCGCCATCAGGGCCGAAAAGGCCCGCCCCAGGAAGTTGTGCGAATCCAGCATATCTCGCACCAGTCAAGCCAGCAAGTGGGTTGTTGCCAGTGCCAGCGGCTAGATTGGTTGGGACACCAGCTATCGCTGGGGTTACCCCAGCGGTCGCAGAAGCTGAGTTGGGCTGAGCAGCTGTGTTTTGGCGCTGCTGATTGCTCGCAGCACTCTTGACGAGGTGAATAGTATGGCCATCCTTGATCTTGTAGCTCTCCAGTGTCTCAGTGTCCTTCAAAACTCTACCCGAGTAGATCAATCGCTGACGTTCTGCGGGGGTATCGGCATTTTCTGGGGTTGAGAGCTTCTGCTTGAGATCTGATACCAGAGTAGTGAGGGGGAGGGTGAGAGTATATTTAGCATCGGTGGATGACTTGACAGTGAAGGTGATAGGGGCCTGCTCTGTGGTAGCCGTCTCGTCGGCCATGGCTGAAGGATGTATGATGATTGTAGAGCAAGTGGGTGATGATTAGGAGCTAGATCAATGATGAGGGGTATATCACCAAGACTATCGACGGGCTGATCAAACGTTCGATTGAATGAACTGTTATGATATGGATGAGAACTGTGAAAGTGAGATGAAACAAGAAAGAGGGGAGTCAGTGAGCCCGTTATGCGGAGGCGATCTGCCTTGCATCAACCGGCGCAGCGTGGAAGGCGGTCGAAACATGGATCACGTGCGATTCGCGCTAGTCGAAGCTCCCACAGGGCAAGGAATATTTTCTCTTCCTCACCTCTTCGAGCCTGATCACACGGCTACATCTTTCTTTATCCGTGCCAAGTGGTCTTGAGGTGTTTTTCTTTCTTATCTCCACCTAGCAGGGATGGGACTGATGTAATATTCATACCCGCTGACTTGCAATTGCATGTACAAAGCTTCTACCTCTTTTGTGTGGTACCGGGAAACCGTTCAACGCGCGCACCATGGCTACCACATCGCACATGTTTATGTACTCCCTGACGATCCAGCCCCCAACTGCCATCACACAAGCCATCTTGGGTCAATTCGCAGGCACCAGGGACCAGCAGATCGTCACCTCGTCAGGCTCGAAATTGACCATCCATCGGCCTGACCCGGCACAGGGCAAGATCACACCTCTTTTCTCTCAAGATGTTTTTGGCATCATTCGCTCCCTCGCAGCTTTCCGCGTAGCCGGAAGCAACAAAGGTATGTCGCTTTATTTTTCAAGCTCCTCGTCTGCCCCTCTACGAGTACAACTTAGTGATTCTCCAAGCTTCCTGGGCAGCACGGTACTCTTGCGAAGTCTCCCCTTGAAAGAGGGTTGAGATGCCCTGGACAGCGACGTTGATACTCGTAAGGATTAGTTATCAACGGGCTGTGCTAATTCTCATAGATTACATCATCATCGGCTCGGACTCCGGTCGCATCACGATCATTGAGTATGTTCCCTCCCAGAACCGCTTCAATCGCATTCATATGGAGACCTTCGGGAAGTCCGGAGTTCGTCGCGTCGTGCCGGGCCAATACCTCGCGGTCGATCCAAAGGGACGTGCGTGTTTGATTGCTTCCGTGGAGAAGAATAAGCTGGTCTATGTTCTCAACCGCAACTCGCAGGCAGAACTTACCATCTCTTCACCGCTCGAAGCCAACAAGCCCCAGACCTTGGTGTTTGCCATGATCTGCTTGGACGTCGGTTATGATAACCCCGTTTTCGCTGCTCTCGAGGTGGACTATTCGGAATCTGACCAGGATCCTACTGGTCAAGCGTACGAAGAACTCGAGAAGGTTTTGGTGTACTACGAACTTGACCTCGGTCTGAATCACGTTGTTCGCAAGTGGTCTGACCCCGTTGATCGCACAGCATCCATGCTCTTCCAGGTACCTGGAGGCGATGATGGGCCAAGCGGTGTCTTGGTGTGCGCGGAGGATAACATTACCTACCGCCACTCCAACCAGGGTGCATTCCGCGTGCCTATCCCGCGACGTAGTGGAGCCACCGAAAACCCCGAGCGCAAGCGCTCGATTGTCTCGGGAGTCATGCACAAGATGAGAGGTGCTTTCTTCTTCCTTCTCCAAACCGAGGATGGTGATCTGTTCAAGTTGAACCTGGAAATGGTCGAAGACAAGCAGGGTAAACCTACTGGAGAAGTGAAGAGATTGACGATCAAATACTTTGATACGATTCCTGTCTCGACGAATCTGCTGATTCTGAAAAGCGGTTTCCTCTATGCCGCCAGTGAATCTGGAAACCACAACTTTTACCAATTCGAGAAGCTTGGTGATGATCCCAACGAGATATCCTTTTCCAGCGACTCATTCTCGGCTGATCCCTCTGTGCCTTCCAAGCCAGTCTACTTCCATCCCCGAGGCGCTGAAAATGTCAACCTCATGGAAAGCATGAACTCGTTGAGCCCTCTGATCGACAGTAAAATTGTCAATTTGAGTGAGGATGATGCCCCTCAAATCTACACAGTCTGTGGCTCTGGAGCCCGAAGCACATTCCGGACTCTGAAGCACGCACTCAAGGTTTCTGAGATCGTGGAGTCGGACCTTCAGCAGGTTCCTTCAGCTGTATGGACAACCAAGTTAACGCGAGCCGATGAGTTTCACACATACATCATTCTCTCTTTTGCGAATGGCACCCTCGTCCTGAGCATCGGTGAAATTGTCGAAGAAGTCTCTGACACAGGATTCCTTTCTTCGGCTCCTACTCTAGCCGTGCAACAAATCGGTGAAGATTCTTTAGTCCAGGTTCACCCTCGAGGCATTCGTCACATCTTGGCGGATCAGCGAGTCAATGAATGGCCCGTTCCACAACATCGGTCCATCGTTGCAGCAGCCACCAATGAACGTCAAGTTGCAGTGGCACTCAGCTCAGGTGAAATTGTCTACTTTGAGATGGACGCAGACGGGACATTGGCAGAGTATGATGAGCGACGACAGATGTCTGGTACTGTGACCTCCTTGAGTATGGGAGACGTGCCAGAGGGTCGCATGCGCAGCTCCTTTTTGGCCGTTGGATGTGACGACTCCACCGTCCGCATTCTCAGCCTCGATCCAGACTCGACACTCGAGAGCAAATCAGTTCAAGCCTTGACATCTGCACCATCTGCCCTGCAAATTATGGCCATGGCTGACTCGAGCTCCGGAGGCACGACTCTTTATCTCCACATCGGTCTTTACTCTGGTGTCTATCTTCGTACTGTCTTAGACGAGGTAACTGGTGAGCTTTCGGATACTAGAACCCGCTTCATCGGTGCCAAACCCGTGAAACTATCCCAGGTATCGGTCAAGGGCCAAACAGCCGTTCTGGCGCTCAGCACCCGTCCCTGGCTGGGATACTCTGATGTCCAAACCAAGAGTTTTATGCTCACACCCTTGGACTACGTTGGACTAGAGTGGGGATGGAATTTCTCCAGTGAGCAGTGTGTGGAGGGCATGATCGGCATTCAGGGCCGCAGTCTACGGTACGTTCATCCAAAATCATCCCCCCCCCCCCAAAATCCCTTTGATTCTATGATGAGAAAATCAATCCGAACTTCTATGTGGATGAAACTTTAAAAGAAAAATTCCAATTGTTCCTTCTGAGATCAACCCTCTCCTATACCACGTTGAGACTGCAAATTGTTCTGGACTGGTACTAACCGAAAACAGGATCTTCACTGTTGAGAAATTGGACAACAATATGCTCCAAGACTCCATTCCTCTTTCTTACACTCCCCGACGCTTTGTGAAGCACCCTGACCAACCCCTTTTCTATGTCATTGAAGCCGACAACAATATCCTCTCTCCTGCTACCCGTCAGAGACTGATTGATGATTCCCAAGCTCAGAACGGCGAGGTTGCGGAACTTCCTCCGGTTAACTTCGGATATCCCCGAGGCACTGGCCACTGGGCTTCATGCGTCCAGATTGTGGATCCGGTTACCACCAAATCTGTGATCTTCACTCTTGACCTTGAGGACAATGAGGCAGCAGTCAGTCTTGCCGCTGTATCTTTTTCCAGTCAAGATGATGAGACTTTCTTGGTTGTGGGAACAGTCAAGGATATGATAGTCAGCCCCCCTTCGTCCTCTTGTGGTTTCATTCATATCTATCGATTCCAGGAGGATGGTCGGGAGTTGGAGTTCATTCACAAGACCCAAGTTGATGAGCCTCCTCTCGCTCTTCTGGGCTTCCAAGGGCGTCTCCTGGCAGGCGTCGGCCCCATTCTTCGTGTGTACGACCTTGGCATGAAGCAACTCCTACGCAAATGTCAAGCACCCGTAGTCCCCAAGACTATCGTGGGTCTGCAGACACAAGGCAGCCGAATCATTGTCAGCGACGTCCGTGATAGTGTCACCTACGTTGTCTACAAGTACCAGGACAATGTCTTGATTCCCTTTGTGGACGATTCTATCGCACGCTGGACCTCGAGTACAACTATGGTTGATTACGAGACGACTGCTGGTGGCGACAAGTTCGGAAATCTGTGGCTGGTCCGTTGCCCTAGCAAGGTCTCCGAAGAATCCGACGAGGATGGATCTGGGGCGCACCTCATCCACGAAAAGGGTTATCTCCATGGAACTCCTCACCGTCTCGAGTTGATGATCCACTTTTATGCCCAGGATATTCCCACTAGTATCCACAAGACTCAGTTAGTCGCTGGAGGTCGTGACATTATTGTCTGGACTGGCCTCCAAGGCACAATTGGAATGTTTGTTCCTTTTGTCAGCCGCGAGGATGTTGACTTTTTCCAGCTTTTGGAGACACAGCTGGCTTCCCAGCAACCCCCTCTGGCTGGACGAGACCATTTGATGTACCGCAGCTACTATGCCCCTGTGAAGGGCGTCATTGATGGAGATCTTTGCGAAATGTATCTTCTGTTGCCTAATGATACCAAGTTGATGATTGCGGGTGAACTTGATCGATCTGTTCGCGAGATCGAGCGCAAGATTTCGGTAAGTTGCAGAAGTCCACTAGTGTGTATTTGACATTTTACTAACATCTTCCAGGATATGCGAACACGGGTGGCGTATTGATTTCGGGTTGGTTATGGCGTCTGCCGGCGTTCCTTGCTGTCCTATCCACGGACTTCAGATACCTACCTCTTTCTTAATGGCATGATGATTATGCAGATTTGAGGCACGACTAATTTCAAGTGAAACTGATTGTTTCGACGTTGCACTACATAGACCTCCCTTTCCCCTGGCTATCTTTAGCCGTGTAGACTCTTATGTCTCTTGCCTCGCTCGGTCTGCCGTTTCCCGTCGGCTAATCTTGAGCTGGATGCAGTTGGTCACTTTTTTGTGCTAGCTTGTATGAGACAAGAAGAAGCGTGAAAGCGCGTCGACGATTTTTGAGTACGATTTGATCCGAAATGCACCACGGGTCTGCGTCGTAATTTATCAGTTGGGACATGCTTGTAAATGTCATCTTAGTTTAGTGACTGAATGAAAACAAATTATTCTAAATCTTAAACTATAAATTATCTATATCACTTAGCTTATTACTCCGATTATTACAGGCTCCTTGGGATATTCATCTAACTGCCGACTGTAGAACATGAGAAGCACGACTTTCCCATATCAACACGTGCAGACATAGGAATCACCTGATCTAAAATCGGTCTCGACTTTGTACACCGAGAGATCGCATTGCACCATCCGAGACTCCATCTTTTCGTTTACTCCGACACTCCGACACTCCGTGAGAACAAGAAAAAACAAGCTCGGCGCGCAAAAAAGCTCGGCTATGGCCGGAAATCTCTGGGGCCGGAGCTAGGCCCAGGTTCCATATTCTCTTTTTCCGCGGGAAGACTTTATACTAGACCTCATGTGTTGAAAACCTGAAGGTCCTCACATATGACTGGAGAGTGTTAGAAATGAGAATCCACGGGACGTTGCTTGGAAATCGCCATTCTGATGAACAGAGTTCCACGACACACAATGATTGGCCATTTTACGAGCACAGCAGAGGAGCTCGGGCGCCCTTCGAGAATGCGGGTGGAGTCAAAGGGCGCGCATGTCGTTAATAAGGCGCACCCCACTTCTCCCCCTTGAGTTTGTACTCTGTGACTCCGTACGGAGTATTTCTGATGTGCTTTGAAGTTGACTGGCTGTTGAGTTTGGAAGCTCTGATCTGGAAGATCGGGAAAAGAAGAATAGCGTTTGTCTAGAGATAGGGTCTCCAGAGTTGGAAATCCACCTGAATATCATGTGTGACCTTGAATTGACCTCTCGCCGTTCTATGCACCTTGGCCAAGCGGAATGTCAACCCAAGGGCGTGCATGAGCGAGAACGGATCCTCGCATTCGACCAATCACTCTCTCCCCTCCGATCATTCTTTGGCTCGGCTTTCCCTATACTGAAGTGTATACGATCTCGTTTTTTAGATTTGGGGGCGCTCCAAGTGGGTAATGGTCGTGATCTGATATCATGGTAGCTGGGCCTTATAGATGACTCGTGAGTCACCTCAACTTGATTTATAAGAACCTTGAGGAATACGCGATGAGGCAATCTGAAACCTTGTTCACATTGCTTGTCACAGCTCCTCCACACTCGTCTTGTTTGACTCCATTGCGGTTGTCAACGGCTCCACCGTTTACTAATTTTTTCCTTTATTTTTCTTTAAGAGCAATTGATCTGATCTCTATTCTGCCTCCTTTTTTTTGATATTCCATCTTGTCTTAACTTTGACGTGCCGGTCATATTGTTCCTGCATTTCTCCGTGGAACGAGCCTTTATTCTCTTTGCTTTTTCCGTGGAACAATGTCAACGGCGACTTCAATCATCAGCTCTGGCTCAGACAGGCTAGATACTTGGACCAGACGCTCCAAGCCTAAAATCGAGATACATCTTGCGGGACAAAAGCCAGGACATGTCAACTCTTATACCACCGCAGAGAGTATTGATGGCACCATAACCGTCACTGTTGAGCATGAGACTCGATTTGATGAGATTGAGATCTTGTTTGAGGGTAACTCCCATTGAAGCCCGGCCTATAAACAATGCTAATTTGAGAACAGGTGTATCTCGGACTACGGTAGAACGGGCATCATGCCCTGGCCGAACGGGGTCACAACAGATGTTCCTCAAGTTGCGCCAGCCTATTGACGAAATGGAATATCCGACTCCGCGAGTGCTAGAGAGTGGCCGATCATATGAATACCCCTTCACATTCGTCGTCCCGGATCATCTGTTGCCCCAGGTCTGCACCCACCCCAAGAAGAATGCTCACCTTCAACGATGTCACCTTATGCTGCCGCCAACATTGGGTGATCCGATCATTGCCAAAAATGGCAAGACACTGCTGGATGATATGGCACCCAACATGTCCCAGATTAGCTACAAGGTTCGGGCCTCTGTTCTTCAGAAACAACCCACCGGCCCTGGAGTCGTGGCTATCGCCGCCGTTGCCAAGAAAATCCGTATCATCCCAACTGTCGAAGAAGAACCCCCGGTTGAAGCCTCGGCGAGCCCATCTTTCTGCACGCGCAAAGAGAAGAGCGTCAAGCGCGGAACATTGCGAGGGAAATTGGGACACATCGTTGCTTCATCCTCCCAGCCCAAAGCTGTTCAATTGCTTCCTCCGGACGGTGACCCAAGTGATACGGTAAGCACTGTGGCCACGGTCAACCTGCGATTTGATCCAATCGGGGACGAGAAGCCCCCCACACTTGGAACAATGACCAGCAAACTGCACGTCAGCACCTTCTTCAGTGCGGCCCCATGGGATGACTTCCCTTCCTCCAGCGGCATGCCCTTCGCCCATATCGGATGCGGCCTCTACACAGAGAGCGTGCCTCTGTTAACCATGTGTGTCGAATCCGCTCAGTGGACAAAGCAATCATCAGCCGCCAACTCGATGCGCCGCGACTCCACCGACTCATCATCATCCGATTCATCAACGGGCCCCTCCTCTGCATTCACTGGAGACACTTACTACACCGCATCAGTCGTGGTCCCTGTCACCCTGCCCGAGTCAAAAGCTTTCGTCCCGACGTTCCACTCCTGTCTGATGTCTCGCATCTACGCCCTCGATCTCTCCTTGACATACCACACGCCCGCAGCCAACCTCATGACACCGACAATCTCCCTCCACCTCCCGGTGCAGTTTACGAGCCAAGCAAAGCACGCTGAATCCATCAAGGCTGCACTCGGTGTCACCGTCACACAGCAAGAGCTAGAGGAGTTCTTCCACCCACGTAATGTGACTTCTCCTACCGATTTCTCCAACCATACTCGCAGTGAGGTGGTTGACGTGGGCCTTGCCCCGCCTGAGTACTCGGAAAGGCTGAGCACGCTGCGAGCCAGCCACTGAGTAATACGAGATGTGGATGATTTTATCCACGCTCATTTGTTAATCGCTGACCAATACCCCTAATCATGGTGGCTAACAAGAAAAGTTCTATTTTTGCACAGCGTTCTATACGGTCGTTTTATACGGTTATGACTATTTTCTTTTTGTTTCGATTATACCCTACTGTTCATACACAACTTTTTTTTCTTATGTCTTCTTGATTTGTACCACTGCGACCGAAGAAATTTCTGTGATTCTAAATGGCTGTAATTGGCGATGTAGGAACGTTAAGCGGGAATTAAGCTAGTATTGCTACATTCTCTAAGACAGACATTCGATCCCTTATTGTAGCAATAAACGTAGCAATAAAGGTATACGGACGACACATTCTCACAGACACTCGATCGAGTGACCACTTGTAACAATAAACGTAACAATAAAGGTATTCGCACGACACATTCTCATAGACACTCGATCCCTAAGGCGACCACTACTCGAACCAAATGATCATTGCCAAAGACGCCGCTAATGCACCACAGCTTGCATTAACTGTGTCTCTGGGCCAGGGACACGGGCGGCGCCTTTCCCGCGTACGGAGGCCGATACCCGCCATGGGTGACTTATTTACTATTGGCCAAAATTGCTTTGCCGCTTTTCTCTCCGCCTCCTTAATTTATAAACGCATACTTCTCACACTCCGTAGATAATAATTGTCTATATGATAGTTTGATTCTAAAAAAAAGCCATTCAAACCCTATATGATAGAGAGTATCCAATCCATTAATTACAACCGGTAATTCGTCATAATTGTGGTATAGTTATAGAATTTTCATCCGAACTTCTTTACGAAGGTGCTATTGGCACAGAACTTTTACTATTAGTACTAGGGTCTTGGTAACTATACCAATAGTATATTATGATTAAAATACCTATTTTTTTAACTATAAGAACAAATGTATTATATATATAGTAAAATATATAGCAGAATTACTTAGGGATGAATAGGCTTATACAAGTTTGTTAAATATTATGGTATTTAGACCGCCTTTAGACTGTTTTGTGTTCTTTCTATACCTTGTGAAAATTAATTCATCGCTCTCCGTATCTCCCTTAATGATGATGAGCAGTTGTTAAAGTAGTTTTGGAGTAGTGTTTAGGGTAGTTTTTAGAGCAGTTTTTGGAATAGTTATTGACGACGAAGTAGTTGATATGATAAAAGTGACTTAATTTACTTGTTTAGTATTGAGGTAGAATGAAAAATCAAGTTGAGTACATTGACTAGTTTTCTGCCAGGTAATTTTGACCAATAGTAATTAAGTCCCCCACGGCGGGTATCGGCCTCCGTACCCGCGTCCGGCTGTGGATATCCCCCCCCCATAACTTGTACATGCGCCAAATCAATGACTAGGGATCTGGTAAAAAGGACGCTTCAAATGATTTGACTGTTACCTAGCGTTGTGGTGTAACTTGGCTTGTTCCTTTTCTCTTGTCTTAATCTATTCGTTTCATACATTAGCCCGAAGTATCATAGTGAGAACTGGTCGCTCTAGGACACACCTGCTTTTATAGATCTCATACCACACAAGTCTGTAGATTTTGAAAATACCACGCCATGAACCCCCGCATATTCCGCGTTGCACTGCTTCCAAGGTACTGTTATCGCTGTTTGCATGTTGTTGCGAGTCCGATGTGATCATGAGGTATACCTTTGGTGTAGTATTTTTCAACCTGATAAGCTCAAGAACCTAGTATATGCCCAATGAAACGTCTTTCAAGTAAAATTCCACTCACATTAGTCTCTCTATACTCGGTCACGTTTGACTCCCAAAATTGCAAATGGACCATATGCATCAAGCCAAGACACGTGAAGAACTCCCCTCTTCGATCATGCGATGATATTAGTGGCTTGACTCCTCAACTTATCTTATGGCCCCTTGAAATGGCATATGCTTCGGTCGCATGGTCTCGGTGCTACATTGACATTCCATTTATCCTTCTCACAGGGGCCGTTCCTGCCCGGCAGACCGGATACATTAATGTGTCAGACTGCATATCCTTAGACCCTAATCAGAACCTTAAACCAGTATAAACCCTCACTTGGCTTGATAATACCGCTCAGTTACATGCATTACGACGAGTCAGGACGAGGGGGGTGATGCTGCAATGTCTGAAGACAGAGCTGCTATCAATTTAATTTGTTCCGGGCTCCTGACTGTGCATGAGTAAAGCATTTCATATGACAATGTCACCCATCCTCAGCAGTCTCCACGACTGATTGGCGGAGGAATTCTTCATCTCCCACGAGGACAGATATGTCGAGTTGTCACAGAGAGATCAAGCCCAATTTCAGAATGTTACACACCTTTGTGGTGTGCCATGCTGTTGATGTCTACTATCCAAGACACGATTAGTACAGGAGACGTCATAATCGGGTCTTGATAGTGTGGAGAGGATGCATTGTGGCGCTGCTTAATTCGCCGGCAACCTCATATTGACCATTGAATGTGCCGGCGGCTTAACTTCCTGAATGTGACGATGTGCAGAATCCCATTGATTCCCCCGATATCAATGGCTGAACCGATGGAGCCCTCTTGCTGTCAGACAGGTCACCCTTCCGGTAACAGGGTACCTATTGACTATTTGAGCTGTAGAAAAACTGGCCGAGTAGACACACTTCCTATTGTCCGGCAGCTCAATATCCCGCGGGGGAAGTCATTTGTTTGTCGACTTCGACTATAAATAGTGAGGTCATTTCCTTCATGTTCGAACTCAACAACCTTCATCACACAACCTCGCTTGGCCGAGACACCAGAAGTTTCCTCCACACACTCCTTCGTCATGCAATTTGTCATTCCTTTCCTTCTAGGCCTGAGCTGGCTCGCCAACGCTGCCTACATCCCTGCTCGGAAGACCAACAGCACCGAGATTGTATCTCGTGACGCTGGAGAGTACCGCTCGGTGGTATACTTTGTGAACTGGGTAAGTTTAAACCATATCTAGTGTGTCACTGGATGAGACTGGAGACATAAAAACGTCATCACCCAATCATCCAGTCATCTAAACAGGAAGCCACGCTAATCAGACTATCCAGGCCATCTACGGTCGTAACTTCCAACCCCAGGATCTTCCCGCTGAGCGATTGACTCATGTGCTTTATGCATTTGCCAACCTTCACCCTGACACAGGCGAGGTCTACCTGTCGGACCCTTGGGCAGACATTGACAAGCACTATACCAATGATTCCTGGAATGATTCCGGAGATAATGTCTATGGCTGTATCAAGCAGCTGTTTCTCCTCAAGAAAAACAACAAGAAGCTCAAGGTTCTTCTGTCGATTGGAGGCTGGACCTATTCTCCCAGTTTTGCAACTGCTTTTGACACCGAGGATGGACGGCAGAAGTTCGCTGATTCTGCTACGGATCTGCTGAAGAACTTGGGATTCGATGGCATTGATGTTGATTATGAGGTCAGTCTACAATTGCCATCTGGTGATGTTGATGCTTATGAATATCACAGTACCCTGCTAGTGATGATCAGGCGGACAAATTTCTCGACGCACTCCGACGACTGCGTGAGGTATGTGATCATTTTATGAATATTCATAAGTTCTGGCTAATTAAAATTCAGGCTTTGGATTCCTACGGTTCTAGTTACGCCGGAAATTATCATTTCCTGCTTACTGCTGCATCTCCCGCTGGTAAGTTTGATTTCTATCGTTGGAAAATTCCAAAATAGCTGACATAAGTAGGCCCACTCCACTACCGTCAGGAACGTCTGAAGGAGATGGACCAGTACCTTGATTTCTGGAACCTCATGGCCTACGATTACTCCGGTAGCTGGGACACAGTTGCCGGTCATAACGCCAACCTCCACGCATCAACCGACAACCCAGCCAGCACGCCATTTAACACGGACCAAGCTCTCGACTATTACATCGGTGAAGGAGTAGCTGCAAACAAGATTGTTCTGGGTATGCCACTGTATGGCCGAGCATTTACCAATACCGACGGCCCTGGACAACCATACAATGGCGTTGGATCAGGCACATGGGAAAATGGCATTTGGGACTACAAGGGCCTGCCTTTGCCCGGCTGTAACGTGACAGTCTTGGATCAAATAGGTGCAAGCTACTGCTACAACCAAGAGAGCCGACTGTTCATCAGTTACGACACACCCGAGATTGCGCGCATCAAGGCGCAGTACATCCAGTCCCGTGGACTGGGCGGTGGAATGTGGTGGGAGAGCAGCTCTGACAAGACTGGCGAGGACAGTTTGATTACAACTGTGAGTGACGTTCTTTTGGTATATGATTCAACACTTTACTAACATATACACAGGTTGTGGATACACTTGGAGGCGTCGACGCTTTGGAGCAGAGCAGCAATCAGCTGCAGTACCCTGACTCCAAGTACGTTAACTTGAAGAACGGTTTCGATTAGATTATGTTCATTGGCTGTCAATATTGCATTGTTGGAGATTTCTCGCTGACATATGCATTGGGACATTTATGGCTGTTATGTGATGGATGATGGGATGTGCGCCTCTCGCTTGCATCTATCTCGCACATTTATGAATTGGAAATACTACTAAGAATAAGCTTTGCTTGAATTGTATGTATGGATGGGATGTAGTAGATATATTGCTCTTTTGCTTCCTCCCTTTGCTTTCTCCTTCTCCCGATATACACCACTCCCCCACAACCATTGTACAATACAGCTATTAACTACAAAGTATACGTATTCTATTTCTCGGGCGAGAGCAATTTATACTTCGAATAGAAATTAATATGCATGCGAGTATAATTCCCCTTTAGCCAATGAGAGTGGCCTATACACAATATTCCGCCATCAAGGCCCACTGTGATGCTATAACATCATACCAGAGTGACCGCGGGGCCGCGGGGTTCTTTTCGATAAAAATATAACTTCGTTTCTCCTGTAGAAGGAAAAAGTACTCTGTCTTGTTTCTTAGCTTCTAGCCCGAAATCAAAATGTCGACTCAAGCATCAGACGAGAAGCCTCGCAAATCGCTCATCCTCAATGCCTTTGTGGAAATGTGTACGAACCCATTCATACCCCATATGAAACTCCTCTCTGATAAGGATTACAGGCAGCGGCCATCAGTCGCCAGGACTATGGCGCCACCCCGAAGACGAGTCATATCGCTTCAATGATGTCGACCACTGGATCGAGCTGGCACAATTACTCGAGTCGGCCAAGTTCCATGGCATTTTCTTCGCAGATGTTCTAGGTAAATAGGTCAAGTGTACATGTTAGGCGAGACGTCTAACAAATATCTCTTTCTAGGAGGATACGATGTCTATAAAGGACCCAGAAACCTCGAACCTGCTATCATCTCCGGTGCTCAGTGGCCAGTGAACGAGCCATTGTCTGTTGTCCCCGCGATGGCGGCAGCCACGAAGAATATTGGATTTGGAGTGACGGTCACAACAAGCTACGAGCAGCCATATCATCTTGCGAGACGACTATCTACGGTCGATCATCTTACCAAAGGACGGTATGTGAGCCAGTAATCATTTGGAGACCAAGTTGCTAATTAGAAAAATAGTCTGGGATGGAACGTGAGTAACACGCTGAACTCGAAGAACATAATCACGAAAGGGAATATATGCTGACAATCCCCTCAGGTTGTAACAGGATACCTCGACTCTGCCGCCCGCAATATGGGCCAGGCCGAGCAGCTACATGTAAAGCCTCACATTCCACATTCACATATACCTACAATCCACTAACAAGAAACCAGCACGACGACCGCTACCTCCTTGCTGAAGAATACATCAAAGTAACCTACAAGCTATGGGAGTCCTCCTGGCGCCAAGACGCCGTCATCCGCGACCGCGAGCGCGGCATCTACACCGACCCAACAGGCGTGCGCGAAATCAACCACGTCGGCAAATACTACAACGTGCCCGGGCCTCACCTCTGCCAGCCCAGCCCACAGCGCACGCCGGTGATCCTGCAAGCTGGCACGTCGAAAGCAGGCAAGACCTTCGCCGCGCAGCATGCAGAGGCTATCTTCGTGGCGGGCCACAGTCCCTCCGTAGTAGCGAAGAACGTCAAGGAGATTCGCGAGCTTGCACAGAGCGAGTACGGACGTGATCCGCGGAGTATCAAGTTCCTCGCACTTCTCTGCCCTGTCCTCGGCAAGACCGAGGAGGAGGCCGTGGAGAAGTTCAAGTATTACCGCAGTCTGGGGTCCATTGATGGAGCGCTTGCGCTGTTTGGTGGCTGGACGGGCATTGATTTGGATAAGTATGGAGATGATGAGGAGCTGCGACATGTTGAGAGTAATGCTATCCGGTATGTGATAATTCTCCTGTTCAGCTCGACAAAGACTGACTCGCAATTTCTGTAGCTCTGCTGTGGAGGGCTGGTCTAAGGCGACTCCCGAAGTGGCTAAATGGACTAAGACTACTGTCGGCCAACACATCACTGTTGGAGGGCTGGGTGCCACTCCTGTCGGCACAGCTGCTCAAGTCGCTGATTGCATGGAGCGATGGGTAAAAGAAGCCGATGTGGATGGGTTTAACCTGGTAAGTTTCGTTCTTGAAACAGTCTTTTCTCGAGATATTTAATAACACTATCCGCAGGCATATGCGATCAAGCCCGGCTCCTTCAAGGATATCATTGATCTCCTCATTCCCGAGCTTCGCAAGCGAGGCCTGTTCTGGGATGACTATGCCGTGCCCAAGGGAACCTACCGTGAGAACCTATACGGGCAGCCCGGCCAGTCCGGACCCCATGCAGACCACCCTGCTTCAAAGTACCGATGGAACGCTGGTGTGGACGCTTCTGATGCTGTCATTCCGGAGAACTGAATGCTATACTTGACACCATTTAAGAAATTGAATTGCAATGACCAACAAATAATTAGAACAATCAATTTTTAGACAGACTATCCGTAGACTACCTGCAAGGCCCGTACGGGACCTGTTCTATGGACGCCAAGAAAATGCAAATTTTGTACACAATCATAACCAAAGCTCTAAGTCAACATATCATCGAGACGCTCACCAAGTACCTTCTCGATCTGCTTGACCCATCTACGGACCTCTCTCTCAACACTCTCATCCTCGTCTTCCATAAGCTCACTGATGTAAGGCAGCATCTCTGGCAGAAGCGCCAGCCACTCTTCACCCAGTTGCTCCGTAAGAGCCTGTTCGGTCTTGAGGGCTGCGAGACGGGTGTGGGGGCTATCGCCACCAGCGAAGCGGGCGTTGGGCGCAGAGGAGGGGCGGAGGTATTTCATCAGCGCGGAGTTCAGCTCCTTGTGGTTATCTGTGGAGTCGGCGGCGATGGCCAGTTCAGTGATTGTGGGAACGACGTCGGCAATGACCATGTTCGAGGTGGTCGTGCTGTTTGCGTGGCCGAGTTGGGCGATCAAAGGACCGGAAATGCTGGCGATATGGGAGGGGCTTTGCCAGAATTCTGCACAGATGTTAGTGGCCGGAATGAGCTATATTGGGCGCAGAGGAAACTTACCATCCTGGTCATGCTCGAAGGACTTGCGGAGCATACGAAGGGCAGCCAGCCAAAGGGACTTTTGGGCCTTGGAGGGACCCGTCGTGTTTAGAACACTGACAACGTTCTCCAACACATAGCTGGAGTACCCGGTGACAATTGACTGAAGAGAATATTAGTGATAAGATTTATGTATGGAGAGTTGCGAGGAAACATACCTGGAGAGTACCAAAGAAGACCTCGAGGAACTTGTAGAAAGTCGTGAGGCGCGAAATTTGATCCTGTTCGTTCTTGGGAGCGCCGGTAGTGGCCCACTCAACGAACTTGAGGAAAATGGGTCGGAAGGTGCTGTCGTTCAGCTTGTAGATCATCTTGATTGTAACGTCGTTGAGCGCCACTTCGGCCTCATCAATAGCAGTCGATTCGAAGACAGCCTCGTCGCCAAGAGCAATCTGTTCCCGGCGAAGATCGAACGCCTTGAAGAGAATCTTCGTGAGGACGCCGATGTTCTTAGCAATGGCCGACTTGGGGTGCTTGTCAACAGCAATCGTGACAACTTCCAAGAGTTCGTTCACAGCAATTGGGCCAGCCGCGACAGCGTGCTGCCAATTCCGATCGACGGCGCCGAGAGTTGCGCCCAGGTCCACCTTGCGGGCCATCAACCGCAGGGACTCCTGGCGGCTTTCATCACTGCTCTCCTCGATGTCCGCATTAGCAGACTTGAAGGACAGGAGGAGCATCTTGTCCAAATCGCCAGCCGAGATCATGAATGGCAGGTGAGCGAAAAGGGCAGAGAAGAGGGTGAAGACAGCGTCGTGGAGTCGCGAGTTCTCCTTGCCAGGAGCCAGACTTAACTCGAGCAATTCCAATGAACGCTTGAGGGTGTCCGGAAGTGCAGGAATCATGGCTTGACCGAGCACCTCAGCCATAGAGGCCAGGCACAGGATACCCATGTAGCGAATGCGGTCATCGGATTGACCGAGGCAAGATTCACTGGCAACCACTCTAGCCGCAGCAATGACCTTGGACGGGTCCTTGCGGCCGTACTTGTCGGTGATGCGGTCAATGCACGAAACAGCAGCATGCTTAAGCAGCGTATCCGGAGACGACTCGACAATGCCAACCAGGGTGGGCAAGAAGTCGAGAACCCGGATCTGCGACAGGTTGTCGCGCTCGGGGTTCTGGCGGAGGCGAGTCTCGAGCAAACGGAGAACCTTGCGTCGAAGTTCGTCATTGGGACCCTGGAGGAGAACCTCAATGGTATCCAGGAAGTCAACGAGAGACAGAGTGCTGAACAGAGAGCCGAGGACCTCACCACAAGCCTGGCTGACCGGCTTCATACTCTGCACAGCCTCGCCGATGCTCAGCACCTGGGTCAGAACCCGGGAGAAGCAAGCGCGGGACTGATCAGCAAACTCATCGTCCGACTCAAAGGCCGCCTCAAGCTTGGACTTGAGAGAAGAGTGCTTGAACAAGTGAGCAAGATCACGCAGGAGATCAACGCAGATGCTCTGCGCGTCGCGTCCATCGTCACTGCCAAGTCCAAGGAGGACCTGAGAGATACCTGGCTTGGTCCTGAGAGCATCGCTGACCAGGTTCAAGTACTTGCTGTAGGTGGTGAGCTCTACGACAGTTGTAGTATCAGAGACCAGACCAGTCATCAGAGTGAGCACATCCTTGTCGGTGGAGTATCGGTTGGCGAGCATTGCCAGGACAGCAAACAAGAAGTCTTGTGTTCCAAGCTTGCTGATCAATGCATGGAAGAGTCTCAAACGGCGATGGGCGGGGATGTGCTCGAAAGCTGCAGTGAAACTGAGCAATAGCTCGGAAGTTCCGGAGACAACATCCCTCTTTTGGTTACGCAGAGACTGGATAAGAGCAGGAACAACTTGGTCAATGGTTTGGTCAATGACCGAAACAGAGTAGTCATCATCCTTGCGTAGAACCGTAGTGCCCATGAACGTGAAGATCGGCATGACGCTGTGGAGAACCAACTCGGGCGCAATGACAGACAGACTGCCCACGAGAAGAAGAGCGCCATTCTGAACCTGCGGGCTGTCGGTTGTTCGGACACAGTCCACCACCAGGTCGGCCCTGATGACGGATGTGTCGAACTTCGGCTTAACAGATCCCTTAGATGTGTTCACGATAGCCAAGAGACTTCCCAAAGTCAGGCTGAGGAGATAGCTCATACCAGACTGAATCTGGGACTTGAAGTGATGAAGAGCAGCCAGAGTCTGGAACAATCCACCTGCAAGCTCAGGATGGGTTTCTGGGGAGGAGCTATCCACGATCTCCAAGATGAAAGTCATCTTGTCCATCAAACTGCTAAGCTCTGCCTCGTCCTTGACAGTCATCGCAATCATGTTGTTCTGGCTAGTACGTCTCCGTTTCGGTGCCGGACCAACAGACTCGACATCGGTAATAGACACAGGAATCTTTTGGACAAATTGCTGAAGAACAGCACCAGAAAGCTCGACAGTGCGAAGAACATCGCGGCAGTTATTTGCTAGAGAAGCGGCATTGGCCGATCGCGAAAGGGAGATATCGAGCAACTTCTCGGATGCGTCCAACTGACGGTCTTCAGGAATCTTAGCCCAGATGTGTTTGATTTGACCAAAGCAAGCCGCAACAAAGGACGGGCGCAAATCATCACCAGAGCTGACATTGGAGAGGAGAACATCGATGGCGTCCTTGTCTTTGGATGTGACAATAGCAGCAATCAAATTCTCTGTCTCAGATGCCACAATGCGCTCCTTGCCACAAATCTCCTCGACTTCCTTCTCGCTCAAGCGACGCCAATCCTCGAGCACTGGGAGAAGCTCACTGGTCAGGGTTGCAGTAGAGACCTTCTCCACGCTGTTGACTAACTTCAGCAAGCTAATCTTCGGTGCGAACACTGGCATCTTGACAACATGGGAGCAGATGAACGCAAAGAGATTAAGGCGGAGAGACTTCTTGAGTTCGGATGCCCCCGAAGCTTCGGACAGAACGTTGCCCCGAAGGGTAGCTTCTACCATCCTACCGACACGGTTAGAGTCAAGGATAGACTCCTCCAACCCTGGAAGCAATGCTCGCTCCAAAACCTTTTGCGAATCCTTGGTGCTCAGCCATGCAACACCCGTGGATTGCTTGCCCTTGCCGTAGATTGAGTCGTGAGCCCATGGCTTCGAGCTGGCGCCGGCAGTAGTGTTCTTTTTGTACAAAGATCCGATAATAGCCAAGACGCCAGCAGTCTGACGGCGAATCCGTTCTGAAGGATCTGAGAGGGCCACAAACAGGAATGGCAGTAGTGCCTGAGGGTCAAAGTCTGCGGGTGCTGACGAAAGAACAGATGATACAACGTTCAAAGCAGCGATCTTGGTTCCGATGGGGTAGTGACCAGCAACAACTCTGGTAAAGAAGGATAAATACTGAGGTGTTGTGGTCGCTTGGGCCTTGCCCAAGATTGGCAAATTGGTGAAAAGCTCGAGATTGTCCTCGGAGTCCACTGCCAAGGCCAAAACGCGAACCAGGTTATCAAATTCGATGATAGACTGTTTGGAGAGGAAGGAGTATGGGAACAAGGACTCTTTGACCAAAGACTCCAAGGCTGGAGTAAACGCGTCCACCTGGGGCTGATCGTCCGCATCGATCATATCCACATCTTCGATGGCTTGTACCACAACTGGGGCCTCGACAACGGTCTGCAGGTTGTGTTCCAGCGCCGAGATGTTGAGCGAAGATTCAGTCAAAACTTTCTGGAAAATAGGTTGCAGAGTTTCCGACCGGTTGAATCCTTGCACCAGCTCAGCGAGCTGTGTCTGGGCGTCCAAAGACATTCCGCGGGTATCATCCGCATTGGAAGCTGCTTCGAGAACCAGGCTCATGGCCTTGGCAACCTCGTTCTCACCAAGCATCTCGCGTTCAAAGACGGAGGATAGAATTGCAAGGCGAGCATTGTCCTGCTTGTCAAGATCAGTCAAGCAACCGGCAATGACTCCAAGCAATAAATTTGATGTCTGATATTGTGGCGCGATTTCAGAAAGTTGGGCGATAGGATTTTCGAGGCGCAAGATGCCCTTAAAGACCTTTTTAGGGATTGTGACAGCAGGCTTCTGCTGTGCAAGGACTGAAAGGCAAATCAGACCAGATATCTTTGTATCTTCTGTCCAAGAACCCACAACACTCTCCATTAGGCCATCGATAACTTCATTGGAGAGGAAGGCCTTCTGTGCTAGTACAACGCAGATCATATAGCAGCCAACGATCAATTCCGAAACATTTTTCATTGTGAAAGCGTTACTGAGTACCGGCAAAATCCGCAAAAGGATATCTTCATGCTTTTGCTTCTCGGCCTCTCTTCTCCCTGAGCGAGCGCCATCCAACATCGTTGCGACAGCCTCCGTGACAATTCCGGCCCAAAATGCAAGTAGTGCATGGCTTTGGGCCTGTTGTCTACAAACTTTCAGGACGTATTCGTTTAATTCGGAAAAGAAAGGCTTGTTCGTTGCTGCGCTGTGGACAAGCGGGTGTCTTGGTGGATTAATGAGACCCTTCTTGTATGGAACGAGGACTTTGAATGCTGGCGTAAGAGTTTCCGGAAGAATAGAGAGAAGGTTCAAGAAGAGCGGCGTCGTATGGTATGGCAAAAACGTCAATAATACGGCGGTGGTGTTGAACTCGTGGATCCTGCCACAGAAGTTAGCCACCACGTCTCACAATCTCACGATCTGCATCTCCCTTTCTTAGTTTTTCTTACCTGAACCTTCTAACAAGCCAATCCACAGCTTTCACTGCAGGACTCAACTGGAGCCTGCCGCCAACCAAAGCTAGGAAATCTTCAACCACAGTATCCAGCTCTTTATTCTGGGCTACATTCATCTGACTGCGATCCTCCACTTTGCTCTGCTCGCTGAATATCGTGCGATCAAAGTCTGCAAACCGGGGGTCCAACGAGCATAACTCCCGGAATCCGTCATAACAAATATCATAGATCGCATCAAAGTCTTGAGTGCCGGCGATCTTTGGGTCGAAAATAAGTGACTGTGAATGTGAGACCCTTTGCGCCTTGAGGTCAAGCTCGTGTGTCGACTTGGCCGCAATTTGCGACAGCTGCGCGGCGAGAGACGAAGCCATTGTGAAGTCTCTTTGGCGGGCTGTTCCGCGGACTTTTCTTGTTGTTTTTGTATTGGTGTTCACACAATTGCACAGTGACCCATATCCCTAAGACTCTTGAGGGTAGTCTTTCTTTTTCTTTGGGAACCGAGGGCAGGTTCAAACAATTTGAGGTAAGTCTTCAGCTTTGCTTGACCAAGAGCAAATGGTTGACTTTTTTTTTTGCCAGCCATCCCGACCGCCTATCGGAGAATGATTCTTCCGGGTTATCAGACCGCGGCGCGACTCGATAAGGAAGATCGAGCCACCACGATGGACTCACCTGGGTCTCAGGTCAGTTAGCCTACTTACACCTTAGTAAATAAGAAGTACAGACTGACGAAAATAAAGGGTGTGCCGCAATTCTCCAGCTTCCAACCTCCCCCTACCGCTCCTCCGGCCGCTGCTACCGGCCCGGACCATGAACGTCACCGGCGTCGCCCGCGCCATCGTCATCGCGCAGACCGGAAAGAGTCTCCACGCTCTCGTCGCCATGAACCGCGTTCGGATGGTAGCCGTCAACAGGAGGCAGGCGAAAAAATTGAGAAGCGCCTGAGTGAGGAAGGAGTTGCCGATTTCAACGCTAAAAACGAAGAGCCAAACAAAGGATTCGTCATCGACAGCCGCGGCGATCGCGACAATACACGTTACGGCGTAGATCGTTACGAGGTCCCTGCGTACCATCGCAATGGCAATGGCTTTGTACTTGGGCTCCCCGGTCAGCGCATTGATTACAAAACGCGATATGACCAAGGTCCTCTTCTCCTTCTTCGCCCCGACTCAGTCTCCTCAACCTCCGCACCCAAGCCTCTCTCCGCCGAAACGCTGTCTGCTTTGTCCGTTAATCTTCCCGTTCGCCTCCGGACTGATCTTAATGCCAACCTTGCTACTGATAACTCACATTTACAAAATTTCATTTCAACAACAGTCCCATCTCAATCCGGCGTTGCGACAACTGCCAACTTAGATGATGAACCACCGTCTTATCGCTCTATCGAGATCCCGGATAAATCCGAAGAACAAGCCACTGAGGATGACGCGACGACCTTCATTCGTCTTGCTGTCGAAGCTGAGATCTTGAATCGCAATGCCAAGTTGAACAGCGCAGTGGCACAGCATCCTAATGATATTCAAGCATGGATACGTCTTGCTGAGCATCAAGAACTTGCCGTCACTGGTGGGACATGTGGCGATCGGAACTCCTACCGCGATCATACACAACTTTTGGCAAGAGCCAAGCTGTATGTGTATGAAAGAGCGATCAAAGCTAACGCCCAAAATCCTGAGCGCGATCATCTCGTGCTGGGCCGTATGGAAGAAGGCGCAAAAGTCTGGGACTCCACAAAACTTTCGTTGGAATGGGACGGAGTCCTCCGCCGTCACTCTGAGTTCATCAATATATGGATTGAATATCTTGACTACTGTCAGACTGACAGTCAGGATTTTAACTTTGACACTTGCTTTAAGACTTATGCCTACTGTCTGAAGCTCCATTCACGTGTCGGCTTCGGACCGCGGAAAACTCTTATCAGGTCATACTTGCTGCTCCGTTTGACCCTGTTTCTTCGAGAATCGGGCCACGTAGAGCTAGCTGTCGGTATATGGCAAGCGGTGCTCGAATTCACATGCTTCCGGCCAGCCCATCTAAAGGGGAAGAGAGAAGAGGCCTTAGTGGAGTTTAAAAAGCTCTGGAAACCTGGGCACATCCGAATTGGGGAACCTCATTGGCAACCCTGGGACAGTGGACAAACCTTCCGTCCTCCTGTCAACGAGCATGTTTACACTTCTGAGGCAAATACCAGAGACTTGTTCCCAACCTGGGTACGTGCAGAAAGAGAGCGGATGTTCAAAAATCGCATGCCGTCACATGCCTTTGGTGAATCCGGAGAGAATGACGGTTTCCGAGTAGTCCTTCTTGAAGATCTCACGCAGATACTTCCTTATTTCTGGGATTTGGAAGAAAGCCTTGGTTCCCTGGTTGATAGCTTCTTGTATTTCTGCCATTTGCCTCACTTGACAATGCCTGCGAATATGCACACCAGCCGGCTGTGGACTGGTGACAATTTGGTGCGAAATGAATACATGGATGATCCTCGAAATACAATCGCCGACTGGATCACTTTTGAGAAGTTTGCCTCAACCACAACCCTTGCGCCTTTCGCATTCCCTCATCAAACCTTCGTTCACACCACCGATACTCTTTTCGCCGACCCGAAGCTGTGGTTCTCCTCTCTAACGAAGTGGGCTGCAACCACCTCTCATTCTTCCTGTGTCATCGATCCCGACTTTGTAATCTTGACTCTCCATGCCCTTGTCGATGTCTTCAAAGATAGTCAATTGGCTGAATACGCCATTGCAGTGACTTTCGCGTGTAACAACGCTCTGGGCAAGAAATACGGAAAGAGACTCTTGAAGGAGCGATCATCAAATCTGAGACTTTACAATGCCGTTGCGCTCATGTATTGGCGGACTGGCGATCTTGATGTTGCTCACAACGTGTGGTCCACCGCTTTGTCTATGAGCCAGAATTTTGACGCCCGCGAGCTCACTGACTCTGCACTTCTGTGGAACTCGTGGATTTGGGAAATGCTTCACGCTGGGAACAAGAATCGAGCATCATACCTGTTGCAGGCTATGCCTTACAATCGAGTCCACTTGCTGTCATACGACACAGCTGATGAACTTGAAATCAATGAAACCACTTTTCTCAGAGTCAAGAAGGCAAGTTCTCATCCGTTGATCTCACTGGATGCTGTGCTAACTATTCACAGTGCCTGTTTGCCGCTCAGAAGAATGCCTTGAAGTTCAAGAAAATGCAAGCATACGTAGCTTACGCCGACTGCTATGCCATCGCCCTCTATCTTATGGGCGAGCAGCTTGAAGAAGTTCTTGATGTCTACAATGACGCCGCCACTTCCCTTAGAGTCTTGCCCAGGACCGATGATGATTTCAGGGTGTTCGGCGGAGAATTGCTGCACCAAACCCGAGCACGGATCATTTACCACTATGTGGAGAAGCAGAGTGGTCAATTCAGACCTGCCGACGTTCGTGCGCAGCTCCTGGATAGCCTGGAATGGTGGCCTCACAACACTATGTTCTTGTCACTGTTCAAATGGAACGACGCTCGTTTGAATCTAAGCGATCGAACCCGCGATATCTTCGACATCACTATCGGTGCAAAGGCCAGGGCCGCCCGGCATCTGCAAGGGCTTGCCCCAATCTACCGTGTACCCGTCACAACCCACCTTTTTAGCATCTACGCTGAGATGGGTCGCCCTCTCCTGCTCGGTTCGACCGCGCATTCCATTCGGGCAGCCTTCGAGCGGGCGATCGGTGATCATGGCATCGTCCCGATCGGGCGGACCCCAACTCGAAAGAGTCCCTTCGAGCTGGCGAGCTCGACCTCCGCACGGACCAACCTCACCATTTGGAGGCTATACATCCTCTACGAGCTGTACGCGGAGTACAATGTCGGCCGCGCCCGCGATATCTACTTCCGGGCCCTGCGCTCTTGCCCCTGGTCGAAGGAGTTGTACCTGCTCGCCTTCGAGCACCTGCGGGCGGATTTGACCGACCGCCTGCCCCCCCTCAGTCTCAAACGGAAGGGAGAGGTCAGCCCTTCCGGGTTCAACCCTGCAGAGCTCCGAGCTCTATATTTGGAGATGCTCCGCCGTGGACTCCGCGTCCACTACTATGTGGAGGGCCTGTAGCCCCAGAGGGGTCTGATAGTGGGAGTGTGGGGAATACACGATTATGAACAGGTGAAGGGGCTGCTTTCAGATCCCCTCCACCTGGGTGGGATAAGAGTAATGGAAAAATCAATTGAGAAGGAAAAATCCCGTGCTTGAATTATGTAGGTGTAGGTGTAGTGAGGTAAATATGGAATATTTGCTCGATAACCGGGGGGTCTAGCAGCATAGCAACGTAGGGAGACTAATATCGATCACGACTCCAGTGCCAAACCTTCGACACTTTCCACACTGAAGTCCTGGATGAAACAAGACAACGCCAATCTCCTTACAACTGCAGAATCATTGTGCCACTGAGCGGAGGCCGCGAGGTGGGAATTGGATATTTACCAAAGGAGCGAACATATCAATCAAAAATAGAGTAAATGTCGTCATCGCCGTTATACCATCTTTCTTGGTTAGATACAACTATGATTCTTCACTAAAGAAACGATTCTCAGGTCTCGGCAGGCCAAAGTGTTCACGCAGTGTCGAGCCGGTATACTCTTTGCGGAAAAGACCTCTTCGCTGGAGTTCAGGAATCAATCTATCCGTCACCTCTTCCAGGCCCTGTGGCAAGAACGGAAACGTGCACGTAAAGCCATCAGAGGCTTCTTCGCGCAACCATATCTCCATCTCATCGGCGATATCGCTTGGCGACCCGAGGAATGTCAGCCCTGAGTATCCACCATATCGTTGCGCAAGCTGGCGGATCGTGAGTCCCTCTTTCTTGGCTAGCTTTTCAACAGACTCCCTGCTCGTCTTGCTCGCATTGGTCTCGGGCAGGTCGTCTGGCAACAGACTATCTGGATCAAGGCCACTGACATCCACTCCAAGTGAGATTGACAAGGAAGCGATGGCACTATCGTAATGTACCAGACTATCCAACTTGAGCCTTTTCTCTTGCGCATCTTGCTTGCTATCCCCAACGATAATCATTGCCGCGGGTAAAATCTTCAAGAGATCTCTCTTCCGTCCGGCCTTCTCCACTCGCCCCTTGATATCCGCATAGAGCGCCTTCGCACTATCAATGTCCTTCGGACTGCAAAACACAACTTCGGCAGTCTCAGCCGCAAGCTGTCGTCCTGGCTCGCTTTGTCCAGCCTGAACAATAACCGGCCATCCCTGGGGTGGCCTAGCAATATTCAACGGTCCTCGAACCTTCAACTCATCGCCGGAATGGTTCAGCACGTGCAATTTCGCAGGATCGAAATATTCTCCCGTCTCGACATTCCGAGTGAAAGCATCATCGGCAAAACTATCCCACAGCCCGGTGACGACATCATAGAATTCACGAGCACGCTTGTATCGATCACCATGGGCCAGATGCTCATCGAAGCCGAAATTATGGCTCGACTCTGGGTTTCCGGTAGTCACGATATTCCACGCTGCTCGCCCGCCACTCAGGTGATCGAGACTGGCAAATCGCCGGGCAACATGATACGGTGCGTCGTAGGTCGTACTGGCAGTGGCAGCAAGACCGATCTTCTCCGTCACGGAAGAGAGAGCGGAAAGCAGAGTAAATGGTTCAAATGAAGTAACCGTATGACTGCGCTTGAGAGCTTCAACGGGCATATTCAGCACGGCGAGATGATCAGCCATGAAGAAGGCATCGAACTTGGCAGCCTCTAGCTTTTGGGCGAACTGGGAAATGTGTTTGAAATTAAAGTTGGCGTCGGGATATGAGCCCGGATAGCGCCATGCACCCGTGTGTAGTGAGACTGGCCGCATGAAGGCCGTGAGGTGCAGCTGACGGTTGGGTTGCGAGTCGGTCATTGTGGAGTTGATTTGGGTATCCTCCAGATTCTTCAACCTTGCCAGATGTGATGTATACAAATAGGTTAATTAGAATAGCTGAGGTTATATACTCTGTACCCCGCCTGTGGTGGTATTTCCAAGCCGATTTATAAGCCTCGCTCACTTGGCCTTGATATGGCGTGCTTAGAGCATATCTAGATATAGCTGTGTATAGCTGTACAACTATCCCCATTTATCGCAAATCTTATACTTTGAGAACCTCTAATCAAGAAAATATTGAAATTCAATCTGCTGTCTATGCAAAATGACCCAATAAAGAAATGCAAAGGAAGGAAAGAACAAACAGAAAACAAGAACGCCCGGATGTATGGCGGATCAGGTACCTGCGTGCATACGTAGGAGAACCTCAGACCTCATACGAGCCAGGCAAAGCAAGAAAAAGATCCTCAATGTGGGTAAAGTTGCCAGTCCGTATATCCGGCCGACCCGCAAAAAGCATGCCGACTACCACATGACCTCTTTTGGTATAAACCAAGGAACCAGAGTCTCCAGGCCGGGCAAAGAATTGGAAATCGGTACCACTGGCTATCACGGTATGTTCCACTGTCGGAACTGAAGTTACAATTCCATCAATCATTTCGTGGACGACATCAGCATCTCGAAGGGGGTAGTAGTCACCCTCTGTATAACCAGAGCGTTGCCCCCAAAGGCACAGCCTTAAGTTGTCGAGTTTGTCAGGTAGGGCCGATCCCTTGAGTACATGCCCCTGAGGGGTCTAATGAACAGTTAGATCCAGCGTATATAGTAAGACCTTCGATAGCAAAACTCACGACGTTGCTCGACAGTCTATCAGCCGGTACCTCAACCAAGGCCCAATCGCAGCTGATGCGTTTGCCATGTGCATTCAGTCTTGTTCTGAATCCTGAGCCCGCCCAGACACTCCCGAATTTTGGATCAAAATCTTTGACATCGTCAAGGAAACCCCGCAAATAGGACAATTCCTTCTCGTTCTTCAGATACTTCGTTTTTTCTGTTGGCCGAATATCTAGGTCATTGGTAACGAGTACCCCAGAGAGCTTGTGAGCCGAAGTGTCAATTTTCTCAATCTCCTCTTCTAGCGCGGTTCTCTTCTCTCGGATCGCACGAGGGCTGGGGTGATGGACTGTCAAATTGCGTGCAATTATCTCATTGGGGCCGATTCCGAATTTGCGCCATTCTCTGATCACGCTAATGGCGCGGCGCGACTTACCCGCCTCGGTCGGGTTAAGAACATGGAAGCATGTTACAGCAACAACCTTCCATGTACCGTCGGCAAACTTGATCTCGAAAATACCCCCTAGCGTGCCCGAGCTTTGGGTATTCTCTCGAAGGGACAGGGCTTGTCCTGGCATTGAGGGCGATTGAACGACACGCCGGTCAAAGACTCCAGTCTCGACAGTGTCCGGCCCTCTTCGTTTGTCTCGTCGTCATTTGCATGCCTGCTAGTTTGGCCTTCGAAAAACTCGACGCGGACGTCCGACAGGTCGTGTTCTTTGAGCACTTCATTGATGATTTTGAGGGACTTTTCGACTGTCTTGGGATGTTTGGCGTGATCACCATAAACGAGGATAGTCGGCTTAGTTCTTCGTGGACTGTAGCTTTCACCAACGCGATAACATCCTATTTTGTCGACGTGTGTAAGATCGATAGCTCTCACAATCTCGTCTCTAACTTGGTCCCATTTGGTGAAAATCTTATCTTCTTGTTGGCAAGGTAGTACTTTCAAATTCCTAGAGGGTGGGCGCTTGCCGTGGTCCTTGCCATGGGATTTTCTCTTTGTGCCCCTTTGACTAGAGCCTGCCATGATGTGGTAAGAAGGATGGAGAGAAGAAGGATCAAGATAAGTGTGCAGTGCGAAGGGAAAGAAGGATCAAGAAGAAGAAGGATTAAAAGAGAGAAAGATCATGATATGCAGTGCAGTTGTATGTAGTTGGAAGGGTGTTTGTCAAACTGCAGAATATCCCTAAAAAATGCGATTCCACTATCACTACCTCAATACTCGAAAACAAGCAGAAACATAGTATGAATTCATATGACAGCTAATAAGCAAAGTAATAAGTAGCAAGCTGGGTCCCTACATTTCTTGGCCTACTAGGTCATTTAAAGCACGGCTCCTTCCATTGCTCCAGCAATCAATCCCAAGATTCTCTCCACGTTGTGCTCTTTTGGATCATGACTCCCACCATTGGAAGTTTGCACTCTTCCAAAATTGAAATTATCTGTTCTCGGAGACCGCGCCAGTCTTGTTCGCTCTTGAAATGCACACTCAGGAACATGAACACCTCGCTGTCCTTCACATCTGAGGTTGTTGCGACGCGTAATGCACTAATAGCAAGCAAATCTGTAAGGTCTAGCTCCTTTAGGATTCTATCCTGCACCTCACGATGCATCGAATAATAGGGGTTTTCCGACTCCACAGGCCAAATGTGAAATGGGCAGTCAAGATTTGGGACCGAGATTTCGACATTGATGTGGCCAAGCTGATTTTCGGATAGATTTTGCCAGATTTGGCGACAGGCCTGCACCCAAATGTCGCTAAATGTGTCACGAGTTGCAGTGATGATCAAAGTCGGCACGGCTTCCTTTAGAGGCCAGAATTTGTATTGACACTTTTTGATCTTGACAGATGTTGCATTGACTTCGTACTGCTCAAGAACCGAAATGATCATTTTGTGAAGGCTGATGGTTTCGAAAACTGTCCATAGAGGGGAACTGCCGTTCAGATTGAGGATTGTCACGGGTAGGGAACAGAGGTATGGCCCTCCAGCGCGATTTTGCTCATTGATGAATCCATCTGGATCGACCTGCCACCGGCCCGGGTCGTGAATACTATCGCAGCTGGTCCGAACACGCTGGCCATCTCGAAGAGGAGAGGCGTATGCTGCTAGGATTTGAGAGCCTGTCGGGCGATCCTCCTCCTCCTCCTCCTCCTCCTCTGATTCAGCATCATCAAAGCTTTCGATGGAGGACGATTTGGATTCGGCACCGGAAGAGCTATCCGAAACCGCAGAAGAGAACCAATCAGAGGAGCCAACAGAGGAATCATCAGAGAAATCATCGTGGGAGTCGTCAGAGGACGTGTTGGATATGGTGCTAGGCTCTTCCTGGCTAGAGCTGGGAATATGAAGCGTGCTAGTATCCTTTCCAGAGGGACTATCACACAGGATGACGGTTTGAGTGTCACTATCACTGTCATACTGGGCGGATATGTCTGGTGTACTGCTAAGTTCGATGTCGTAATTCTCTTCGGAAGATGGGCTGAACAAGGCGGGTGGAGACTTTGGTCTCGTATCAATGTTGTTGATGGAGAACGATTCATGTTCGGCACCGCAAGAGTTATCCAAACCCCCGGAAGAGAACAAATCAGAGGAGCTACCAGGAAATGTGTTGGGCATGGCGCTAAGGTCTTTCTGGCTAGAGCTGGAGGTATGAAGAGGGTCGTTTTTTTCAGAGGGACTGTCACACAGGATGGCAGTTTGAGCTTCACTGTCACGGTCATACTGAGCAGACATGTCTGATGTAGTGCTGGTGCCGACTTCGAGATTCTTCTGGGCAGGCGGGCAAAACAAATCTTCTTCTCTCGATTTGGGTCGGATCACAATAGAATTATCAGGTATGTGACACTGCACAGACACGCTGGTTTTGATGTCACAGTTCCCCTTGGCAGACGGGTCAGGCATGATGACAGTGTCAGTGTCAGTGTTCAACTGAGCAGGTATATCTGACGAAGCGCTATATTTTTCTTGGGTAGGCAGTTCAAGCAGCTCTATGGGTAGAGGCTTGAGGCTCATCGCTGTAGAAATCTCAGAGATGATTATTTGAAGGCACAAATGATAAACGTGAAGTAAGGTAGAAGAGAAAGAGAGTGGAGTGGGGTGGAGAAGATGTGCGGCTCAACGGCTTTGGCAAACCTTAAAATTTGGATACCCAGGGTCACGTGATGACTGGTTGTCAGGGGCATCCCCGTCCACGACACACCCAAAGCGTCTCATTATTAAACCCACAATCTTTCCAATAGCCTGATACTCATGTGTTTAAGTGCTACAAGCTTTCCTCGGAGGAGGTAGTATCAGAACCATCACATTTGATTGAACATGTACCGACACCTATCCACGCGTGTTTGGTGCTATGTTCGTATGATACAAAGCCCAAAGCAATATTGCCGGTCAATCACGAAACATTCGCGCATGCTATATTCTCACCCAGGTAAGTATGCCTACCTCAACATGATTTAACATTCACTCATTCGTATCAGACTGGAACTCTGACGATGAATTTTTCAAATTCACGCGTGGTCGCTTTATTGTAGATGAGGCGGAGAATCTTCGAATGCGGGAGATAAAATTCGATTTGAACAGGCTCGCAAGTGTTGCGGTGGACTCGGTCGGTGCTACTCAATGTATTTCCATCAAAAAGTACCCCGACGGTATGTTCAACAAATCATTCCTTATGACGATGGAAGATGGCCGAGAAGTCGTAACTAAGGTACCTAACCCTAATGCTGGTGTTCCCCACTTTACCACAGCCAGTGAAGTTGCCACGATGGACTTCGTAAGTTCATTGTGAACTCGTTCGACGCCGAATCTTGCTAATGCGACTGGATTGGGAGGCTCGCAAAATCCTCAACACACCAGCACCTCATGTCTATGCATGGAACTCGCAAGCAAAATCGCATTCTGTTGGGGCTGAGTTTATCATCATGGATAAAATTGAGGGTATCCCGCTATCCCAAGTCTGGAGCACGATGCAAGTACACCAGAGGCTTAAAGTGATACTTGCCATGACAAGTCTGCAGAAGCAATGGCTGAGCGTTTCATTCTCACATTACGGCAGCCTGTACTACGCGAGAGACGTACAGTCCCCAGCAGGCAATCAGTATGTCAAGAATGGCATGGCCGTCAGAGATTCAGAGTTTGCTATTGGTCCCGCTACTGGTCGGGATTGGTTTGATGCGGGCAGATCAATTTTGGATATTGAAAGAGGGCCATGTACGTCAGATTTTGTGTCTTCTTCTCTCGGCTGCTGACGAGTTTATAGGGGCTTCTCCAACGCGGTACCTGCAAGCCGTCGGAACGCGGGAGATCAAAGCAATCCAGTTTCTGAATCCACCCAAACAGATTGCCTTATTCTGTGGTCCAAAGCTCTACCAACCCGACGCAGAAAAGAAGCTTGCCGCGTTAGCATGGTACCAAAAGATCGTCGATGCCATCATCTCAAAGGACACCATTACCAACCCATATCTCTGGCATGATGATTTGCATGATGACAACATCTTCGTAGACCCGCACAACCCTGAAAAGATTACGGGTATCATTGACTGGCAGTCTTGCCACATCTCACCCCTCTTCAGCCATAACCCCGATCCAGCTTTCCTCGACTGGGATGGCCTTGAGCCAGAAACGCTCGACCTAGCACCAAGGCCGACACTCGCTGGGCTTTCCCCCGAAGAACGGTCTGCGGCGATGCACGAGTATACAGTTCAAAACGTGTTCATTGGATGGCGAAAACTCATGCATGCTAAGAATCCAGATTTGTATCAAGTAGTCGAATTCCGAAAGACGGCAGCGTTCGGACTCATATTTCTCGCCCACCGCATGTTTGAATACGGCGAGCCGCACTTCCTTTCACTTCTAGTCGATTTGAAGGACACGTGGGCGGACTTACCCGGCGTCACTAGCGATGTTCCATTCCCGTTCGAGTTTTCGGAAACTGATCTCGAGCGCATCAAGCTGGATTGTGATGATGCAGTAGCGGGAACTGAGCTTGTGTCTGGGGTCAAGGAAGCAATGCGCGATTTGTGGCCCGACAAAGGCTTCATCGAATATGAGCGATACGATGATTGCAAAGCTGCCCTTGACGAAGTCAAGGTTAAGATTATGGAGCAATTAGCTGAGACTGACGAGGAGAAAGCCGAATACCAGCGTCATTGGCCATTTGAATAATCTCGCGCTTTGGATGTCAACTGCTCGATTCGTCGCTCGTAGTCCGCTGCAGGGTTGCTATAACCCAGGATTCGTGATTTGATTCATCTATGCGCAGTGTTGATATAGGTCACAATAAATACATGGTCTCTATTTATTGTCTAGAGGGTGCTATATCCGTTCTGTTTCTTGTCTGATATTATTCAAAGAATATTGTCAAGTCTATTGCCATATATTCCTACCACCCAGCATTCCCACTGTATCCACGTATATTGATTGCTTCTCGCTGATTGATTCATTCCTACTTCCAAGATATAGAACCCAGTGTAGAAGGGCTAACCTAGAGAGTCCATGAGATCATATAAAAGTGTAAAGAAAAAGAGAGATTCGTGATTCGTGTCATTCATATATGATAGAACAAAAACAAGAAAAAGCAAAGGGGCACCAGAAGCAAGACTAGAAGTGTTCTTTCCAGAATTTGAACCGGACATCCTTGGTTGATGAATATTTGGCCGCATCGCTAATCTGCATGGCAGCAGTATTAGGACCACAGAAATAAACACCAATTTCGGTGGTAGCAGCGCTCTGCAGACCCGTCATGTAGGACTGGTTCAGCAAGCCAAGCCGCATAGCCGTGAAAAGTCGCTTGAAGTCCGGTCGACCAAAGTTCGTCCGACTCTTGAGCTCGGTGAGAGGGTCAAGGGCCTGACCGACAGAGTTGAGGTATATATTCGCCGCGGTGTCAGCGTCGAGACGCTGTGTGAGGTAGGTGTGGATACGCAAGAACTCGGTACTTCCCTCGCTAGCAGCGGTGTTGGCGGATTGGGCTTCGAGGGAAGATAGCAGAGCTTGGAACCACTCGAATGACGAGGTATCCTTACAGACCCAGATAAACTCAACACGTCGCAATCGGCGAGGAGGGTTCGGACTTGAGCGGAGATGCCAAATGTTCTTGAGAATAGATGCCCAGGGTGTGACGCCGATGCCGGTGCCGATGAGCACGGCGATTTCGTTATCGAACACGTCTTCTGCGGGTGCACCATATGGTCCATCCACGCGGATGGCGGGCATGGTCTGTCCGTTCTGCAGGGCAACTTCGTACATGCCGTTGGGGTCGAGACCTTCGAGGTCTTTGGCTTGGGCGGGACCGCAACCGAGTGCATCTCCAAGTGCTCGGGTGAAATCTCCGACTTGACGGACGTGGATGCTGAGATATGGATCGAAGGGACAGGAGGTAATGGTGAATGGATGCCATTGGGTACTGGAAACATCAGGCACCTGGAGGAATAACCATTGTCCTGCTTTGTACTTCATGCTTGGTTTGTGGAACTGGATCTCCATGGCGGCTAGGGTCATTTTGTTAGCTGTGGTCAATTCAAAATTTTCGAGAGAAGATCATACCATAAGGATGGCGAATAACTTTGGTGATGACCGTCAAGCGCCGCGATCGGATCTCCCTGTAAAGTCGTTCGGAGAGATACAAAGTTCCGATGACCAACTCCCATCTCCATCCTTCATAGCCAAGACAATGATCCCAGAACTGTTTTCCTGCGAAAGGAGAGATAGGGCTAGCGGTATCTCGGACAAAGCACCCTGTGGAGTGGGTATAGAGTGCCAGCATGAACGGAATAAAAAGGTGATGCACATACCAGAAGGTTTCAAATGCTTGCTGGCGAATGCGGTGATGTGCTGTTGTATACATGAGCATCATGCACAAGAGCATGACATGGCCAGTGATACCACCTGCGCGAGCAAAATGGATCGACACTGCAAGTTCTGGGCGTAGTTGCCTCTTTTCGATGTTGTAGAAACTATTTAGTGTCAGTAAAGTAACTGCGACAAGCTGTAGGAGAAAGCAGCCTACTTGACATAGTGAGCAGCAGTGTGAATAGCTGTGAAGACTAGTATTGAATAGGCTATTTGCCGATGGAACCACGCCGATTCATCTAGTGGTAGCCATTTTATCTGTGGTCTGAGCCATCGGAGAACGTTCCGACACATAGGAAATAGGATCAAAGTGCAATCGACGGAAAGAACGAGACCTGCACCTCGCGATATCCAGACTGAATAGCCAAGCGTATTTAGTGGCGCCAACTTTGAATTTGATGCCTGCAGGTACCTACAAGAATGTCAGCAAGGAACCCCAGAAGCGTAGCACATCATAATACATACCATCCTGCAGCAAAGATCCCAATATGTACACCCCAAAAGAACAAATGGAACAAGACCTTCGAAACGGTCAAGTCCGCTCTCTTCCACCAGGAATCTTGAGCTGCGGCCATTCTTTCTCTGCGCTTTTGAGGATGTCGGCCAGCGACAAGTATTTAGGCAATTATTCAATCAAAGGAGTGGCGACTCGAGACGGTTGGCCAGCAACCCGGTAATATACACTGAAATTCTGTCGAAAGTGAAATCTCCTAGCCCCTTTTGTGGCAAGACTCCAGTGTCAATTTTGACCGGTCGGTGCTTTCAGAGTTCGTCAACAGCGTTGTTTCTCCATGAACTTGGCGTAAATCAAGATATTCTGGATAACTTTCGCTTCCAAGTTGAAGAGCGGATTTGAACAAATATCAAATACCGTTGAACACCTCGCAGTGGAAAAAGTACGCTCGCAACTTGCGATAGTACTCAATCAAGATGAATAGAAACAGGATGTGAATGTGCGCCTTGTCGCGAGCGCTGGCGGTTCGCCGGGGGATTCCTCTGCACGTATCCTCTCGAATACAAGAGGTTACTGTCACACTTGAGATAAAATATGATATTATTTGATTCAAGCTGTTTGAGACATGGTTGACGTCAATGGATGGAATAAGGGCAAGATCGGAGATGGGTTGGAGGTTCAGAGAATCCCAGTGTTGTGGTTTTAGCTGCAGGGATGGGGGGCGGCCGATCTATAATTACATCGCTTCTGGCGGGCACTACTCCGTTTAACCGACTACATACTCGAGTCTACAATGTCTGTGCTTTTAGAATTCTCCTATGAATGAGTGGTGGGAAGACCAAGAGAGGAAGTCCAGAGGCTTCGCTTAAAAGCCCTCGTCAGTTTTTGCCTGTTCTCTTTCGAGTGCTATCTTGGCTGATTCTTCCAAGCCTTTCAGAAGTCCTGTTCATGATCCTGGACCCGAGTTTTAATTGATACTTTGAGAAGTGAGCTATTTTTAATGACCGTTCGTAGCAGGTACACCAATCATGAAACGAAGTCCTAGGAGTCCGACCACCGTGCCATGTTCCCCGCGAAGAAGCGAGTCTAGTGGGAAAAAGGAAGCACCCTGTTCGGCCAATCCTATCCGATTCGGCAGTTTTCTCTGATCATGACGGGCTTGGATAGGTACGAGCTAAATGGGTCGCCGAATCTCAAAGAGATTAATGCCCCGGGGGTGGCAGAGAGGCTGGTGACTGAGCAACGTCAAACTAGGCCAGAGAAAGAAGGTTGCTAAGATGTTGGCCTATCAAAGACCTCCTGCAAGCGCTGTCTTCTCGTCACACGGCGCCCCGAGGGCCGCCCAGTGTCGGTGAAAAGCAAAAAGCCTGCCATTTGGTTCATTCGAAGTTTCGCCAAATATAGATCAGTGATTGACTCGAACTATATTTCCCCATCAACGATAAAAGTCTCCACTTGGCACTCCAAGTTAAATCAGGCACGGGCTGACTCTGCAGAAGATGTAGAAAGACGGTGTGTTGCACTGAATTGGAATCAGGGCTACTGTAGTCATCTGATCTGGAAAGTTCCAAACTTGTCTCTACAGAACTGAGACCATGCAGACAACCCCAGATAGTCCAGAAAACATAGACCTCGGCTAACATCCCCAAGAATAATCAAAATACAATTCGAATGTCCATGAGACTTGAGAATGAAAGCCCCTGTGCGTGCCATGCATGCACCTGCAGTTCATCACGCCAAGCCCAGGCGCTCCGGCCTGTGATTTGCCGACATCCACTTCGCGATCCGCTCCGTCACATCCCCACTCTCCAATCACACAGACTATGCCGCTTCTTCAAGAAGCTCAGGAAGAGGGGTGGTCAAGGATTCGGGAACTTTTCAGCCAGTGATTGGTCTACGATGCTTGCATCGGTGCGGATCACGGTTTAATCCTATCCTTCTGGCATGCGTACCAACCCCATGCAGCGAGTCACCTTTTTGGCGCTTACCCATCACATCCTGGCAAAGTGTTCCGAGTTCTGCTTGAGTTGAGTTATCAGAGGGGTTGCTAGTCTAAGTATAGACTCTTATACCTAGCCCCCGCCTGCACATGTGATGCTGTTTTTTTCTTCCCCATATGAACTATGGTACCACGATAAGCCCTTGCAATAATATCCACTCTCCATGTGCTCGGTTTATCCAACTCAATAAACATCTCTATGTCCTGCTGGATCATATGATGAAGTGATATTCTCATAGAATTCGTCGCAGCTATTTTGGGCGCAGCTATTTGGGGTTTACGACACCTGTCGCCCAAGATTAGCCTCGCACTTTGTCACTCACACAAGTGACTTTATTTCCTCCGAGGTCTTCGCTGGCTGAAGCTCTTCACACACAAAACAATACAGTTTTCACACGGCCTAGTACCCATAGCGCAACAAAATGGGCAGGCTCATCAAGAACCACTGGGGGCGGCTAATCATTCTCACCGCAGCAGCTTGTACGTTGCCCATCTAAAACCCCCAAGTCGAAGCCAGCACTGACATATGCAAACAGACCAGGTTGCTAGCGCTATCGAGGGCTTTATCTGGCCCAAAGTATTCTGGGACTTTGTCTCCAGGAACCTCGATGCGGCCGTCGCCCCAGTCCCCGTTCTTCAAATCCTCAACCTCATTATGGGCCTTGTGGGCATAGCCTGGGAATGGCCTCTCAAGCCATTTGCTGGCTCATTACCGCACCGCAGCATTGAAATCCGTCTCATCATATACCCCCTCAACGCCCTCCTCGCGGCGCTTCTCTATCAAGGCACCGACCCTGCAATATATTATTTGATTGGCATTGGCGTTTATTTCTGGGCCTACAGTGAAGGCGAGGTATGTTCCCGTGCATATTTTTGACATGGGCTGTTCTTATGCTAACGAGAGGATATATAGGTTGTCTGCCCGGAGCCGTGGACTTTGCCGAAACGGCATGCACTATCTAAAGCATGATAATGGTTTAGTCTGGTGCATTGAGTGCAGCAGACACATCATTTAAATATCCTAATACATAATGAATGATGACTTGAAAGAGTGGCATGGCATGTATTATTAATCTCTCATCATGGTCATACAGCATGCGTGGGGAATATTCCTCCTGCTTGAATTGCCAACTTGCGTAGACCTAAGTGCCATCTTCTTTTCACTCACCTCTCATGGTATCCTAAGGTTTAGAATAGTTGCTCATCATACGTTGATGCCTTGTCAGCGAGGCATCAACATGTGGACGACCCGCCTGGCACGTGATGCTCTATTCAGATTCCAAGAAACACGTCATCTTGACAGTAATACATTCCTGAAAGACCAAGAAGATCCAGATGATCTTATAAATGGCTTGCGCACTGTTTATATGTCATGGATGACTTCAGGGGCTGCTTGGAACCCGAGAACTAACCAAATCTGACTGACCAAACAAGATGGCTCCGTCTACCGAGATCCAATCCAAAGTCGAGGAAGACGAGCTCGCCCTGGAAACAGTGGAGGACGTCCCAGTCAACAAACTCACCAGTTTCAATGGCCGGCTGCAGCAATACCTACATAACGGGACCGCAGCGCACGAAGCTCTAACTGCCTCTCGGGGTACTATATCGCAACGCCGCATAAACACCAAGACCGAATATAAACCAGAGATTACCGAACGTCAAGCAAAAGCAATCTCCAGCCCAAGGCGCAAGAGAACAGCGTCAGCTACCACATCCACGCAATCATGCACCACCCGCTCACAGTCGACCATAACGGCCACTCCTCCATCCCCAATCCCACCTCGCCAAAGCCCAAACAAACGCAAGCGCAGCACGACAACCCCCAAAATCCCACCCACGCCCCCAATCGCCGGCCCTTCCGCGACAGACTCCCTCCTCCGAGACACAATCCCCCCAAACCTAATCCTCCTACTCGTAGGCGTGAATCCAGGAATAATGACCGGCATAACGGGGTACGCCTACGCGCATCCGTCCAACCTATTCTGGAAACTGCTCTATTCGTCAGGGATAACGAGTATCCGCCACGTGCCTGCCGACACATACAAGCTTCCAGCGCTGTACAGCGTGGGTAACACGAACATCGTGGAGCGGCCGACGCGCGACGCGAGCATGCTCAGTCGCGCGGAGATGGATGCCGGTGTGCCGGTGCTCGAAGCTAAGGTTGCTGCGCAGAGGCCTGAAGTTGTTTGTCTCGTTGGGAAGAGTATTTGGGAGGCTGTTTGGCGGGTTAAGCATGGGAGGGGGATTCGGAAGGAGGAGTTTCGGTATGGGTGGCAGGCGGAGACGGAGAATATGGGTCGTGTTGATGGTTGGGCTGGGGCGCCGGTTTTCGTCGCTACGACTACTAGTGGGCTTGCGGCGGGGATGAAGCCTGCGGAGAAGGAGGCTGTTTGGGCGGAGTTGGGAAGTTGGGTTGTGAGGAGGAGGGGGGAGAGGGGGTTGGATCCTGTGGTGGTTTAAGGAGGTTTGGTATGGGTTTGCGATTTGCTGTGGCTTCCATTTGTATAGATGATGTCGATATACCATATACTATCATGAGCTATGATCATTGCCTTTTAGAATATTGAATGGATTTACAAATGGAAATGTTCGAGATGGAGTTAAAAGTAATTGTATTTATTTGTAAGACGAGTGAGGTTGCTCATCATTCATTATCTCATAATATCAGGTGCAGAAGCCTGTTGAGTACCAATATGGAAAGATGCAGACCCAGAAACGGCACACAATCTTTAAGCCCATTCCAGAGCTTAAAGATTGAGGTTGTTTCATGACGTTTTCCCAAAGGATTATGCGCCAAAGTGCCATACAAGTGACGATCGAGGGATATGGATATCTCAGTAGAGGTCAATGTGAGGGGTAAAGGAGGGGAGGTAGCTGTCCAGGGCGTGCTTCAATAACACACCGGCGCCTGTGTAGTCTCCCCATTGACCCTGAAAGGATTAGAGGACAGACTTAGCGACTGCCGTTGGAGTCATTCTTGCTTCCCTCACGCTCCCGTGCCTGTTGAGATAAGTTAGCAAACAGAACCTCGCAATTGATTCATCGACGTGGAACTGAAGCACTTACCGTGGAAGCCTGGTATTCGCCGCCTTCTAGGATCTTGATCATGCACTCATCCTCATTGGTTGTACCGAATTCGTTCTGCAGAGAGCTCTGGCTGGCAGTGTCAAGGACACCCTGGGCTCCGTGGCTGCATCCAGATGTTAAAGATCTGACGTGGGTAGTAAAAGAAGTTGAAACACTTACGAGTGAGTCAGGAAGATCTTCCAACCATTCAGAACATCGGTCAGGGGAATGCTGCGGTCTTTCTTCCACTTCTGAAGAATCTCGATGTCATCCACGAAGACAACAAAGTCGTCTGAGCTACCCTTGTAGAAGATCTTAGAGGCAGTGTCGTTGCCACGAGCCATGTTGATGAGATGTGAACGTTGGAGGTTTGGGAATTTGAAGAGATTGAAGAGGTTTCAAGATTTGAAGATTTGAAGATGTCAAAGGGGAAATGTTGAATGAGAAGGGAAAGGTAAAAGGTGGTGGTTTAATAGTCCGAGGAGGAAGAGCTCAGGTGATGATGACAGATGACGTCACACTATGAGCTGATGCAAATAGAAGAAGCTCGCGTGTTTTGTTCACGTCCTCGGTGGTTTGAATTGCACAAACTAACTACAATTAGTCACAGTGGATATGCCTCTGTGGCATTTGCCGGTCTAGTCCCTTGCTTTACTACAGTTCTTACACGGCGCGCCAACTATTCCAGCAAAGACGACGTCATAGTAGCTCCCCTGCCCGCTGTCGGATCCGCTGTGACGCCAAACGTGGGGTAATTCTCAAAGAGCCAAGTGGCTAGTTGGAGGATAAAGAGGATTCTGCTGGTATTCCAATTAATAATTAGTTATAATCCAAGGCACAATTACGTTTTTGGGTTAATTATAATCTCCCTTGACTCCAATGCTCCCCCCGAATGTGCTAGAACCATCTCAAAAAGGACAACGTAAAGATAGGGACTTCACTCAGCATCAGAGCGGGTCTTTTTCAGCTTCTTGGGTGCCAAGGCACTAAACAGATTCTTCGGAGATGACCACTTTTGGGGAGACGACCACTTCTTGGATGACGGAGATGACTCGGAACTTCCATCTTGGCTCCGTCGCTTGTCGCTGCGAGGTGAGGAAACTGACGACGTGGGGTTCTTAGGTGAGCCTTTGAAGAGAAACGTCTTAGACCGCCGAGGCGTGGTGGGCGTCCGAGGCATCTCACACTCGACATCCTTATCCTCCGCTATCTCGCTGCTGCCTGCTGCTTCCTTGTCCATACCCTCGTTCTCTTCGTCGGAGTGCATGTCGGTCGATCCTGCTCTCGAATGGAAGGTGCCGACGGAGCTTGACCGCTTGGTGAACCCCGGGCGTAGGCTGAGCCGTCTCATGATCGAACCACGTCGGAAGAGATCGCCCCTTCCAAGAACCATACCAGGCAACGGAAGGAGGTCTCCTGTGTAGATTTCTGAGATCAGTCGCTCCAGCCGGATTCGGTCAATTCGGCGAGCAGTCAATGTCAATGCCGAGCGGTCAGTAGATGTCTTTGGCCGTTCAATCTCGCCTTCAGCCTGCGAGGCTGATTCTTCGGTGTGGCGTGGGTCATGCGTTTTCTTGATGACTATATGTTGGACGCGGAACTTGCGGGAGATTGCCATTGAATCCATTGATGACCTCCGCGCCATAGAAGACACTGTGTATTGAACGTGGTCCAAGGGCAACAGTTGGAGGGCTAAGAAAGAATGTTTTCTTGGCTCCCACGTCCTGGGCTGGGCCACTTCGACCAAAGCCGCCGACACTTTGAGAATCTCGGTATTCCACTGCTTTTCTTCCACTGCCGATGATGCACTTAGAACAAATTCATAGTTCTCATTGCGATTTTCAAACAGGAGCTTCCATGAAAATATACATCCGTAGGAGCACAGTCCTGATGGGTTAGATATACTTCGGGCATGAATCGCAGCGGAAGTTACTCACCTCGTCCATTCTGAAGCGTATCAATCTTGAGAGAGTCTAGGTAGACACAAGCCACTGCTTCCAATCGACGCAGGTCATCAATTCCCTTGGCGAAGAGAAGGTAGCGTTGAAAAAGTACACAGACCATGAACTCCCCGTTAGTGGTTTCTGTCGTTTGATATGTGACATGGAGCACACCGCACATGACCAACGGGCCAAGGTCTTTGTATATACTATGGAGTGCTTGCTGCCCAAAGTTCAGTCATGTTCATCTCATTAATGAAGACCTTGTGTTACCTACCGATTTCGAGATATCCACCTTGCCCTGGAGTACGATTGTCTTGTCGATACGATCCTTGTTGATAGGATTTCCAGCCGATAAATTGATCCGTGTAACCAGCACCCGTATACTGTCTAACACTTGCTGGAGTCCATCGTGAGAAGACGGACAATCACTGACAGGAGTAGACCTGAGCAGATCTTGTAGGACAAGGGGGTATTTGCAAAGACGTTGGATGGGCTATATTCTGGTTAATGGTCAAAGCACTCGCCATGTTTAACTCACGCACCTTGATTAACAAATCATTTAATGTCATTGATTTGTTGTCCTCTTGTCTGCGTCGCTCAGTAGACGCGACCGACTTCGAAAGCGCCTCGATTCCCTGATCATATATCGTCCAGTTGGCAATTGACCGACGTAGGAGAGCAACGTCCTGTGTCAATAGTTCATAGCTGCTGCAAAATTGGTCATACACAGGGAATGCAAGTGACTATAAAATGCCGAGTCAGTGCATACAATCCTATTTGGAGAACCAATCTTTACCAATTTTTCAAGTTCACGAGCAACTTCCAGTCCCTCTGTTGGTTCGGCGGTGAGTGCCATGAGGCGCTGATTCACCGATGCCTTGAGTGATCGAGTCCTCAAGGATCGTTGCTGAAGTCCCTTTAGGCTGCCCAGATCAAGGGACCCTATCCGCTTAGTGATTCCCCGAGACGTAAGCTCAGAGGCGCCTGCCTGTTGAGCTTGAGGCGCTGACATGGGAGACGCCCTCTGAAGTTGGTTCAAAAAGCGTTCATGTATTCCCAGAATCTCCTGAATGTTGTCATAGATCTCGCGCCTCGTATCAAAGATCGTAAGGATCTACAGAGCACATCAGCATTAGACTGAGGGGTTGAAATCAACTCGATGGCTTACCCCGACAAGAGCTTTCAGACCAGATACATAATCAGATTCGGTCTCAACAAGTTCCTGTAGGATATGACGCCGTCTGGTGGCCCGTGTTTCCGCAGCCTCATCAGCATGCTGACTTGAGCTTGGCCGGGGGCTGTCACCGGAATGACGCACATCCGATAGCGTGCTCTGGTTTGTTGCGCTTTGAATAGTTGTCCGCGATCTTATCAAACTCTGACTTCCAATGCTTGCTGTGGTTGTTTTGACGGTTCCGAGGTGCGATGAGTCGGATGCACTCGACTGGTGACCTTGCGAGCCATGGGAAGACGAATCTGACCAGCCCTCCACATATCGCCGTTGGAATGTGGGAGATTCGTGTTTCCGTCCTCGAAAGCTATCCATCCATTTCTTAAATGGACGAGAAGTTGACTTGTCGGCCAGAGTCACTCCACCGCTGCTTTCGAACTTCTCTTCTGATTCATCATTGAGCAGGGCTTGCTTCTCGATGTTTTTCTCATCTTGGTCGGCCATGGTCTCAAATAGCGACCCCGCCCAATGAAATACAGGACTCAGGTTCCGAGGGCATGGAGAAAGAAAAGGCAGACCCAACCGACTGCTCAGAACAACGGAATGGAACTTCATGGCGAGGGAAGAGCAATGGAGTGTGCCTGCCTCGTCTACATTCCCGACTTTGGAAAGTACATATATAGAAAACAGAGGAAACTGCCACTATCCAGGCAGTACAGAGTAGAGATGGCGAATTTGAATTCCATCCATGTGCGTCATAAGGTGAGGCAGCAGTATGGCTGGAATTGAAATGATGCATTTTGTTTATTTTATCTTGGAGGTGGTTGAGGTAGCCTTTTATATAAAATTTTGACGTGCGATGTCCTGGGAGTGAAGCTTTTAACTTGAAGTCCAAGTCGTATACTTCGAGTGCCAAGCATCGCCGCTTATATAAAAAAGTGGGAGCTCCAGGTGCCCCAGACCCACTTGACGTTCTTCTTCTCCCACCTTCTTTGCTCAGGCCATCATCATGAACAATAACATTCACGCTCCAACTGTTGCCTCTGGTCCGACGTCCGGGGTTACTCCCCGCGATCTGTCCAAATTGTCGATGCCAGATCTGATGCAGGAGAAAGAACGCATCGAGGCGGAATTATCAGCTCTTAGTAGCGTCCTCCAGTCGGTGAGATTTTTGGCCCGAAAGTTTCCATCGCAGTTCCTAACAAGCTTTTTCGTGTTAGCATGGAGTACGCATGACTTCGTCTCTCACAACTTTCGACGGTTTCCCCCGTGATGATATTGACATTGCGCAAGGTACGCCCTTGCCACACCTCAGTCGATTGGGACATTTAGCTGAAGGGAGACTGTAGTACGCACAACGCGCGTCCGCATTATTCACCTACGGAATGACCATAAGGAGGTGATGAATTTTCTCGAGAAAGGTGTCCACGCGCATTTCGCCAACCTACAAAATACGCAAGACGCTGGCCCAGCCACAAATGGCACCAACGTCCCGCCGGCCGTGCAATCATTGACAAATAATACTGTGTTGGGGACACCGTTTGCCAAGGTTAATAGCGTAGTTCCGGGAAGTCCAGCAGACCGGGCGGGACTGAAAGTTGGCGATACAATTCGAAGTTTCGGGAATATAAATTGGTTGAACCACGAACGCCTTGCAAAGGTTGCTCAAGTGGTCAAAGACAACGAAGGGGTATGTTCAGTTCTCTGGCGCTCTCAAAATACCTATATATCTGACTCACTTTCTCTATAGCGGGTAGTATTGGTCAAAGTCTCTCGGAAGAACGAAACAAACACTGACAGCACAATTGACTTGGACCTCCAGCTCATCCCTCAGCAAAATTGGGGCGGTCGTGGCCTGCTTGGATGCCACTTGGTTCCCTTATAAGGGGATACTTCCATCTAGAATAACACGCATAGCCCGGTTTTGCTTTCACCTTGTACATGATGATAACTATGTACTGTTTATGACTAATGCGATTAATGCCGTACGTTCTTTCTACCTGATTTCGCAAAATACGTAGGTTCTTGTAATAAGACTGGAGAAGCGTATACATCGCAATGGCGTTGAAGATAACTTGGCAGGTGATTACCTAGGAATTGAATACAATGACCCAACACAAGAAAAAGAATCAGTAGACCCTATCGTGCATATAACCCTTCAATTGCAATAAACATTGTCGTTCACAGTAACAACTTCACATATGTTTGCGCCATGTTGACACTACGTCAGAGCGCCTCAGGCAAACATCCACGTGACTCCCAGCAACGGGGCAAAAATTCCATCGAGCGCCATGAATTCATTCCCCTTCTTTCACCCCTCCCTTTATCAACAACCCGCCCCCATAACTACGGTGCGAACTCTTGAAATTTTCTTTTCTTCAAGTTTCTCTCCAAACTATTGTAATCATGGCTGCTGAAACACCCACTTTCAAGCTCGTCCTGGTCGGTGACGGTGGTACTGGAAAGGTAAGCGCATTGCAGCCTCGATATCTGGTTTGTGATGGACATGGGCTCAGAGTGGCAGCCGTCTGCTCGGCGCTCGGTGATGGTCAGCTTGTGATATTGATGAATACACTGAGCTGCCCTTTCGTCGCTATTCTCTGCCCCCGCGCCTGTCAACAATACTGATTATCTGCCCAACGGCCCCGCCTCACCGCGACTTCATTACTAACAAGTGAATCCCAACAGACCACCTTCGTCAAGCGCCACTTGACTGGTGAATTCGAGAAGAAGTACATCGCCACCCTGGGTGTCGAGGTGCACCCTCTCAACTTCAACACCGTATGCTATACCCCGCCACAAACCCCGCTTCGCTCGTGTCATGGTGTGATCGTCTCAACTAACTCAACCTGAATAGAACTACGGTGCTATCCAGTTCGATGTCTGGGATACTGCTGGTCAGGAGAAGTTCGGTGGTCTCCGTGATGGCTACTACATCAACGGCCAGTGTGGTATCATCATGTTCGATGTTACTTCCCGTATTACCTACAAGAACGTCCCCAACTGGCACCGTGAGTGATTCCCTCTGATAATGAACCCCTCTAGATTATCTTTGACTAACCGAATTCTAGGTGATCTCGTCCGTGTCTGTGAGAACATCCCCATCGTCCTCACCGGTAACAAGGTCGACGTGAAGGAGCGCAAGGTCAAGGCCAAGACTATCACCTTCCACCGCAAGAAGAACCTCCAGTACTACGACATCTCCGCCAAGTCCAACTACAACTTCGAGAAGCCCTTCCTTTGGCTCGCTCGCAAGCTTGTTGGCAACCCCCAGCTGGTACGTCATCTTATGCCTTGATTCGAATACGAGCCGATCAATACTAACTGGTTACCTTTTAGGACTTTGTTGCCGGAATTGCCCTTGCTCCCCCCGAGGTTACCGTCGACGAGAAGCAGCTCGAGGCTTACCGCAAGGAGATGGAGGAGGCCGCCAACCAGCCCCTCCCCGACGAGGACGATGCCGACCTGTAGATCGTTGCGCTCAACGACGGGTCCACGAAGTTTCCGAAATGAAAATTGGGAGTCGCTATCCCCTGCTCTCCCCATCCCATGTTCTCCCGAGTCCCATCTCACAATCGACGTGTGGAAGACAGGGAATATACGACTCCCGGGGATTGCCTTTTTTTAGTTTGGGTTTTGCACGGCAAAAGCAAAGTCTCTTCTCCGAAATCACGATACAATGAAAGCGGATGGGGGATAGTCGTGGTTTGAAGACATGCATTTTTTTCCTTTTTGATTTCCCCCAATCTTAGTAGCTTAGATTCTCACATCCAATCATCCTTTTTTCCCTTGACGAAATGAGCACACAGTGTCCAAATGGCTGTTCTCTTTCGACAAGACTTAAAAATACTTGTTTTTTTTACTCTGAAAATCTATTCACTCGGTACAGATGCATCTAGATCTTTAAAATTCTCGTCGAGCTGAATACTAGAAAGTATCTGAAAAAGTACTGTAAAGGTTGGCCTCTAGTGGCACAACGCTTCTTCCACGGACAAAAGAACAACGCCAGGGTATAGCAATCATTGGCCTCCAAAAAGAAAGAAAGAAAGAAAGAAAGAAAGAAACCGCAAATGTTTCCGCCAGACACCCATCACTGGGATGTGGCAGAAAATAAAATATCAATCATATCATCGGACTATTTCCTCTTTGAGATCAAGGCCATCCGGAGAAGAGCATAATTACAAGTCTCTCACACCCTGTGTAACGGATAAGGAGTTAGCAAAGAGTCCAGTCAAAGTAGAAAGCGAGAAAAATAGGGATAAACATACGAAGAGATAAGCAAGTTCCCTCGCATCCAGTCGGGAGACATTCATAGTACCACCCTCATCGAGAGCACCACTAATAAGCTCACGCTTCTGGTCCTGGAGAGTAACAATGCGGTCCTCAACGGTATTCTCGATAAGCAGACGGTGAACGAAGACCTCTCTAACCTGCCCGATGCGATGGGCACGATCAACGGCCTGGTCTTCAATGTACGGGTTCCAGAACGGATCGAACATGATGACATGCGAGGCGGCAACGAGGTTTAGGCCGGAGTTGCCGGCCTTGAGGGAGACGAGCATGATCTTGCAGTCGGGATCATTGGTGAAAGCCGTCACAGCGGCGTTGCGCTCTTTCAGATTCATGCTGCCGTCGAAGCGGGTGTGGTTCCAGCCGCGGCGGGCGAGGGGGACTTCGAGAAGATCCAAGAGGGAGGTGAACTGGCTGAAAATAATCGTTTTCTCCTCTAAGCCGCGGTCTTCATTGGCTTGGAGGATCTCTAGCGTCTTTGTGATTTTTGTGCTGGGGAACCAGCCCTTCTCGAGGCGGCGAATGTATTTCTTCTTCTCGGCCTTGTTCCTCAAAGCGTCCTTTCGCAGCAGGGCTAGAGACTTCGGCTTCGTTTTCGTCTTTGATGTCGCGTCACCCTCGTCAGTAGAGCTGTCGGAGTCAGACTCTTCACTGCTCGCTGTTGCTTCTGGGTCTTCGTCGTCATTGGCCCCGTTGGTATCACCAGCTTCGGCAGATTCGGGTACTGAGGTTGGATCGTGAACCTGCTTGAACGCATTGGTGTCGGTGAGTTTCGCAGGGTCTACAGGCCCTCGGCAGTTCTGGCACTTGATCACAGCTGGACCATCATCTTCGAGGTTGATGGCTCCGTTTGCAGTTGCAGAGTCGGAAATGCGGATCCAGCACTCCGAGCACACATGGTGTCCGCATGGAATGTAAATTGTCGCGTTTTTGACACTGTCCATGCAGACAGGGCAGGTGCCATCCTCTTCGCCGTCATTGTCTTTGATCCGTTGCACCACAGCAGCGGTCAGAAGCTTGGCGTTGGCGATCTTATCTACCCCCGGGATAGACGGGGAGGGTTCGTTTCGGAAATCCTGCATGAGGAGTGGATGGCAGCATGCCTGTCGAAGACGGAGAAGGAGAACTAGAACATGGCTGTAGTTTCTGCCTAGCGTTCCGGAGTCAAGGTATCGGGTGATCTGCCTTTGAGTGGACGTATTGAGCTCCTCATACACCTGACTTTCCCTCTCATCAAACACAACATGGACCTTCTCGGTGACCTTTGGTGGGAGTTGCAGGATGGGCTCGCCATCAATCTTGGAGGTTTTTGTGCGCCGGAGACAGACAGACTTAACTAGAACGCGTAGTTGCTTCATGACATCTTCGCCTCCCCAACCGGATTTGATGCGTCTCACGAAATCCTGGATAAACATACATGTTAGTCATCCAAAGAAGCATCAATAGTGAGCTATAGAGAATACTGACCGCCTTGAACTTTGCTGGGTTGCTATATGGCCTAATCCGGAGGAATCCCAATAGGGACTGGAAATCTTCGAGACGATTCATCATAGGCGTACCAGTCAGACACCAGCGGTAGGTAGCATTGAGTCGACAACATGCTATTGCCGATTTTGCACTTGGATTCTTGATGTTCTGTGCTTCATCAACGATGACGCGGTGCCACTTGGCGGCAGGACTGAGAGGACCGGCCGCATTTTTGAGGTCTTGGATTAGCAAGGGATCCCGCCCTTCCTGTGACAACCTTTCCGCCTCGAGCAATGTTTTGTAGTGCGCAGTGATAGTACCAAACGTCGTGATGATGATATCGTACCTTTTGAGCTCCTTCCAGGGCCTACGCCGTTGATGGTAGATCAAGACCGAGAATTGGTGCCTCCCCGGCTTGACATGGCGCTGGATTTCGAGTCTCCATTGATCCATAAGTGCCTTGGGCGCGACAATCAAAGTCGGGCGTCGTTCTTCATCCTCGAATGGGCGAGCAACCATCAGTGCAATCGCTTGGATAGTCTTACCCAGTCCCATGTCATCTGCAAGAATTCCTCCTTTGTGATTGCTCTCTTCTTTGGCCTTCATCCATCTCAGGCCGATCTTCTGGTGCTTCATCAACGTGACTCGAAGCGCACTTGGTGTCTCATCATTGTCCGCTTTAGTTGCCTCTCGAATGTCTTTGATACCACTGAGCAAGTTCTTGATATCTTCCGGAAACTCTTTCTCGTTGTAGGCCCTATATTAAATGAGTTAGAATCAGAGCTAGCTTCTTCAAAAGAAAGATATGGACGTACACTATGTCAGCATCGTCGTCGAATAATTCGGCTTGGTTGCGAACCAGGTCAAAGGCCTTGTCAAACTTGTCGAATTTATCAAACTTCTCAAATGTACCCGGCATTATAGAGTACGGAGGCTCACGAGTCCAGGGAAGATTTCTGGAGGTAGCTGCAGTTGAGGAATTTGAGAATTGGGAGGGATAGGCCAGCTGCGAAGGATATGGCAATTGGGAAGGATATGACCCTTGGGAGGAGTATGTCAACTCAGAGGGATATGGCAATTGAGAGGGGTATGTCAACTCGGAGGGATATGGCATCCGCGAGGGATAAGGTCCCTGTGAAGTGTACGGTGATTTGGAATAATGCGAAGGGAGAGATGGCAGGGGATAGTTGAAGGAACTGGATGGACGGGCTGGCTGCTTGCCGGATCGATCTTTGAATGAATCGGCTGTGATCTCTTGAAGATCATCGTCGGAATTGAATGGATTGAGTTTATTGAATGGGGCTATCGGGGCATATGCTTGAGATGCACGAATGGGGTTTGATGAAGTATGTTCGAGTTTTACCGGTGGACCGCGGTCAGGAAGATTCCACGCATCCCGCCCATTGAAACGGTCAATGGGGAGCTGACTCTGATCTTCGTCTGCTTGGAGCGCGCGAGCCAATTCCGCGTCTCGTTCCATTTGGAACTCGGTTTCAATCAACTTCGCCTGCTCCTCACACTCTTCCCGGAGTTCATTTATCTCATCTGTATCGTCACCTGCCGCATCGATCCAGTGCTTGTACAAGCGCTTATTCTCGGTAAGGCGGGCTTCTTGTGCAGCATCTATCTCGTCGAGTTTAGAACTGCGAGATTTAGGCTGCGAGGAAGCAATCCTTTTTGAGGATCCCTGGATCGTGGGCGAGACCTGAGATAGCGGACGCTGGCGTTTACGAGCATTATCTGGAGAAGGCTGTATCATTGGTGAAGCTGGCAGCAATGTCGACTGGCGAGAGCCGGCGGCGAAAGGGGAGGGCGCAGCAGAAGGCCAGTGGGGGGACGCAAATGAATCCCCGGGAATTCCAGTGAAAGCATTCGACGTCTTGCCTGGAGTAGCCGCAGGCGTCCGGACCGGCGGAGTGGGGGACGCCACTTGTGGTGTCGTGGTGGCCTGAGAAGTAGGAACAGGATCACCAAGGAGCGCGGCAACCTGGACTTCCATATTTTTGATGGTATCACGAAGCTCGTCTGCTTCTGCACAAGCACCCCGCGTCGCGAGGAGATCATCGTATATGTATCTGTAGGTGTCGAGATCTTCCAAAAGGTCTTTGATCTTGTCCTCTTGGGACTGGTCGACCGAAGAAGCCATGGCTCAAGAGCACCTGGCGCTGACCGCAAAATGTTCCAAGACCAAAATATCTGACCAAAATATCCTGATGGTTGAGAGCGTGGTAGAGTGAGGATGGCGATGGGTGTGACGGCTAGGACAAAAGGCAAAATCGTAGATCAAGAGGGCTACCACGTCAAGTGAGCGCATATGATGAAGAGCAAAGTGTTCTGGGATAGTCAGCCGGTGGAACTTGGGTTCAGCAAACCGCCAGGCTGAAGGCGGGTAGCGGCAGATGGCACAGTGATGAAGAGAAAGAAATGATAGGAGCAACTCATCATATTGCGTCTCTGTGCCATCCCATATGGGTATTTGCAGAGGATGTAGACTTACATCGAGTACTATCCACCATTCACCAGGGAGAATCCATGGATGACGGAGCGGATTTTAGGACCTCAGGAGAGAAGAGGTGGCGATCGCAGAAATGAGAGAGCCCTCGTTTCTATAGTGCAGAAGATCCGATGGAAAGGACATGAGAGTTGGTGCTCTTTGCGACCGTTCAGCTGGCCCCGGGGGTCGAGATGTCCACCTTTGCGGGGGCAGTTGAAGTTCTCGCCCAGAATGTCATCGTCTATCGCAGCCTACAGCGACCATGAGGATTTTGAACCTATGGACTTTTATTGCCCGCAGAAAATTGGCTATCTGGAGAGACATGTTAGAAGACTCTCAGAAGATATTGAGAAGACATCTAAAAAGAGTTCAAAAAAAAAGATGAGAGAAAGAGAAATGATCGAAATATCTCTGGTATCATCTCAAATTGACTAGATGTTCAGATGCAAGTCCTATATCGGTAAGTGTACATAGAGGTTGTAGCAACGGCCAACCATTCTACTTCCATCTAAGTGACCAACTCACCATAAATCCGTATAAATTTCTCATCAGAAGGTTGATCTAGCAATCCAAGTACTCTCTACGGAATAACTAAATGTATGTTCATGATGTTAGAAATTAGTTCATAGAAGGCGGAGGCATAGGCGGTGAGTCCTGGAAGCCAATTAAATCCAAGTTACCAATGGTCACTATCGCCTACTATACTTATGAGTACCTGCCAATGTCCCACGAGGAGGTCTTCTACTTGAGCCTCCGTCAGGCACAGTGGTTTTATTCATTGCTATATGTCGTACATAAGTATTGGAGTCATACAGAAAAGGTTCTTTAGTAATATAGACATATACTTCGGAGTACGTAGGTGATTCTACCTGCATCGCTGTACAACCTTTGATTGACATTAACGCGCGCTCTTATCAAAACGTGATCCTGCGCGTCACGCGCCAAACAACCTAAACACAGGGCTAGATGAGACTTGCCCTACTATCCCAATTAGGCACTGGACATCCCTAGGAGTAGTTTCAACATTTCGATCATGACTGTGAGAGGTTGCTATGACTCATATGGTGTCTTGGCTGGAGCAGGAATTGTCGAATTTCATATCATAAGACAAGTAGGAGTACAACATTCGACGTGCAGCTCAGGCTACAACTGATTCCGACGTTGAGACCGGAGAAATATCTCTTACATGTAGCTGAAACGTAAACCAGGGGGATAGACGGGATACACTATTCAATGTAAGGTCTAGAGAGAGGGGATTTATTTGAATGTATCGATTTGCACCAATTGATGACTATACTGAATTGTTCTACTACCGACCATCTACGTGTAGTGTCCATCTTTCAGTCAACGAGTTGCTGCCTCGGTGATATATCTGCAAAGGGTCTCTGCATGGACGATCGATCGATCATGGCATCGAAACAGGGATTGGTTCGACTATGGAAGTCGAAGGGCATCCGAGAAGTCCTCACGAGCCATCTAGCAAACAATGACCTCACCGCATGCCGTCTAGTATGTCGCGAGCTCGCTGTCAACATCGCACCAATCCTCTTCGCAGACATTGAAGTCCGTTTTCGCAGCAGCACCTTCAACAGGCCATCACGGATGGTAGCTCTACAGCGCATCGGAAGACACATCCAGGCCATGACATTCAAGATCTCACATGATAGGGAGACCTTCTTGCCTCCAATCCTAGATCCAATCACAGGGACAGAACAGACGTTCATCTACACACCACAACGAGGCCAACATAGTGGCAGCCTCAGGTATGGCAGCCGGCAAATGACAGACTTATTGGTCAAGCAGTACCCGCCTCTATTCCATGCGTCTACAAACATCCCATCCTTTGTCCAGGCATTGACGATGATGAGCGGCTTGCAACATCTGCGAATCTCCTGCGAGGGTCAGCTACCAAGCCATCGCTACCGTCGAAGTGTAGTAGATTATGCATTGATCTAATTGCGAATGGCAATCGAGCAAGCACCATTAAAAGATCTGCACACTCTGTCATTGTTAGCAGCCCACCCAGGAGCGGTCTTTTACCTGCGTCCAGCTCCAGGATTTGGTGCTTCGCCTGCATCTTGCAAACGATGGTCCCAGATCCGCAAGCTCACGGTTCACATGACGAGTTTTGGCCATGAGGCAGGTCAACCGACGGACCATCTCAAGCTCCTCCATGCATACCTAGCAAGCTTCCCATCTCTGCGAAGACTGGTCTTTCATTGGGAAGGCGAGAGGGGCCTCTCACCTCTGTCACTTGCAACAGAGCCGAGCCTCAACAGCAAAACCACAGGAATGCCAAGTCAAACCTGCCCTCAGAGATGCGCACTACCTTTACGGCCATTGAGATTCCGACATCTTCAGCAGATGGAGCTGGTCAACGCAATAATGGACGCGTCGCAAGTGGCGTCTTTCATCCAGGAGCACCGGAGTTCCCTACGTGAGTTCAATTTTGAAAACTTGGTGCTTCGCAGCGGAAATTGGGACGACGCGCTCGCGCCGTTGACACGACTCAGCGGCAGCGAAGGGTGGAAGCAAGGTCAGCGCGACACCGACACCGTGGATGTGCCAATAGTGTTGAGTCCAGCGGGAATCAGCCAGAAACAGTTACATAAGGCGATTTGCGCTTTGCAGCAAGAAAAGGGACCGAGGACGCTGAGAAGCTTGGCCAAAGCGCGATCCCAAACACGCGAGCTTCTGTTGGGGAGCCCGGATCATATGAAACGGCTGCTTCGGTCTTCGGTGTTTAGTTGGCGGTGACGTCAAGAGCAAGGGGTACGTAAAGTTTCTTCCAAGGAAGGAATGGCATAGGCTAAGGCCAACCACTATAGTAGTGTCGCGGTGAATACGGCATTTGTGAAACTTTCAGGTCCCAATGCAACCTAAGCGTGGTTCGTGTGGAGTCGGGGGGAAATTCATGGGGGCGAACTGTTAACACGGGGAAGACTGAGAGAGGGACCAAGACTATGAACGGTAATAGCAATGCAGATCTTAGTCCAGTCCAGACAGAATCCTAGAGAAATGAGAGTAAATAGAGCAAAGTAAAAGGAAGAATCACAGACACAGAGCTTCGGGGGAATGTGTGGGGGCCTCGGCACCCGTGGAAGGTCAAGTCAGTTCACATGCTCTGGCAGATTGTCATTTATATTCGCTCACCCGCCTTCGTGATTTACCATCACCTTGTACTGCCACTACATCCACCATGTCTCTCAAGATTGGTATGACACCCGTTTTTCTGACTAGTATACCGGAACCCAGCTAATGAGAATAGATTCTCACCCCTCGTCCGCTGCCTTCGACGTGATCAACCAGACGCTCCAGGCCGACGAAGCCAGCCGCAAGGATGCCATCAACCAGGCCAAGGCCATCTTCGCCTTCAACTTGAAGAACGCTAGTGGTGAGGAGGCTTCTTGGTACCTTGACCTCAAGAACAAGGGCGAGGTTGGACAGGGTCCTGCCCCTGCTGGCAGCAAGGCGGATGGTGAGTCTACGTTCCTGATCTGCGTGTTGATCTTACACGTGCTAATTTCTCTCTGTCAATAGTGACCCTCTCCCTCTCCGATAATGACTTCGCCCAGCTCGTTTCCGGCAAGGCCAACGCCCAGCGTTTGTTCATGGGCGGCAAGCTGAAGATTAAGGGTAACATCATGAAGGCCACCAAGATGGAGCCTATCCTGAAGAAGGCCCAGGTCGGTGCCAAGCTGTGAAGATTATATACCCTTTTGAGAAATTATATACCAAGTCCCTGGTCTAGGGCGCTTATTTTCGGCCTTTTCTTCGGATAGCCCGGTTCAACTACGAGTATAACAAATAATCTTGATATGTGCCGAAGACCGCGATCATCGCTGTTCGGATCGAGGGATTCTAACTCTACAAGTCTCGTACATGTCCCTGTCTCGAAACCCGCCCCTGATCCAAAACTACAAAGTAGTCCGCGTCCTTGACAGCTTCTATGCGATGCGCAATCGTAATGACAGTAGACTGCTGCAACTCCTCCCGGATAATCTGTTGAATCTCAAGAGAAGTCTCAAGATCAACGGAAGCAGTCGCCTCATCGAGAATGACAATTGCGCTTCGACGAAGGACAGCCCGTGTCAGAGCAATAAGTTGCCGTTGACCCTGGCTAAGGTTCCTTCCTCCAGCTTCAATATGAGTCCCAAGATGCCAGCCGTGCCGACTGCAGAGACGCTCCAGGATTTCATTGCACAGCTCATCGGGATATTCTCCCGTCGGGTCCAGATTGAGTCTGATGCTACCGGGGAAGAGGACGGGATCTTGCGCGACGAAGGTAACTCGGGTGCGCAATGCTTGTGTGCTGACGTCGGCGATGTTGATGCCGTCAATGAGAATGCGACCGGATTCCGGTCTGATGACGCTCAGAAGCGACATGGCCAGTGTGGACTTGCCGCTGCCGGTACGGCCGATAACCGCTGTGGTGGATCCCCCGGGGATGCGAAGAGATACGTTTATAAGTGAGGGGTCGAGATGTGGTGCATAACGAAGGGTTGCATCTTCGAAGACAACGTCGCTACCGTAAGTTGGCCATGCGGCTGGGGGGACGATGGTCCCAGGGGTTTCTTCTTCAATGTGAAGTAACTCGTCGACTCGCTCCACTGACACAAAGTCCATTTGAAGTTGGCCATACTGCTTGCACAGTGCATGCGTGGAATCGACAAAGTTGTTGGCAGCAATAAGCACGAAAGCTACCAGTCCTGGTGTGGTATTGGTGTGTAACGCCAGAGCTGTTAGACAAAATGTTGAGCAAGCAGATAGGCCCTCAAATCGATACATGAGCCAGCTTTGGAGAGACCAATAGAAATGGTCCATTCCCTGGAACTTGTCGACCACAGATATGACCCGGCTTTGGAACTGGGACTCTGCATGGAAAGCTCGGACTGTGGTCAAACCGTGTAATAGCTCGCCGAAGTTGGACAATAAAGGACTTAGGGACACCATTTCTAGTCGTCGTAGGCTCTGAGATGTGGGGAGGAAACGCAGGAATACCGAGACAAATGCGACCGTGAGGGCTAGGGAAAACAACAAAAACACCGGGGTAGCGGTGGCAATTACCAGGACAGAAGAGATCCAAGTGATAGCCTGGAACGCAATCACCTGGAATTGCTCACTAATATTGCCATCCACGACTCCAATATCAGATGTCAGACGGTTCATCAAGCGCCCAAGAGGGATCGTATCTTGAGAATGATTAGCTTCATTCTGTTAAGTCAAGCTATATAGAACTTACCCAAGTATCGGAAGGTCGCATGGCTGACTCGGACTAAGACCCGTCGGAACAAGGACTGCCCAGCATAATAGACGATGACCAGCATTAGAAGCTGAGCGACAAGAAGGGTGACCGCTTGGAAAGAGATGATGGCAAAAAAAGTCCATAGCCAGGGTCGTACATCCTCACGCGGAGACGGTAGTTGACCCATGGGGTTTGGAGGCGTAAAGTGTGCGCCCATGCTCAGGTTCGAGACTGGCCAAGCGCCTTCCGTTGACCTCCTACTCCAGTTTGAGAGATCCCCTCGAAGAGCAGTTGTCTGCTCATACGCTTCTCCCCACCCTTTGAGGAACCATGATTGCCCGACAGCCATCAGCCGGTAGATCGCCAGGATCAGGACGAGGGTAAGCCACCATCGGTACTTTCCGGCCTTGATATAACTCCAGTACACTCGAGCCTTGACACCCCCGTCTGCCCGATGCTCTTCCTCGATGAATTTATCAGGCACAGCAGCTGTCTCCTCTTCGGGTGTGGGTTCCGCTTCTGTTTCGTTCTGAAGGTCGATAAATTGCAAAGAAGATTCAGTCACGTCAAGCTTGAGGGTATCCTTGTCGTAAACAGTGGCGTGGTTTTCACAAATATTGATGATTTGATCCGCAATTTGACGAACTAACGTAGTTCGATGCGTCACTAGAACGATAGTTCGATCTTTCATCAAAGGCCCCGAAAAGCATTTGCGGACTATAAGTTCCGCAGTATTGTGGTCTAACGCAGACAAGGGATCATCCAGAAGCAGGACCCGCGATGCGCTATAGACAGCTCTTGCCAGAGCTACTCGCGCTTTTTGTCCACCTGATAAACCAATGCCATTTTCACCCACAAACGATAAATCGCCATGTTTGAATTGAGCAAGGTCTGGAAGTAAGGCGCAGGCTTCTAGTGTCCGCTTGTAGCGCTGGTCGTGGTAGGGAGCGGAAAATAGAATGTTATCACGAATACTCATGCTTTGCAGCCACGGTGTCTGGGCGCAATATCCCACCATTTCGTTTGGAATATGCGCTGAGCCGGCAAGTCTATCGAGTTCTCCTAGCAGGGCTTGCAGAAATGCGGTTTTTCCAGCACCGACCTTGCCAGTGACAACAGTCAGTCCTTTGGGGATGGTGACATTGATATCAATAAGGACGGGTGAGACCTTTCCTGGCCATGCAAACGAACAAGACCGCATTGAGAGTGGAGTATCGTTCGCTGGGGGTTCAGAAGGCAGATTTTCCTTGTCTGGTTCGGACATGAAGTCCTCGATACGGCCAAGGGCAATGAAGGCATTGATAAACGATGTGATCAAACCAGGAATATCCCGCAGACGGGTCTCTAGCATGGTAAACAACTGTAATGCGGGAAAGATAATATCAATCCGCAGCTCATGCCCGGCCAAAAAGGTATATGCGTACAACGCAACCACTGGAAACACGCCACTAGCGAAAGCGTTGATAAAGCGAATCAAGATACTCCACAGACTAGTCACAATCCGAATATTCAACTCATGCTGTCGGGCCTCCATTACCTGCTGAAGCCAGTGATTCTGCCACCCGTACCATCGCAGGTGACGGATTGCTTCCACGAATTGGGAAGTTATTTGGAGTCTTGTATCCGTTGCCACTCGTCTGATTCTCTCCCAACGGAGAAGAGCTCTAGTGACCAGTGCATTCATAATCTGTGCAACCAAGACGGCTAATATTCCCAGAAAACAAGATGGACCGAAGAGTGTCCAGACAAGGAGGGTAGCAATCACGAGTCCTAGGGGCTTGTCAATCAACGAGTCAACTTCCCAGAATCTCTGTGCAACTTCATAAACATCTCCACGCAGAAGATTAAAGATTTTGCCAAGTGATGCAGCTTCTTTAGCTTGTTTCTGTGGCTTCTTTTGATTGCGAGAAGTGATACGTTGCCAGAAACCTTCCACGGTTTTGGTTGGTGGTTCGCTCTCTTGAACTGCAGCCTCATCATCGACGCCATCTTCCTCGTCGGATGGTACTGGTTTGCCCTCAATCATCAGTCCAAAGATGTTCTTTCGTGAAAGGGCTTTTTCGTAGACCATCATGATCATTTCACCCCTCGACCGTTCATAGCATCGTCTCCCGTACCATAGAAGTAACACTTGAGACTGTGCAGCGACAAGTCGAAGAGCGAAGGACATGAAAGCATAGGTCAAAGGTACGCGTTTTGGTCGGGAGGAGTCTTTCATGGCCTGCAATAGTTGCTGCAATAAAACGGGAGTAGAAAAGTCTGTGGATATTGTTAGTGATAGAAAATAAAAAAAGGAATCAGAATTTCATACCGCATATCATCTGGACAAGCGATATGGTTGAGATGATTAAAACATCAATTCCATTGGCTTTCAACAGCCGGCTGAGGACAGAACCACGAAGTCGACGGAACTTTTCATGCAGGCGGGCATGTTGAAAGTCAAATCCAAGCAGCCAAACATCTCGTTCATGAAGTTGTCTTTTGCGCCCAGTGGAGATCAGCGGTGCCATCCAAGACACTGTGAGGAACTGCCAGAGCCTCAGATTATCTTCTGGGGTGCGAAAGTTGTTTGATGGCTGTTGGCCAACAGCACTTATATCTACCGATGGCAAAGAGGTTTCGCGGAATGGCATTAGGAGGATTGTTGCACAGGCTGCTGCCGCTGCCGCTGCGGCAACGTAGCGAGCAACAATCTTGAATTTCGGGCATACATCTGGGTGAGTAGCCAAAGAAAATTCGATTATAAATGCTAAGAAATAATACACAAGCATCGAGATGGGGCATGATCTAGGCCGCTTGACTGCGATCAGAATAGATGCTGTGGCCTAAAGAGGGGTGTCAATAATTGATACACCCAGAGACGGGGAGAACCGACCCATGAGAGAACAAGCACAAAAGCCGAGGCGTCAATTCTCGGGGAAACAAATTGAAGTGTCTCAGCTAGAAGCCCAGTAGCCGAAAATAGAAGGAGAGAGACAGTCCATCGCAATGGTTGCTTGGGCTGATCTAGCGGGAGCTCTTGAGTATCATGTTGCTCAGACACAAAAGGAACAGTCCACTTGGGACGCCATCGCTGGCAGAAGTATTCAAGTATATGGCTTGATGCAATAAGCAATACTATTATGGCCGGGGTACATGCTAAATATGGCAATGCACAAGGTGATAGCCACGCATTGTAGGAGTCCTGGATTGGTCAGACGGTGCGAACGGAAGCAGGAGCCCATGAGTTCATACCCAGAATTGGTCACACTGGGATCTGGATGCACCCTCCAGCGGAATTTGATTCATGCTTGGTCCCAAGAGTAGTGCCAACTCTTCGCGGTAGCCTTGGGGACTTCACGAAGCAACGTGGGGCCGGATCAATATTCATCCGCGTACAACACGTGGCCCGTGCCATCTATACAGGCGGGTTAGAATTTGGTATTTAGTTCTCGCTTAGAACATTATATAGAGACTTAAAGACCGTGTACTTGTTTCAGTGGAGTGACAATTAGAGCTGTTGCCTTTCAGGGAAACATGCCGAGTCTCTCAGGCGGCTTTAGGGCTTCAATGGGCGGGCTGGCGGGGTCATCCGCCGTGGGGCGGGCCGCCCATTCAGCACAGTCTGAACCTCGTCACAGGCAAACTACATTAAATAAAAAACTACTAAGGCTACTAGTATAAAACTGTGAATGCTGAAGGATCCCCCCAATACCTAGCGCGTAGTACTGATTTATGGCTGAAGAAAGGCAGGCTGCTTATCCTATCTTGTAACAATAGAATGCGATATTATCGAAGCGGCTACATGGCCCGCCTGAGAACTCGTGTTTTACTGTGTAATAACACAATGATCCCATGTATCTCCTGCATCAAGGAACCTTCCACGGCAAATCGCTCGATAGTCTCTATCGTGTTCTTCTGCAAAGTATCAATATCCGGTACTAAGTGCGCCAAAGCTGGGCAAACAGAGCCTAGGGTCAGGAGAAGAATAGAAGAGAACATCCTAAGATAACAAGATCAGTTGGGGCCAAGTATGAAGGATATCATGGACGCACGTATGGATAATGATCTCCGCGCAAAATGACGGTCCCATCAGTCTCCGCGTTGAGGCATCCAGATACGTTCGACAATTGGCTATGCTAGACTCGCACTGTTTCAGTACCATAGGCGGAACATCATTCTCAGGTGATAAGTCAATTGCACAAAGAAGGAATGGTCTAGTTATGATATCCTTGGCGGAGTGAAAGCGGTGGAGCATATTGAGTTGAAGGCCAGTACATCGAGACGGATTGTTCATATCTGGTTTAATTGTTCGCGGTAATAAGTCAAACCAATTGTCGAGCTGTCGGGCAAGCTCTTGGGAGACATTCAGGATCGCAGAGAGCGATTGGAAGTCATACGAGGGACTGTCGCTTGAGACTGGCTGTAGACCGAGGCTGCGCCTTGTCCAGTCACTTCCGTACATAGTGTGGTGTACTCTATTTAGTAGACGACGGATGGATAGTTCGGCGAGGAAGACGTGTGTTTCTTTCGCGTCGTTATTTGCAAAGGTTGGGAAAGGTGTCAGATCAATTACATGTTCGATACCACTTCGCGGTAAATGGTGTTCAGCTATTAGATCACTATTATCAATATCAGCATCAACGTGGTTTACCCAGATGGGACCAAGAAACCAACCACTCGGTGTCGAACGCTGCCCATGATAGCAGAATAATGCTGGATTTGAGGTCATGGTTATCTGCCGAAGCTTGGCTTCTATCTCAAATTGATGCTTGATCAATAGCTGACATCAAACGGGAGGACAAAGAGCATGAACTAACCGGCTATTTAAATACTGGATACTGGTGGAAGCCATATGGACCAGTTTCCACGATTGCAGGGGGCGTAAAAGAAACCCAAAATATTTCGAAATGAGTATCAAACTCTGGGGAAGAGTGATCGTGGGACAAAATGACAGTAAATATTCGTTCATCAATATCTGCAATGCAGGTGAAATGAAGTCTGCTCCAGGCACCCAGTATTGAGACTTGGTCTTTACCGGGTCAACCTGCTCGAGAGCTGCAGAGCCTAATGCAAGAACTGCAAGGCATAGTGCAGAGTCACAATCAACACTCAGACCGGCTCTGATATGGTGATCGTAAAGCCCCAAAAATTGGTCTTTGTCAAGGATTGGCATCTCAGCATGGACGTGTTTGAAATACGCCTCCACCAGCGGATAAGTGCCCGCTTCATCGAGAATTGGCAACTGACTCGCTGTAATTGTACCTGGGACAAAAGATAGCTGGTGCGGCATATGCCTTTTTGATTCTGCGCGTATGAACAAGTCTGGTGGAAACTCTCCGAAAAGCGCCTTTACTCTGGTCATATGCAGCATATATTCGGTTGTTGTTGTGTGGCCGATGGGAATACTCATAGGCGGGATGTCATGTTCAGGTGGTATGAAAGTAGAAGAATTTGTACTGATAAGCTGGGAGATATCCGCCGGGTTTGATCTTGAGGGAGACGAAATCAGCATGGTAGAGGCATGAGAAAAGTCCGCTCTTTCATGCTCTGATGACGACGGGAGTGTGAAACCACCACTCCTTGTTTCACCAGTCTGGGGTGTTTGAGGGAGTCTTGGATGACTCCATAAGAAGCTCTCAATTGCATCAAGACGGCGAAAGAACTCTGAGGAGGAAGTCTCTCCTCGAGGCCTGCCGGTGTTTAGTATGGCGAAACGTTGAAGAAGACAGGTGTCTCACCTCGCAGTATCAGCTTCATTATACACACAATCAACACCTGAATCCTCACAGAGGCTGCAGGAGGGTATCGCGCCATTGCAGCGGCGTTTCCTGCTTGTCTGTCAGTAAGGGGAAATTCGGTCATAGGAGTAAGGGGAACCTACCGCCTCCGACAATAGTTGCATGCCAAAGAAGCACGCTTACGGCCAGTCTCCATGTGGTAAATTATATAGCTCTCAAGGCTTAGAGCCACCTAGATGAACCGTGTCGGCGTTGATGTCGATACAAGGCGGGAAATTCCGCCGGGAACCCGCTTCCACCCGTGAACAGGTTTTGTTCCGCCTTAGTCATCAACATTTCCGCCCGGCGCCCAGAAAGCTTACCATATAGGAGCGATAACTTTAATGCTAATTTGATATCTAACAGCTCATCAGCCCTTCCGATATTACTTTTCGTTCTCTTCTCTTTCATTTACTGGGGAAGACCTCTCTTTGATCCGGGCATCTCCATCTCCATATCCCTTTGCAGTACGGAGAACGGAGTACGCGAAACCCCTTGCCAAGAACACCGACCCACACCAAGGCCGTTTACCAGTCTTCTTTGGCTTGGTTCCTTAGGAATATAGTATTGTACAATTAGGCTGACAACAATCAAAGTCTTTGTGTCCAAGGTCATTGCTTTTTACATTCCATTTATCTGAAGCCGTAGATATCGCCGCGTTCAGCAATGAGGTTCAAAGTTGTTTCGGGCCGATCATCTTTCGGGAAACTCTCGGCTCCACCTAAGTTCCCCGGCTTTCAGAGATTTTTAGGGCTTGATCGGGATAACCCGATTCTTTTCAGTCTTGGAAATTTATTGAGAGCTATTGAAGTTTGAGTCTAAAGTCTTGACTAAGTCGCGTGGGAAACCCACTATGTCGGACGAAAAGTATGCTGCGGACAGCAAGATCGAGAGACCACTCGAAAAAGACGTGGAGAAAAAGTTGGACGCGACGCAATTGGAGCCCTTTGGAAATGAGGACACAGCGGAGGTCAAGTATCGGACTATGAAATGGTGGTGAGTTATTATCTGCTGCATACATATTGTGAATTCGACCATGGACATGGCTAATCATGCTTGAAAAGGCACTGTGGAATGCGTGAGTAGCTAAATTTGAGATCAAAAGCTTGGCTCCTAACATCAATATCAGTCATGATCGCAGAGAATGTCTCTGTCGGAATTCTGTCTTTGCCATCCGCAGTGGCTACCCTTGGAATGGTTCCGTATGTATTCTCTTCGACAGCTTCGACAGCTTCGAGATCCCACGACTAACATTGCTAAACAGCGCTGCTATCATGATTTTGTTCGTCTCTGCTCTTTCGTGGTATACCGGCTACGTCATTGGCCAATTCAAACTCCGCCATCCCGCAGTTCACAGCATGGGAGACGCCGGCGAGATCTTGATGGGTCCTTTCGGCCGTGAGTTGCTAGGACTTGGCCAGCTGCTGCTCTTGATTTTCCTCATGGCGAGCAACATTTTGATGTTTAACATCCTGATGAATGTATTGACCGATCACGGTACCTGCACATTAGTATTTGGTGTCGTTGGACTGGTCATCTGCTTTTTGGGCGCCTTGCCTCGGACCATGGACAAGGTCTACTGGATGTCCGTCATTTGTGAGTACATCCTCGTCGAGTGCAGTCATGGCACTGCCGAATTCAGATGAGAGCTCAACTAACGTGTGTAAAGCATTCTTGAGTGTCTTCGTTGCGACAGTATTGACCATGATCACCGTGGGAGTCGAGAGCAAAGGACATGTCCAGAACGACGCCACAACGGACGTGAGCTTCCGCGAGGGCTTTTTGGCGGTGACAAACATTATTTTCGCTTACCGTATGTGAAACAGCAAAACACCAAATGATGCCCGTCATCAGCACTTGGAGTAAACAGAGCTAATCCAGAGACCGATCTTATAGTCGCTCACGTTGCGTACTTTGGCTTCATGTCTGAGACAGAAGACCCACGCACATTCAACAAGTCACTCGCCATGCTCCAAATCATCGACACAACCCTGTACCTTGTTAGTGCACTGCTCATCTATCATTACGTGGGACCAGAAACAGCCACCAGCGTCGGCGTGCAATCGCCTGCCATCCTCTCTCTAAGCCCGTTGATGGGCAAGATTGCCTGGGGTCTTTCAATTCCAACTGTGAGTTTATTCTAGTTCGTCTTCAGTATCCCACTTACTGATTCAATACAGACCATTCTTTCCGGAGTTGTCTTGGGTCACGTCGCGTGCAAATACATATACGTGCGTATGTTCCGTGGGTCAGACAAGATGCACGGACGAAACTTTCTGTCGATTGGATCCTGGGTCGGCATCTGTCTCGCAGTCTGGGTTGTCGCCTGGGTTGTGGCCGAATCTATCCCCGTGTTCAATGACCTGCTAAGTCTGATTGTGAGTTAATCAAATCTCATTCGACTGGGAACGTTTGCTGATGCGGAGGTTACAGAGTGCGGTCTTTGGAAGTTGGTTCAGCTGTAAGATTGACTCCCTTTCCATCGTTGAATTTCTCAAGATCTGAACAAGTGTTGACGTGTCATTAGTCGGACTCCCGGCGATCTTTTGGTTCTATATGAATAAGGGTCGTTACTTCCAGAACTGGAAGAAGATTGTCTTGACGATTACCAATATTTTGGTCTTGGCTATTGCCTTTGCTATTGTAGGTACGTCCCTACTTGTATCCAGTTATGGCGGCTAATCCATTCCAGTGCGGATTGGGACTATGGGTGTCAGGAGTCGCCATTCACGACGACTCCTCTTCCAGAAGTTGGTCTTGTGCCAGTAGTGATTGAAGAGTTGAAGTTTGGCGTATTTGACTACTAACAGAGCCAGACTCTGCCGAGTCTGTACGTGGCATGTCGGTTAATCTGGCCACAGACTCGAAGAAAAGTTGTTGGCGATGGTGGATTGTCATTTGAAAGCTGTCGCCCCGTGCACAGGACGAACCAATACCCAGAAATCATGGCTCCAATATCAACAGACGTGATTTGAGATGGGATATGCAGAATCACGGCCTTGGCGGTAGAAAGCAATTGTGCGTAGAGTGGCCGTTGCACCAGGACGAGCATGCGACCGGATGAGATAAGCTCTTTCCAACCAGAATCTAACAAGGCCGGAGACTCGCACAATCGTAGTCGAATTCATGGTCGAGTCTGGCTTTCTGTGTCAGTTTTTGGCAGTCGATCGAACAGGCTCGGGAGTGGAAGAAGGGAACGTTGTAATTAAGAGGAATTTTTCCGAGCGGCTTCCTTATCTCATGAGAAAGAACTTCAAATAGACCAATGTACAACATACTCGGCAATCTCATTACCCTCAGATCAGCGTACTTTGGTGGATGTCAATGTCTCCGCTCAGATGGCAAAAGAAATCCCCGACTCCCCCGCTTTGGCGGAAGTGTCCCGCCTCCCATCCGCCTTTCCCCACCTGACATTGTATCGGTGTGTTACTTCCCCGCCAATGTCAGAATTATTATTCTCACCGAGTTGGCTGCTTCAAACCTGCTGCTGGCAGTGATCGCCGAGGGCAGTATTCTTGCTCCACATAGTTTCCACTCCGTGTTACATTCTGCGCCCAGTGTGTGCAGTCTTGGAATTTAGCCTTACAGAATCAATATGTCTACCAACATCTCAGCAGAAGCAAGTGAGGACCAGCGAGCCTCTCTGACTTCCCGAGTCCTTCCTAGAATTACTTTATCGGAGGGATCAAGTGCACTCACTCGCCCTCTCACCCCAGTGCCCTTCACGTCTGCCCGCTCACGAGCAGAAGCACGATTTCAAGTCCAGGGCAAAGCCATAGTCACCGGCGGAGCAGGAGCACTAGGCCTAGTCTCTGCGCAGGCTCTCTTGGAACATGGACTCTCCTCACTATGTATCATGGATCTCCCCAGTACCTTGGAGACATCATCAGAACAAATTCAATCACTAGCATCAAAGTTCCCCTCCGCCAATATAGCCAAAATTCCCCTGGATGTGACATCAATGGAGTCAATCGAAGCCGCATTCGAACAAGCAAGCCAGACAATGGGAGACATCGACATCCTCTGCTGCTTCGCTGGGATCCCCGACTGCCAGCCATCCCTCACAGTAACACCCAACCAGTTCAACAGAGTTATAGACGTCAACCTGAACGGATCCTTTTTCTGCGCCCAGGCAGCAGCAAAGCGCATGGAATCCTCAGGTAAAGGCGGGTGTATCTTATTCACTGCGTCGATATCTGCACATCTTATCAATTTCCCGCAGCCACAGGCGGCTTACAACGTGAGCAAGGCTGGGGTCGCGCATATGACTCGCAGTCTGGCTGCCGAGTGGGCTGTTCATGGGATCAGAGTGAATAGTATTAGTCCCGGGTATATGGATACTATTCTTAATGCTGGGGACAGTTTGGCGGATGTCAGGAAGATTTGGGATTCTCGTTGTCCGATGGGCCGGATGGGAGATCCTGAAGAGATCACTGGGGCTGTAGTTCTTCTGTGTAGTCACCGTGCAGGACGGTACATTACCGGTGCTGATATTGTTGTTGATGGGGGGACTTTGACTTTGTGACAGGGTGTACCCGCTTACTTCTACTTCTCAAATCAGTTTCAGAAAGGCAGTGCTTCTTCAAGAAATGTTCATTGTATCTTTAAATACAAAAGAGACCGCACAGCAGCTTTCTTCACTCCTCTTTACCGACAGATGTAACCTCCATCAATGCGCAGATCGGCACCGGTAGTGTAAGTACTAGCATCGCTAGCAAAGTACACATATGCCGCCTTCAACTCCTTAGGATCACTCTGGCGACCCATAGGAATCATCTTATTCCAGCCCTCCTGAGTCTCAGCATCCACAAAGTCTCCCAAGCCGGTATTAATGTATCCAGGCGAGATACTATTGACACGAGCGAAATCCCTCCACTCATTCGCCAGCGAGCGAGCCATGTGGATACACCCAGCCTTAGCGACATTGTACGAAGTCTGCTCCTGCGGGTAATTGACAATGTGGCCGGACATGGAAGCAGTAATCACAAAGCTTCCCTTGCCCCGCTCCTTGAAATGCGGGCCAACAGCCTTCGCACAGTAAAAGACCGAGTTGAGATCGGCCTGGATGACATCGTCCCAGTCCTGAACCGACCCCTCGAGAACACCCTTATCGGCAGTACGGCCCGCGTTCGCGATAAAGGAATCGATTCTGCCGAAGTCGGTGATCACGTTCGCGACCAACTCTTGCACATCGGTCCATTTGGCTGTGTCGCACTTGTAGGCCTTGGCTTTGACTCCGAACTCCTCTTCCAGGGCTTTAACGTTGGCTTCGGCGCCCTCGCGTCGCGATAAGTATGTGATGGCGATGTTGCCGCCCATTTCGGCACAGCCCCGGGCGGCTTCGTAGCCGATTCCTCGAGCGCCGGAGGCGCCGGTCACGACCACGACCTTGTCTTTGAGACTGAAGAGGTCTTTGAGAGAGCTAGCCTGGGGGATTTCGATAGGCATGGTGGGCGAGAAAATGGAGGAGTGCGTTGAGGGTGTATAGGAGGAAAGATGGAATTATTTGAGAATTGTTGGTTTGTTTGGAAAATTGAGGAGTTACAGAAGGGATCTATGTGGTCTTTATACCTTTTTATCATTGATGGGGACTCGGGTCCAACTTTCCCACCATGCAACTGTGCAACTTGTTTTGCTCTCAGTCGCGATGTTGTCCTTCTCCACCGGGGCGGGATACCGGCGGCACAATCCCGCCAGCGTTTCGGTGGGCACTTGGAAGGACAGATCTCTCAAATTATTGCTCATTTCGGTACGGAATAGATAAGATAAATTTAGAAAATAGCAAACGCATTAGGCGGGCTAGCAACACCACCAATGACCTAGACCGAGTCCGAATCAGCACAATCCCCACACGGCTAATAGGCGGGAAACCAACCTTCAAAGGCATACTAGACAAGAAAAAGCTATAACGTCCACTAGCCTTGCAATGTTCCGATAACTTCTCCAAATCAAACATCTCTCCAATGGGAGTTCCCCAACCTGCCAGCACCCACTCATGTAAATTGAAATTCGGATCCGCATGGGCACCTCTAATAGGCGCACGCTCAAAGCTCGGCGCATCACTAGCGACAGCAGAGAACTGATGCGCCCATAACCATCGTACCATACTCTCTGTCGCCTCGACACCGCTAAAATCGGGCGATGATCGGAGGGCTAGGTCCTTGCGTTGCTGGTCGTCCAGCTTATTGTATGCAGCGGTGAAACCAATGCGGATGAATAGAATGTCACCTTTTTGGAAGTTGAGGTTGTGATCTTTGACTACTCGTTTCAGGTTCTCGACGGTAATGGTCTCGGATTTGAGGGCGGAGACGGAGATCGAGTTTGTGGCGGCCCATTCTGCGTAGTCGAGGAGGACGCCGCGACCTGTTATTCCACCGTGTTCACATATGGCTATATGAGAGGTTGAGATTAGCGCGGGTTGGTCATATATCTTGAGGTGGTTCATACAGTGAGTTCCAATGATATCCGAGCTCTCTATCTCTTCCGTGGTATGTCCGTTATAAAACTGCCTGGACTTCTGGTTTGCTAAAATCGCCAGCCAATAAGCAATGATCTCAGACGCGATAGACGCTCAACAACATACCGTAATGTCTAAAACCATCCCATTGGGTAGACCCCTGGCTATTGAACGCCAGGGTGTCATCATAAATGCAATTTGGATTCCGAAGAATAAGCTCGTGCTTGAATGGATTGCGATTGAAGCTCGGATGCGAAGGCATGCTCAACGGCCAGTCAAGAGAGATTCGCACCCCAGTTTTGATTTCCTTGGCGGCTTCGACAACCCGCTCGGGGGTGAGCAAGTTCAATGTCCCGAGTTGGTCATCTTGTCCAAATCGACCCCAGGCATTTCCTCGCGGGCCTGTTGGGTCTAGTGGAAGGGAATCAAACGAGATCATTGCATCGTCGGTTGTCTTCGTCATGGCGGTGGGTTTGTGAGAGCAAGAGGAGGCCTCGGTATATCTATATGCTGTTGTGATACGAGTGGGTACGGCTTTCCTGTTTTGGCTCTGTGATGAAGGTGCTCTCGTTTCTCACTTGGCAAATGTCAACATAGGTTCTGATTCAGTGGCCAAATGGAAGAGGTGAGCACTAAATACCAACGTACAATAGCTCAATGTCAAGGGAATTGCATACTCGGATATGAATCCGCGTGTGGGGGAAGCTCATAGACCTCGGGATGAGCGGGGACCCCGGAATGGACAGCTCGGGAGCTCGGGGAAATAAACCCCGCTAGTGCAAATCATATAGTACCGTTTCAATCAATACTACAAATTTACTCACAGAGGGATTGAAGAGATTAGGATGAGCTCAAGAGCTTCATTGCTTTCTGTGAGAGCTGATCTAATACCACCGCATACTGCATCTCTATATTCATTGGGGTATCACCTTCCCTTCCACGTGATGAAGACAAACAAACGTATATGTTGGCTGTTGCATCACTGTCCTGATAAATAAGATCAGCGCTGTCACCCTCTCCTACGGAATACCCATCTGTCAACTACCCGATGATGAGCGGCGACGAAGACATCAATTAAAATCCCGTTCTTTATAACTGAATTGCCTTGCCCGCTACCTACTGGTGCCGAAATCGAGAACTCCCCGGACATATCTATGCGATATGGAAGGCGAAGAATAGTCGGAGTAGGCCAGCATTTTATTGTGGAATTCGGACTGGGTATCGATATCATTGAAGGAGAAAATATATTATTTCTTCGGGAGAATATAAACATCCCTATCCTGCGAGTCTTCGCCCTCTATTGAGATCCAGAGACAGGTAAAAATTTCATTATCATACAGCGCATGCTCGGTTAAATACTTCTCTCAGTATGGCCGCAACTTATAGTACCGGAGAAAGAAGAAATCCTGAAAGACCTACGGGGATACTTTAATGAAGAAAGAACATTATACTATACGAGAAACCTTATCGAGACCAAGAAGGTGGACGCGTCGTGATAATTGATTGGGAAAAATCCGGATAGTATCCAGGGTATTGGGAATATTGCTTAGCTATCTGTACTTTGCGATGGGATGACGACTGGCCCCTTTGGAATGACAGTATTATATCGCCGCGTGTCTCTGAAGCTGTATACTTCCAGTCACTACGCCTAGAATTATGGTCATAGAGGATCTTCGAAGTCACTTCGCTTAGTGCGGATGTGATCGTGTTGACTATAATTTTTACATCAGGCATAATGATGTAGGAGTGGTGAAGTAGAAGTAGAAGTTAAGGATTGTAATTCCAATATCGAGATGGTAAAAGTTGCTTGTAAAGAGAGGGAGAAAATATAGATGTTGGAAAAGAGGGGCTGGTGAACCCCTTCCTGCAGGATATATACGGTTACCACTGCTACTTTGTCACCCTATCGCACAATGAGCCGTTCGAGGGTATATATGCTGCAAGTGCCTTGCTTGAATTACTCCAAATACTCTCAGTCTCGTTATATCCGAACTTCTCCTATTCTCGCCCCGTTTGCATCCTCCTTCTCCAACCCCAATCGCGCACAGCCCTTCTCGGGGCGTGCAATGGACCAGGAAACGGTACATGGTAAGACCATTTGGCAATCATGTAATTCGCATTGATTCCAATATGGACTTAGGGGTTGATCCTCCCACGTATACAAGTGGTCTATGGCTTCGAAACGATAAGCATCAACGTCAGATGCGCCATGTTGATATTAATTTTGACGAACTCTGCCGAAAAGTCATGGAATTATCCAGCGGAGCCAAGTCGATCACAAATTGGGAAAAACAGGAAGGCGGTTTCAACAGGGTGTTCATTTTCACCATGGACGACCGTTCACGCGTTGTGGCGCGACTGCCTTTCGCATTAGCTGGTCCCGCGAAACTAGCCACAGCTTCTGAAGTCGCAACTATCTAATATTGTGGGTTAGACCACTATTCGAATGGAAGATTTGACTTTGCTAATGATATGTATGATATAGTACAAAGCAATACCAGTATTCCAATCCCTGAAATACTTGACTGGAGCGACGACGCGTCGAACAGTGTTGGAAGCGAATACATCATCATGGAACATGCGGCAGGAGTTCAGTTACAGCAGAAGTGGCCCTATATGCCAGGCGATCAGAAGGTCCGATGTATAGATGCCATCTACAAAAAGCTTAAAGAGATGGCCGACATTGACTTTCCAGCCTATGGAAGCTTATATCTTTCCACCACTTCATTGGGCTTTTTCTCCGGGCTACCACTGAATGGCGAATTTTGCCTTGGACCCCACTGTGGGACAAGATATCGGGATTGTGGCGAGCACAGATACTACCAGCATACACTTCCCAATCAAGGCCCTTGTGAGACTCTCCTAACCCATTCTCCAGAAGATGATGGCTAACATTTGAGGGTAAGGGTTGACTATGAAGGCATACTCTGATGGCCTTGTGGATGCAGGCATTTCAAGATTTCCACTGAAAGACTCTCAGCTCCCAAATCTACCATTCTATCATGGCTCAGTTCAATCACATCTAGACCTTCTTGAACGTGGTCGTACAGTGCTCCATTCGATGTCTGCAGATACCCAACTACATGATGCAGCTGCACCGACCCTCTTTCACCCCGACCTGCATAAGAGAAACATATTTGTCTCGGATGATGATCCCTCGATTATAACTGGCATTATTGATTGGCAATCATCCAGCATAAAGCCAGCCTTCTGGTATGCGGATGAGGTTCCGGACTTCGCAAGTTGTTCTCCTTCCTCCAAATCGACTTCTGGGAATCCAAACAACAGCGAGCTATGTAGAGAAACCTTCGAACTCTGTACTCAATTCCTCACCCCAAAGCTCGCCCTCCCTAGGATGATAGATGAAAGCATGTTCCGACCGTTTAGGTACTGCTACAGAACATGGAAAGATGGCGCTGTCGCTTTCAGGCAGGAGCTCATTGAAACTTCTAGGGACTGGGAGGCGCTAGGGCTCGTCGGCTCGTGTCCATTTGTCTCACCGACACCGGAAGAACTGGCTGTTCATCGGAAGGAATACAAATACTTCGAGGCAGCCCAGAATCTGAAGCGTGATTTGTCAAGCTTACTTGATTGTGCATCTGATGGATGGGTTCCTCCAGAGATTTGGGAGGAGGCAAAAGTACAAAACAAGGCAATGTTCGATGGGATGTTGCAAGCTGTTCTGACAAATGAAGATCCTGATGAGGATGAACCAATTAGGGATGAAAAGGACCTGAGAGACATCTGGCCCTTTGATTTGCCGGACGAGTAATTGGTCCCATCTCTTATTAAGTTTTATAATGGTCTAGATATTGTAGAGGGGGTTCCCCTAACACTCTTTGAAGACATGCATTATGCGCCCCCTCGGGAGATTCAAGTTTTATCTTGATATTCGAGTGCTGAAGAAAGTGGGAGAAGGAAAATCTTGAAATCAGAGCTGTGTATCATTAAAGCTAAAATGCCTTGAGAGTCATGGATCTCAGCAACTAGTCCACTGTACACCACTGAAATCACATATGTACTGGATGATCTTCGGCACTCACGACCTTTCCCCTTCCATAAGGCTAAATACACTAGAAAGTGAAGTACGCAATAGTAGCAGCGAATGTAGCCAGATTGTCGCCAACCGTCGCCAACGCAGTACCATCCTTCACAATCATATAACTTGTCCCAACAGTGTTCAATCCATACACCACCAGTCCACTTGTACTGCCTTCAACGCTGAAGATCATACTTTGGCAATCCTCCGGAAGAGGGAATGTGGAGCAAGTAGTACTGTAGTTGTTGAAAAAGCTGTATAGCCCAGCCCCGTAGATAATCACATCCTTGGTATTGAGAATTCGAAGGCCAAGAGAGTCGCAGTTTCCGCCGAGACAGCTGCTATAGTCGGGGTCATTGAGAGCCGAGTTGGTAGGGTACGGGCCGTTGGCTGCGTTCGGATTTGGCTGATAGTATCTGCATGCAATTGGTCAGGACAGGAGATACAAGGGCAGCAGCATGTGTTGAATCACTTACGGAGTTTCTGTCTGTATGAAACCTGCCACAATCGAACTTGCACCTGAGAACTGATACTGATATAGCGAGTGATGCTCGGAGGCCGTTCCGTATCTTGCGCCGGTGTTAGTTATGAGAGCATGGTGAGGATTCTCTGTTACTTACAACCAGACATTATTTCCTTCTACCAAGAGACCGCGACCGGTATAAACCGAAATTTGGGTATTAGTAGCGCTCTCAAGGTCATGGTCGGCGGTCCAGAGCCAGACATTTTCCAAGTAAACACCACTGGCGACTTTCGTAATGTGCATGGACATGTACGCAGCCTCACAGGCTGCCGTGACAGCTGCAGTCGTCGGGCACTGAGCAACCTGCTGCTGAGAGCCTTGGAAGCCCCCGATTCGGGTGTGAACATCCCACATCCCAGCACCTGATGTCGCTGCCAAGTTCCACTCAATGAGTACAGCGCCCGGCGTGGAGCCTGCGGTGCTGACTATCATGTCAGACCATTCAACGGACCCGGATTCTCCAGATTTGCCAATTTGAACCACCGGCACTGGATTGGTAATGCTCGACCATACACTGCCAGTCGCCATGATGACAGGATATGCCTCACCGACAATCCGAGAGCCCGGTGGGACATAAATAGTGCCGGTGACTTTGTACGTTCCTTGATCGAAGAACACAATCTTACCTGCAGACGCGGCAGATGTCAGTGCAGACTGAATGGCTGTCGTGTCATCGGTTGAACCATCTCCTTTGGCGCCTGCACTTCTAATGCTGACAAACGAAGCTACTGGTGATTGCTCATACTGAGGCTTGGACTTGGTAAAATATCTGTTCGATCCACCAGCAAGCAAAGCGCTAGGACGTGTCGGTGCAGTGAAAGAGCCCTGGAAGTTGGTCGGTCCGCTTGGAGTATACTTGTGGCCTTGTCCCCAAGCAGCAATGGTCGTAGAACCTCCCGAGCCCGCAAGAACGGTACCACTGACGCCTTTGACTGCAACCGGGACATTGTTCAGAATTATGTTCTCCAGAATGAGACTTCCAGTTGATAATGTCGAGGTCTGCCAAGCGGTATCGACAAAGGTTGGGCAGTTTTCGATGGTGCTGTCAAGGATATTGACCGAGCCAACGAGCTGGGCCCCAGCACCACCATTACTGATCGAAATAGCAGTTGTGCAGTTAGACAACGACAGACCTTGATAAGTCCACCCCCAGTTCCAGATCTGAGAAATTGCGGTCACTGAATTGGAAATGGCCAGGTTTCGCATTGTGAATTGCTGGTTGCCAATATTGGCACCATAGAGGCCACCAGTAATTACCACATCGGTCAACCAGCCTCCAGAGCCTGGTATTGCATTAGTATAGATCCGAAATTAATTTAAGTGGAGACATACCATTCTCAATGAAGATACCCTGATGCTGCGTTCCAGAGGCAGAACTCAAAGCAATGACAACATTCTCGATGCTGGAAGCTTGGCCAGTCGGCCAATGAATACCAGTCGCAGCAGTACCGGCAGGGATTGAGGTCAAGTCCAATTTCAAATTGCGAATCTGTCTGAAGAACACATTCGTCGACGTCCAGCCCTGGTTTCCATCGCTCTGGTATTGGTCGCCGTCAATCAGCCCCAGTCCGACAAAACCTGCAGTTGCTTTTATAACGGGCATTGCATTCGGGTTGCCAATCAGCTGGGTGAAATAGTAATCAATGATCGACGATGAGATCAGGTACGTTCCCGATGGGAAGTAGACTATCGCAGGAGTCGTGGTCGAGGATTGTCTGCTTGCCGGGCCAAAACGACCACCGGCGCTTATGGCCGCATTGATCGCGGCCGTATCATCGGTTACACCATCACCTATGCTTACTTTAGTAGGTCTCGGGATAGTAGCGGTTCTTCAATTCTCACCTATAGCCCCGTAGTCTTTCACGTTTCGGAAGACTTGGTAGCCAGAAGGGTTGGAGTTGAAGGCTGCGACTCCTTGGTGGGTGATGTCTGCTAGCCAGTACGCAGAGTCTGCTGCTGCCACTGCCGAAACAGGAGATTTGAAGTTCCCGGCGACCTTGGTTTCGAAGCTGACAGCAGCCGAGGCGGTTTTCGTTGAAGCGCCGAAGGATGTATACTGCTCAAAGGGGAGCATGGCAGAGCTGACTATAGCATCCACAGCGGGGATCTCTAGTAGCTGTGCATTGGCACAAGCCAGCAAAGAGAAATACTTGATCACAGAAGAATAATACATCTTGACCCTGAATCATTGAAGAGGTAAGTTGGCGAGACACGTGCTTGCGATTCACTGGCTATGGAAGCATGTGCAAGAGAAGCCGGGGAAACGTGATTTATATATGTATAGCAACCTCGGCGATTCTGACAGTAGACACAATCGGATAATGCAGGCACACGCATGACAGCAAGGGGATAGAGTCAATGACCCTGAATCTTCAGCCGAAACAAAGCAAATTAAGGAATCCCACCCCGAAATACCACTCAAGACGGGGAAATAGATAGCGAGTGACTGCAGACCAGGGATATCCATTGGCTATTTATTTCCGACGAGGTCAATTTTCCCGTCATGCCCTGTTCTCTGTTTCATGTTATGGAAGTGCCCTAGTGGAAATGAGAATGTGAATAAATGGCGCAGATCTTTTCCCCGCAAGAGATGAAGTACCCTTCCTCTACCTGCATGTCAGCCAATAGCCAATCGATGTCTACACATCATAGTGTAAGCCCGAGCTAGACTGTGAATTTGGTGTGGATGATTCCTGATAGGAATGGAATGTGACTAGTTGAGAATTCCGCCTTTTGGGGTATGTGATATGTGATATGTGGCTTATGGGTGTGTGTGACCGGTTGGTCAACCTAATCATTCAGGGATTTATGCTCATAACCTTTCTTGGGACTCAAAGTGTCCTAACTTAAATGAAATTAAGGTCAGAAGACCCATGGAACGCCATGCTTGAAGTGCGGGGAGACGAAACTGAAGACCCGGGTACTTCCACCTCATAGGTCACACTCACCTTTGTTCCCCTTGACTTGAGCATTGAATAATCAAGTGGCAGACTGAGATCGGTCGGATTTTCCGGTCACCCGCAAGGCGTATAGCCCACTCAGTGATTCTTAGCCTCTTGTGTTCTCAGAATATGCACATCATCACACAGAGTATACTTGCTCGGCGGTGCGGAACATCAGGAGATACTTGAATCCGCTGATTAGAATTGTTATGTGCATATACTCAGACTCTGCTTTATACAAAAGAATCCATCATGCTCTTTTCAGCCTCCAGTGTGCCTTGTAATATTGGTGGAACGGATCTTTCTTCCGTTGGTCAACGTCGGCGACATCATGAAGTGAGCGTAGCTTCGATTTGAATACAGAGGTATCCCCTTGTATTGTCACTTCATTTGCTAGATAATGGGTCGATTTCGTTCAAGATAATCATAACAATCATATCACATCCCCTTTGTTTAATGGAGGCAAACAATAGTTTGTGAAGTCGAGCATGGACCTTGGATGCCAAGAAATACCACGTGACCCATCTTTTTCCGCCTTGGATGCTTCCTGCAAAAAAAAATGTTATAGTCGTGCCTCCCTTCATTATTGCGTTGTTGGATATCTCAGAATTCGAAGACAAATATCATCACGGACAGTAATAACCCTCGATCTGTCTTCGACCTCACTTTCGCCAACTCGAAAGCTCCCTCGTTGTGCTGACAGCTTCCTGCGCGACAGATCGCGAACGTGTCACGGAACCGCGAATACCACCGGACAACCACATCGAAGACGTTAGAGACAAATGGGTTTCTCTCTTTCCACAATTGAAAATATTTAAGTGGAGGAAAAGCATCATCAAAACTGTTGCTCTTTCGAGTCGGTGTGGAGTCGGAAAGAGCCTCGCTGCACACAAGCTCCCTACTTCGATTGCCGCCAGTGAGGGAACTCATCACGGCGCCATACCGAGGTCCACTCTTGCATCAGGCTTGATTTAGGTCTCTAGCCCTGATCACATAGATTCCGGAGGATACGATACGAGGCAGTTTGAGCTTACAGTCATACAACCAACAGTGGACTTCATACACTCAATATGTTGAAACGTGGAGCTCAAGGCCCTCAAGGGTCCAAGGAAGACGAGGGTGCTTTCGGAATGGCCAGCACCCCGGATGATAAACCCCACCGGGCGACAGCGGCCCAGCTAGCTAGTAGAAAGTAAGTGATAACTTAGAAAGCGGTGGATGACCAAAAACTGACCGAAGATCTCTTTGAAACCTTTAGGATCAAGAATGTTCGCTCACGCCGGGCTCCCACTCCAACAACTGGCGGAGGCGCGTCTGGTGCGGCTTCATTTAACCCTTTCGCATCCGCGGCCCCGGCACCAGCGCCTACCCAGACTGGGTTCACATTCGGCCAGACTCAGAGCCAGAGCTTCCCTGGGGCAAACTCGGGCCCCAGCCAGGGTGGAATCTTCTCATCAGGTACTAACGGCCAGGCGGGTGGTCAGGCGTCTTTCAACTTCGGCTCGGGCCCTACCTCATTTGGATCTACACCGTCGAGCAATCCTTTTTCTGTAGACACGTCATTTGGCGGAACTACTCAGTCAAGTACCAATGGATTCAGCTTTGGGGGATTCAACGCCGGAAATCAGTCTACTCCGTCATTCGGTGGATTCGGAGCGCAGCAAAACACAAGCACTCCGGCAAAGCCCGCTCTGTTTGGGCAGTCTACAACACATATGACTTCGCCTGCCGATGAGAACATGCAAACTTCGCCCGATAACAAGCCCAAGGGAGCTTCCCTATTCGCAACGAAGCCAGCCGCAGGTCCATCAGCACCTAGCAATCCATTCTCGAATCTTCCAGGGCCGAATGCGTCCAGCAATTTATTTGCACCAAAGACAGCTGCACCTGAGAAACCTGCGGACAAAGCTGCGGAGACCCAACCTTTCAAACCGCTTTTCGGCTCCACGCCCGCCCCTTCCAAGCCTTTCGGTACAGAGAAACAGCAGCCAACATTTAACAATCCATTTGCGAACCTGTCAGGGCAGGCTCCAACCAGCAGCACTAACCTGTTTGCCCCGAAAATAACGGCCGCGGAGCAAACTCCTGCGAAGCCTGCTGAGGTGGCAAAGCCCTTGGGTAGTCTTTTCGGGTCGACCTCCAGCTCGCAACCCTCCCAACCCTCGGGGCCTGCTAGCAATCTATTTGCGCCCAAGCCAGCGGCAGAGGAACCAAAGGCGAGCAATCCGTTTGCAAACCTTCCAGTGTCGAGTTCATTGGGCGCTTTGTCCTCACCGAAGGTTACTGGGAAAGCTGCTGAAGCACAACCGTTCAAGCCTCTGTTCGGTACACCTGCGACATCGAAAGTTGTGGAGACTGGAGCGCCTGCACCAGCATTTGGCAATTTGTTCTCCCCAAAGCCGGCCGCTGAGAATGCAGCTGCAAAGCCTGCAACAGATTCGCCGTTCAAGTCCATGTTTGGTACTCCTGCGGTGTCGAAAGTATCGGAGGCCGGGAAAGAAAAGACTGCTTCACTAGCACTTGGTAATATGTTCTCGCCAAAGCCGGTTGCTGATAGTACGGCTGGAAAGCCAGTTGAGGACAAGCCGTTCAAGTCCATGTTTGGGACGCCTGCAAGGGCTGAAAAAGAACAATCAGCGGCAAGCAATATTTTTACCCCGAAGGTGACGAGTGACGCGCAGACTCCTGTACTTGCAAAGACCTCACAATTCGGCTCATTGTTCGGGGCGTCTCCTGCGCCGTCAAAGCTTGGAGAAGAAAAGACAGCCCAGGCAACACCTAGCAACCCATTCGCGAACCTTTCAGGGCAGAACGCATTCAGCAATCCATTTTCGCCAAAGCCGACAGAGCAGGCTGCAAAGGTCCAAGCACCGAGTACTTCTCTCTTTGGTGCAAGTACAACAATTGACAACAATAAGCAGAATAAGGACAATGAGGGCAATAAAGACAATAAGGTCGCAGCTCTGAATAGCCCATTGACCAACCCATTCACCCTGGGGCCTAAGGTGTCGAACGAACCTCAAACGGAAGGTGCGAGGACTGCCACCCCTCGTGTGTCGTTCGCGCACTTTTCACATGACAACAAAAATTCGCCTTTACCTGTTCCTTCTTCTTCCTCTTCCTCTCTCCCCTCCTCAACTTCTACTGTTTCCAACACTTTCACTGCTTCAGACCCTGACAGTCTTTTCCCTCCAACTGATCATCCTGTATCACTGAACTATCCTGTGTCAACTGAAGATTTTGACAGTATGCCACTCAAACGTCTTTTCCCTGAGAAGAATCGGGAAGAGCTTCGCGACCGAGCCCATTTGCTCAGGAATATTGGCATCTTGACTGAGTCGTTCAAGCGTGAGATTGTCAAATGTGACCCCACCAAAGACAATATCGACGACATCCTCATTCTTTACGCTGAACTTCGCCGTGACCTTGGTGTCCCCATTGGGTCGATCAAACCTGGGGAACCGGCCAAACGAGCCACCATCAACGACCGCGCCACCTCGACCGCTGCCGCCAACCAACGCGCTGCCGCCAAAGAAGGCGCTGCCGCCAAAGAAGCACCAAATGGCTTAGCACCTCCTCGGAGCCCGACCCCTTCCACCTTTGTACCTCCTGCTATCGATGACACGCGCCCATCGTCTTCCACCAAGCCTTCTAGTGGGTCTACTACTTCCTCCAAGTTCGCCCAATCGTTCTCCGCTCCGACCCCTGCTCCAGCAAATACCTCTGTTGGAGCATCTTCCACCTCCATTGCTGGTCCTTCGTCTTCGGCCGCGGCTCCTGTCTCTGTTACTCCTGTCACTTCGGCTGAACCCTCTCATCCGACTACCGCCCCCGATGCTACTCCTGTAGCCACCCCCCCTCCAGTTGAAATTCCTAAGTCTGGTGGTGCGACTACTTCGACCGCCCCACCTGCTTTCCAACTGCCCAAGTCTGGTGATACTACTTCTGCTATCGAAGTTCCTAAGTCTAGTTCGACTGCCACCCCTGGTGATGCAGCCACTTCAAATGGCGCCCCTGCCTTCCAAATTCCCAAGTTTGGTGATGCAGCCACTTCGAATGGCGCCCCTGCCTTCCAAATTCCTAACTTTGGCGATGCAGCCACTTCAACTAGTGCGCCTGCTTTCAAAATTCCCAAGTTTGGTAGTGGAGCTACTGGCACCGATTTTGCGGCCCAGTTCAAGTCACAGTCGGATAAGACCCTAGCTGAGGCAAAGGCCAAGAGAAAGGCCGAAGAGTTCGACTCTGATGAGGAGGATGAGGCTGAGTGGGAGCGCAAAGATGAGGAACGCCAACGCGAGAAGCGCGCTCAACTCGAAGCTGCGGCTAATAAGCGTGCCGTTTTTGTCCCCGGCGTGGGTTTCAAGTTCGCTGAAGATAACACTGCTCCGCAGAACGTTAAGGAGCCTGCTTCATCTGCCACCCCGGTCACCCCGGTCACCCCTCCATCTCTGTTCCCTCCTTTTACTGCTCCTTCGACCGGTTCTACAGTCAACGGTACTTCCTCCGTTCCTTCCTCACAATACCAGCCCCGGTTCCCTAGATCATCTCCTCAATCCTCCGAATTCCCAAGTCTCGTCGGAACAGCCACTCGTTCGCCTGCGGATGCTGCACTCTTTGGAGCTAAGCCCGGACCCCCGCCTCCTTCCTTCGGTGCAGGCCCTCCAAGCTCCTCCGTCGGCTCCTCGGTCTTCGGATCGGTCAGAAAGCCGGTTCCAGCCTCGCAGAACATTTTCGGCAAGTTGAAGCCGACCTCGCCGAAACGCAAAGCCTCGGCGGATGAAAGTGACAAGGACGATGATTCCCCCCCAAAGAAGGCTAAGTCTTCCCACAATATTTTCGGTGGACCCCAGCCGACCTCGCAGAACATTTTCGGCGGACTTAAGCCGACCTCCCCAAAACGCAAGGCCTCTGTAGATGAAAGTGACAACCAGGATAATTCTCCCGCAAAAAAGACCAAGCCGTCCCCTCCCCCTCCTTCTACGGGCGCCAGTATGTTTGGAGGGGCCTTAACTGCACCATCGCCGGCTCCTTCGACCAATGCCTCTTCACAGCCCGCCATTGCCACGTCCTCGGCCACTTCCTCGGTTCCTCCTACTCAGTCGATTTCCACCGCTACTGAAGATGAGGACGGCGAACCTGGTGAAATCTTCGATCTGACAAAGGGCAACAGCGGCGAAGAGGAAGAAACCGTTATGTTCGAAGGCAAATCCCGTGTTTTCAAACTTGGCTCCCAGTGGGATGTCAAAGGAACCGGTCCCGTTCGCGTTCTGAGGCACCCTGTCACTGGACGTGCACGTGTCGTCGCTCGTGCTGAGCCAAGTGGAAATGTCATTTTGAACGTTCCTCTGAAGAAAGAGTTCGACTACAAGCTTACATCCAGCAGTGTTCAGTTTCCGGTGCTCAATGAGACCGGGACGCTCACACAGTGGGCAGTTCGAGTGAATGCTGAGAGACTACCAGAGTTCCACCAGCTGGTCAACGAGATCAAGAACTAGATCTCTTTCTATCTCTTCGCCATATCTTCTCCATCTTTGTTCTCCCTTTTGGGAGTGTATGTTAATGTTCAAGCGCATGGCCTAGGTTTGCATTTGCGTTTTCTTCATGGTTCGGTTTCTTTTCAATTTCTTGCTTTCTGTTGTTGTTGTTTTTTGTGCATCGACCTCTCTCCTTGGACAAAGTTGGCCCGGCCTCACGCAGTGGGCCAGCTTCAAACCCAACGGCATCGGCCTCTTTCTTTTTGAACCCAGTCAGGGCCCGGGTGAGTATCTCCCTGGGCGCCACGGGCTTCAAGTCGACAAAGTCGGTGCGGCTTCACAGTCGGTCTCTTTTTCTTTAAGCCCAGTTAGGGTCCGGGTGAGTATCTCCCTGGGCGCCACGGGCTTCAGACAAAGTTGGCGCGGCTTCACAGGCAATGGGCCAGCTTCAGTCCAATGGCATCGGTCTCCTTTATTTTGAGCTCTGTTAGGGCACGGGTGAGTATCTCCCTGGGCACCACGAGCTCCAAGTCAAATTTTCCTTTTTATTTGTGAAGATAATGGGGTTACATTGTATTTCTGTGAAAATGAATAAAAAATTGATCTTTTTTCCTAAGCATACGTCGTACATGCATGTTAGTAAATATACATATTCTACAGTTAACTAAACAACATCCCTTGACAACAGGGAAGAAACCATGTCAAAACAAAGACCCTGAGACCCTGAGACCCTGCGGCTGTGATTTTCGAGGGGCCGAGACTCGGGTGGCGGCCTAAAAGCCGGCCTATTTAAGACATGGCTTTTCTTCCCAGTTCTCTCCCTGTTCCCCTTTTATTTTCTTCTGTTTCTCAGCTGTCACTCGTTCAATTTCCACGCTCGTTTCAACCGTCCAAAAATGAAAACCTTCGCTCTTTCTTTCCTCCTAGGCCTCGCCAGCCTCGCCACGGCACGCACTGACCTGGAAGGCTGCGTCTCGTCGGAAGTCATAGTCGAGCAATACTACGCCAGTTACATCTGGTACGTCCCTGGCACCGGCGAGATCTGCTCATTCCTCGACTGCGGCGGTGGCCGTGCGCCCCCAAAGACCAACCAACCGGGATGCCCACTATACAGCGGAACCGCAACGCTTACTCCCGACTACCTGGCGGGCTGGGGACCCAATGGCAAACAAGCTGCCTCTACAAGCACCGTGGCGTCGACTTCTTCGGCGACTGCCGCGTCAACCACTGATGTTGTGCTCGCTTCTTCCACGCAGACTTCTGAGGCGTCGGTGTCGGACTCGTTTTCCGCGTCTTCCGCTTCTGCTTCCTCTTCTGATTCTTCTTCTTCTTCCCCGTCCAGCACTCAAGCTCCTGATAGCATGATCACTGCTGCTCCCTCTTCTCTCAGCTCCGTCGCTTCTTCGTTGAAGGTTTCCACCTCGTCGATTTCATCCTCTGGTAACGCTACTTCTTCTGCTGCTGCTGCGACCAGCTCGCCCGCTTTCAATGCTGCCACCATCCCCGCCTCTAATGTTGCCGGTATCATGGTCGTGCTTGCCGCTATGGTTGGGGTTATGGCGCTGTAATTTCAACTTGATTGTACTTATACATCGTGGAAGTCGGATTTGTATCTAGTTTTTGGAGAGGAGATGGGTTTGAATTTAGATAAATACTCAGAAATATACCCGTTTACGGAACAATCCCTATTCCCTAGGTAGACAGCGTGTCACACCACTATTCCACGGCAGGAGAAAATTTTTGAGCCGCATCGCTGATCTACACGACCCGCCCTCTTGGCGAGGCTCTCCACAACCCAGGGCTCTATCCACGTTTGAAGTCGTGGAGATGGTCCGTGGGAATGGCTCGAGCTGTAATTTCCAGCTCATCTGGGAGAGAGGCTGTATCTGAAGTCACTGGCATTAGAAACATGGCTTGAAGCCAAGTCAGGGTTAGTTGAGTTTAAGATGCAGCCATGGCGTGTGTTTTTGGGCGAATTTGCTAGATGTAGTGTCTTACAGGAATTTCTTTGCGTTCAGCGATATTGAGTTAGGAAGTGGAGATAGATAATTATTACACTGAGGGATTACTCCGTACAAGCAAATCGAGATGGCCGAGTCTCGGGGACGGACTCCGTTCGGTCCGCTGCAGTAAACCCAGACCCGATCAACTAAATTGCCCATACATCGGTGGCATTTGACCAAAAGGAAACAGCATATCAAGGGGACAATCTATCATGAAGTCGTAATCCATCGGGACGGCATTTGTTGGCAGAGAGGTTTGTTCCAGTGCTTCTTTTCTCCGCCGATGCATCTTTTTAATTATTGCCGCGCGATTGGTCATCCTTCCAAATATCTCCGGCAATTCATCAGACTTATCTTGTGCAAGAGCCTGTTCAAAGAATGGAAGTTCTGCTTCGACCTTGCCAACTATCCGATCGACGGTCTCGTCGAAATCCATTATGCTTTCCACGTATGCCCGGTCCCATCCGGGATGGTCATATAGAGAAAGCTGGGAGAGAGTGACGATTGCCTTGCCAAATTGACACATTATGGTGAAAGGGAAGAAAGGGAAAAGAGCAGAGGGGAGAGAGAGGATGTTTTGCAAAAAGGAGGTTGTTGCTTCCACGCAGCGGAAAAGGAGATCCAATTGTATGAGAGGATGATCACCATAGTTGGGTTTTGAGGGTTGGTTAATAAGTGCAATTCGATAAAGATGTATCTCGAGCGTGTTGTAATGAAGCTGTAGAATGGCTGTCGTTGTTGTCAGATCGTTGTTAGATTGTGAGCGAGAACGATAACACGACTTACCAGAGTGTGGTGGCTGGCTTGGCATGCGATCTTTGAGTTGCTTGAGCTCGGCTTCAAGCCATCGTACGCTTAGACCAAGTGGTGGAGGCGCTGATGAAACTGATGAAGAATGGAGGTCGGTGTAGTATAGTGTGTGATGGATCCTGTCTGCCAGTCTCATCGCTCGGACCAGCTGTACGAGAGATGCATCAGTGGGGTATTCTGCGACCTGGTCTAGAACATTGCAACATTCGTCGGTGTATCTTGTAAAGCGAATAATCGGCCCCAGGTCTTTTACACATGTCGAGAGCCTTTGGAGAATTAGCTTATGTCCAGCAAGACCAAAGGTCATACACACATGGTAGTCAAATAATAACACCCAAGATATGTTCGTCGCTCTTCCAACGTCCGAACTGGATTATGAGAGTCCTCACTTATAGCTTCCTTCAAATAAGTCGTCGCATAGTTCAAGTTCTTCTGGTAATTTAGCTCTTGATTTAGGCCCAAACTGAAGGATTGTGCCACGAGTAAGTGGACAAATGTATCAAGCTGGGCAGTGCTTCGAATAGCCTGGCGAACCTCTTCTTCCGATTTGAGCACATCGGGGGGTTGGTCCCTGGGTCGCGGGAAACGACTGACTGAAACGAACCAAGCCACATTGATGAGAAGCCCCTGAAGAAGGTCCAGGCTATGTTCTCCTCTTAGGACGATATGTTCGGCCACATATTCTTTGACTGCCTGCACAATTTCTCGCTGGCGTGGAGCGTTTTGGCACGCGACCATTGAGATGTTCAGATAGAGGAATGGTTTCTCACGACGCAGTTCCTCTGCAGTGATATCCGGGGGCATCATTAAAAATGGAAAGAGAGGAAACATTCTCTTGAAGAAAATTTCCATCAACAGCTGACCTTCGATTTCATCAGGAGCAGCAGGGTTATCTTCAAACGTAGATGATGATGATATCGTTGCTGGGCCGCTTCCTGCCCGTTCTCTGGCATTTCTTTCCGAGGCAGCCAACATGGCGACCATGCGGTCTAATTTAGCCTCAAGTGCGGCAACATCTCTATTAGAATGTCAGCGGTCTCGGCTAATAATGGTGGACACGTAGTGAACTTACGAGCCGCTTGCAACTGATTTTTTTTCACGACGATGGGCTCCGGGTACTTGCTTTTGACATTCTTTTCTCAGGCGACGACAACTAAGAAAAGTTAATATGGATCAAGTATAAAATCAACTATATGCTCACCGTTTACAAGGGCCTTCGGTTTCCGGGAAACATCGTACTTTGGCCTTGGCACAGGTATTGCATGCCTTAGGGTGACGGGCCCCAACTTGATCCATGACGTCTTAGCGTAGACAAGCGAGGCCAGCTGTGAGTCGGGTGGAGCTAATGAGATACAGGAGCAGTTAGATGATTGTAAAAGTCAGCAACTGAGTCCGATGTGTCTGAATGGGAAGAGATGAAGAAACGGAACTCCGCGCTTCATCGCATTTCTATTGGTCAAATTACATCACAGTGGGCCTCAGATGCTAACCCCCTTTTATATCAGGACTATGCTATGCCTTGCCATAACTTCATACATATTGTCGACTACCTCCTTCCCATTTTGCATCCATTCATAGGTAGAAAGTCGAGGGGTTCTTCTCTGTATGCCTAGAACGGCGCGATATAGCACATCGGACAACAAGTATCTGAGCAGTCGCCTGGGTTCAACATTGAACGCCTTGTTGTGTATGCAGAGCGAGACGATGACTGCATCATCGGTGAGGTGTATGTTCTTAGCCAGACGGCTTCGCCCGCCATGCGGTCGGTGATTTTGTGGTCGTTCTTTAGCAGCGCGATCACCTTCCATGTTGCCCTTTATGAGTGTCACATCGTCTCCATCACCGTCGCCCTGTGGCCAAACGGTCAAGGTAGCCTTTTCTTCCTTGCTTTTCGAACCAATAAATGCCTAGTCACCTCAATACCTTTGCTTCCATCTCAGATACTAGTTGGCTTCGAACCTGTTTGGTCTCGTCACTGTTTCTCATCTTCCACCAGGTCTCACATCTCTAGATGCTCGGCTTCAATTAGTTCGGGTGTTGCTCCCAGCGATAAAGTATGCCTATTTAGGCACGAATGCCGTAATGGTCGATCGGACCCTGAAACTGGTCGTAGTGGCGGTAGTCTGAAGTCTCGCAGAAGTCCATTGGAACTTAATGGCGCAGTCGCATAGTCGCGATGACAATTTGCTTGCGCTTATGGTATTTCGGTATGCAATATAAGCGCATTATGCCCTGACTAGAGACTAATTCCTGCTTGGCATAATCCTAATTGGGAAGGTAGGGCTTAGGGTTTCTTTCTTTTTTCTTACCTATGCTTAGTAATCTGCGAAATGCTCTGTTTCCCGCTAATCCTACCTAACTCTAGCTGATTTGCTGGTCAAGGGGGCCGGGGCTGCTTGGTGTTGGAGTAGTTGGGATATCATAGTTACTCCGTAAACATGCCCCAAATTGGGGGGCACTTATTGAGGCGAAGGGACCCATAGAAGTGGTGCTTCGGAGTCGGAATTGAGATATCTTGGTATCAGAAGCATCGCGAGCAATTATTGCGGCATATAAGCAGAGATTAAGGTCTAGACCACGCAGATTTAGGTATAACAATGGAGAAATCCAGTATATCATATACGAGGTTCAAAAGCTCATTGATATATGACTACCAGTTAGTAAATGGCATTTTCCTCCGTAGAGGGGATCTATTACCCCAAATAGTGGAGCCCTAGATGCTTCCTGGCTAAATCGACGGTTAATAATGCGTTATTCAATAGAGTGGCCTGCCAAGCGTCTCTACATCGGATCAAAAAAAGGCCTAAAATACTCCAATTACTCTCTAATCCAGGGGAACTTGAAGCCAGATAAGATTACTAGCCTATCTGCACGGAATTATTCAGAACCAAGTCGAATTGACTCCAACATCTCCAACCTCGACCTCGAGTATGAACAATTTGAGCGAGTAATGTTGGAATCTGCTTATCGGCGAAATAGCCGTCCCCGCAATTCGCAACTCCGATATCATTCCAGTTCTAATATTCCAGTCCCCTCAACAACTCTTCTTCTTCATACTCCCAATCATGGCTACCTTCTTGAAACAGCCCCTCAAATTGGCTCTTGTTCAGCTCGCATCAGGTCTGACTCACAAGATCTGTCGATATTTTCCCAGCTGACCGAACCATCCAGGAGCGGACAAAGCCGTGAACCTTTCTCATGCTCGAAGCAAAGTCCTCGAAGCTGCCAAGGCTGGCGCGAAATTGATCGTCCTTCCCGAGTGCTTCAACTCACCCTATGGCACGGGTTTCTTCCCCAAATACGCCGAGACCCTCCTCCCCTCTCCTCCCACGATTGAACAATCGCCCTCCTTCCACGCCCTGTCGGCCATCGCCGTTGAGGCAAATGCATACCTTGTTGGCGGTAGTATTCCCGAGCTGGAGCCATCAACGAAGAAGTACTACAATACCTCGTTGGTGTTCTCGCCGACGGGCGCGTTGATTGGCACTCATCGCAAGACTCATCTGTTCGACATTGATATCCCGGGCAAGATTAAGTTCAAGGAGAGCGATGTACTTTCACCTGGCAACGAGCTGACAGTCATTGATCTCCCGGAGTATGGAAAGATCGGTCTCGCCATCTGCTACGATATTCGGTTCCCAGAGGCAGCGATGATCGCCGCCCGCCAAGGCGCTTTCCTCCTCGTCTACCCGGCGGCCTTCAATACCACCACCGGTCCTTTGCATTGGTCACTCCTTGCTCGTGCCAGAGCTGTTGATAACCAGACATATGTGGCACTCTGTAGCCCGGCGCGTGATCTGGATGCCGCCTACCACGCCTATGGTCACAGCTTGGTCGCTAACCCAAGCGCAGCTATTCTCTCCGAGGCTGAAGAAAAGGAGACCATTATCTACGCTGACTTGGATAACGATTCGATTACGGACATTCGCAGTGGAATTCCGATCTCCACCCAACGCCGATTTGATCTTTATCCCGATGTGAGCGCAGGCCAGAAGTAGATTCTGGGAGACTGTGAAGGATTTCTGTTGGAATTTTAACTAGAGAATATAATCTCAACTGCCTAAACATTCACGAGAACTTCATTAAATCACTACAACGTAGAGCGAAGTAGATACAATTGAATAAGGTGGTTATTGCCTGAGGCATCAATATCCACATCCACAATATCATTGGCTGTGAATGGCCCCACTCTGTCCAATCAGACTCCGCACAGGCAAGCGAGACCACACTGAATTTCACTCGAAAATCGACCGCGAACTTCTCTTCTGACAATCGATCACCTCCGCCCACCGTCGACCACCCCTTCAGTCAGTCTATCCAGATCACCACTCCGAATTTCTCCTCTAACCTTCTCCGCAGAGATGTCCAACGTCAAGACTGGCAACAAGCGCTCGGCTATCGCCGATGTGGTGACTCGCGAGTACACCATCAACCTGCACAAGCGAGTATGTTGAACACAACCCTTTCCCTGTCTACCTGCGACGATTCGAATACGATTCAAGTCTGGAGGCATATATTGGACAGAGAACAAGAAACTTTTTCCTGAAAATGGAATTTGTTACGGAAAAGAATGTGTGTGGTGTGGATTGGTGTGTGTGTGCGTCGAGGGTCGAATGGGAAACCAATCCCCCCTATGTCACACCACCATCCTCACCATGGCCTGCGGAGAAATCTGCAGGTAGGACATGGCGCTTTCGTCTTTTGTCTGCTTCGCGATAGAGACAGCCGAGAGAAGATCTTGAAAAAGTCTTCGCTCGCATCCACACATATCCGCACCCGGAACACAAAAGAAGAATTAGTTTTATGAAGTCCACTATGGCCGAAAGACCAGAACATTCATCGCGCAGAGTTTTCTCTAGCAGATGGCATTCGGGCGGAAGACTGATTGCAACTTCTTTTCCGGAATTATAGTGCCACGGCGTCAGCTTCAAGAAGCGTGCTCCTAAGGCTATCAAGGAGATCCGCGCCTTCGCTACGCAGGCTATGGTAAGTTTGAGCGGTCCCCCTTACCCCGCTGGGGAATCAGTTCGCTAATATGCTCAACTCACCAACAGGGCACCAAGGACGTCCGCGTCGACCCCCAGCTGAACAAGAAGGTCTGGGAAGCCGGTATCAAGGGCGTTCCCTTCCGTATCCGTGTCCGCATCTCCCGCAAGCGTAACGACGAGGAGAACGCCAAGGAGCGTCTCTACTCCCACGTCCAGGCCGTCAACGTCAAGGACCCCAAGGGCCTCCACACCACCACCGTCGACGACGCTTAAATGTGTCGCTTTTCGTTAGCATCTATGATTCCATATTCCTAGCTGGGGTGTGGTCGGGGTTTTACAAAAATACAAAATACCTTTCCCTTTGGGGCCTTCTTATACATTATGTCATAGTATCGTAGTATTCGATCACTTGTAATTAGCATGTCCTACAGCACCAAGAGTAACTTGACGGCAGGATATTTCAAGGTCGCTCAATTACACTTATGTCTCCACTTTCATAGTTTACAACATAGATCCCTCGGAGCTGGTGGCCAACCCATGCACTTGCTCGGCATGCCACTTCATGTGGGATTCGGGGCCTTCATGCAAGTAAGTACTAAGTCTCTAGAAATCATCATTTCCTTTACGGCACCTATTGCTTTCACCTGATGAGAAATAAAGCGTTGTGTTCACTGACCAAGTTAATGGTCCACTTAGGGCTAGGCAGGGGACCCGTCTATACACAACAGGATTGTAAAGGGAAAGTTAGTAGTCCTTCTTAGCTGATCCAGTGCATATGCTAGCTTGAAGCAAATCGGGTTAGCAAGTTAAAGCACAAACTCCACTCAGGAGCTCGAGTAAGAGAAATGGTCATAGTATATATGGAGTAGAAGGCTGTATATATATACGTTGCAGTATAAGCGGAGGAGAAAGGTCCAACCAAGAAGCATATACGCAGGTACAACAGAATTGTCGGCTTTTACTCATGCCTACATAGTGACATAATGTCAAAGATAATCAAAACCAAAGCAGAGAACTGACGTTGAAACAGCAAAGCATCGAAGACTGTGGAAGCTAGGGCGGTGAGCGAGAGCTCTCCAAACTGCCGACGTGAGGACATCATATCAGCTCTCTTGCAGTCCGCATCAACCATCGACATTTCCAATTCCGTCCGAGTTTACCTACCTTTCTCTCTTAATCCAGCATCTCGTCCTCTGTCAGTGACCTCAAATTAAACGGCACCCAGATCTCCACCATGGAGTCTAAGATCCCCGACTTCTTGCTCGAGCAGCAAGCACAAGGAAGCCCGGAGACACAACCCTACTTCCTCACCTTCGAAGATTACTGGGAGCGCAAACTATGGCACCAGCTTACAGACTCCTTGGTCGAGTTCTTCCGCATGCCAGAGAGTGCTCCGCATCGCTTAGCCCTGTTTAAGACATTCGTGCTCAGTTTCTCCGACCGGATCAACCAGCTCAAGTTTGTGTCGTTGGGGTTGATGGCAGCAACAGAATGCGCAGGTTAGTGGTCCACAGTCTAGCCCGAAAGCTCAAAAAATTACGATGATGAGCGTTCGGTTGCGTTGATGTAAGCTAACCATCTCCCTCTAGATGACCAAGAACGACTGGCTTTCCTCACATCCCTCGCAAAGAAGACGGATACGCCCGACACACAGGATGCATATGTCTACGCGCTCGCTGACGTGGCCAACGTCAAGCTGTCGCTGAAGGATCTGGAAGGAGCACAGACGGATCTGGCCACCTGCCAGCGGGTGCTAGACACGTTCGACTCGGTCGAGACTGTTGTGCACGCGTCATTCTACAAAGTGAATGCGGACTACTACCATGTATGTGATTTGAATTATCCTATCTCCAGCCGACACAGCACGCAAATCGAAGCTAACACCCTCCCCAACAGGCTAAGCAAGAATTCGCCTCCTTCTACAAAAACGCCCTTCTCTACCTCGCCTGCATTGACCTGGAAGAACTCACCGAAACCGAGCGCGCATCGCGCGCATACAACCTCAGCGTAGCGGCCCTAGTATCAGAGACGATTTACAACTTCGGAGAGCTCCTCCTGCACCCAATTCTGGACTCGCTGACCCAGACCCCGCACAACTGGCTCCGCGACCTTCTCTTCGCCTTCAACCGGGGCGATCTGACTGCCTACGACGTGCTGGCAGGTAACATCAGCAAGAACAAGCTGCTAGAGTCACACCGGGTATTCCTGTACCAGAAGATCTCGCTCTCTGCACTGACGGAGATGGTCTTCCACCGTCCCCCTCACGATCGCTCTCTCTCTTTCCAGGCTATCGCATCCGAGACTAAGGTGCAGCCGGATGAGATCGAACATCTTGTTATGAAGGCTTTGTCGCTGGGTTTGCTGCGTGGGTCTATTGATCAGGTTGCCCAGGTTGCACAGATTCACTGGGTTCAGCCCAAGGTCCTGGATATGAAGCAAATTGATGGCATGCGAAACCGTCTTAAGGATTGGGATGCTGGTGTTAATCAGCTCGGTCACTGGATCGAGGGCGCTGGTAAGGATGTTTGGGCTGCATAGATGTCTTATCTCACTTGTGTTCTGATAAGTTCTATTATAATGAATACAATGGTGTCGTCCTTATGGTGATTCGAGTACATTGTGATTCCCAATATTACATGTGCTTGTTGCACATGTCTTTCCTGACTCGATACCTACTTCACTCAGAAAGAATAGGAAGTTCATATAGTCTAGTGTCAGAACCAGAACAATTTCATTCCTGGAAAAGAATCTATATACACAACTCTCCACATCCCCCTTTAGTATCCATTAATCGAACACTCCAAAGCAGCAAAAGTAGGAGGATCAATCCCCTCCGTCCTATTATGACACCCTTTAGGCTGATAATACAACTTCCAAGTATCAAAGCAATCACAATCAGTCTTTGTGAAGACCGAGCAATACCCATTCTTGAGCAGCCACGACATAGGTTTCACAAGTTTACTCGCATCACAACTGGTCCACGTGAAGCTATTAGAAGTCCACCATTTACAGGTAACGTTTGTCTCGGTGAACTTGCTATTGAGGCCTCCATGGAGCGCCAAGCAGCCCTTGTCGTCGAGGTAATCTTTGTTATAGCCCTCGAGGTGGTAGTAGTCGCCCTCGCAGTTCGTTTGGCTGTATAGTGTGATCTCCCACGGTGCCGCCCAACTATTTTGAGACGCGCCTGGGTCAGGCGCTGCTTGTGTTGCTGTTGTTTTTTTGGTAGTGGTTTGTTTAGTTGTTGTTGTTGTTGTGATTTTCGTGGCTTTGATGGTGGTTCCGGTAGTGCTAGACTTGGAGCTGGTGCTAGATTTGGAGGTAGCTTTTGAGGCTGCGCCGGTCTTGGTGTTGGTGGATTTCTGGACCCCGGTTGCCTTTGCCTTGCTAGTAGCCTCGGACGTCGGAGCCTCTGTCGCCCCTTTCACGGTGGCTGTAGGACCGGCAGGAGGCGCACGGTAACCCTGACAATAAAGCTCGGACACACCACATTGACCCCAGAATGCACACTGGTCGTTGTCAGGACTAGGTCTACACGGGCTTATGGGGTTTACTTACACATTTGGACTCAGCACATGGGTTCAACCCGGGGAGGTCGGCCCAGTTAGCCGGACGTGTTGTTCCAGGTACCTGTGGGCCGCAGGTTGCATGAGGAAGGGCCATTGGCATTGGCGGTTTTCCGGCGCTGAGACAGATGAAGTCGCCCTGGTATAGTCGTCCGCATCCAAGCCATGCCCAGGTGTTTTTATTGAAGCTTTCGATGTCGGCCTCGGTGATACCGTGTGCTTTGGCAATCAGTGCACACGTATCATAACCTTGGATGAGATAAACGAAGCAATAGCCGTCGCTGGTTGGTACTGGGGCGGCGGCTGTTGCGAGACGGAGGAAGAGAAGCCATAGAGTAAGGAAGTCGATTCGAAAGAGACTCATATTGTTTTTGAGTAGACCTGAGAGATACAGCCATTTAGTTGAGTAACAAGGCCCATTCTTTATATAGATTGATAGAGATAATCGCGGCCGTGTGGTTGAGACTGGATAGAGACGCTGCATGAAAGAAACACTGTTTCCGAGTTAGGGCATGACCCGTGGAATTGGTCAGGGACAATCCAACATTCATGCACTCGATGAATGTGAGATGTTAGTATTGTTCAAGGGCTTAACAAAGATTCGGGGAAATGTGTCGTATCGGAAGTTTGACATCCTGGATGTTTTCATTGTTCGCTTGAGTCACCCGTGCATGACCTCTATGCATAAAGTTAGGGCGGTCTTTGTCCAACCTCTCTTAAGCTCTTCTAGCGTCAAATGCCAAATGTTCTTTGATCCTAATTGGCCATCGCGAAGCGATAGATGCTTGGGCCTTAGAGTAAGAAGCAGAAATCGAGTCACTTCTTTGAAGACAGGGACGGCGTGGCAAATGAAACACAAAAGAGGGCCTATACATTCAGAGTACATATTTGAGCAGAACATGTCCGTAGCTAGCTAATTTGAATGCACTTGGACGTGTACTTGCAGTGCTTTGTATTGCATCGGTGCCTTGAACGTCAGCCGCAGTTGATATCTGGACTCCCTGCTTCCAGTGGTATCCAGCGCCCTAGTCGTCTTTGTTTCTTTGTCTTGGTAGCAGTACGTAGATTTTGGACTTGTCTTTATTAATATCCTAATCATTGGATCAATGCGGCAAAGCGTGTGACACAATATACAATATCATCAGAAAATCGACGACCCCAGCAAGACGCAGCCAATCAACCAAGCCGGCCACCACACACACCAAACAACGACCTGGGTCCACATACCCCAAACATCCCAACCGAAAGCCGCCTGGGTGAGGACAGTCTCAACCGAGACCCCCATATACCAGCAGACGCCAAGGAGAACAGTTGGCGGGGAGACGAGGTTGAGAAGCACAAGACCCAGACTGGAAGCTGCCAAGCGGAATGGCACGGAGCCTCGCAGGCGAGGGATGAAGCTAAGTGGCGCGCAAAGTAGACCGATCATGAATGAAAGGGAGAAGTTGAGGGTGGCGAGGGTTGAGAGGGAGAGGCCTAGTAGGAGGAGGGAGAAGGATTTTATAAGGTGGTACTGTTGGGGTATGATTGGTTTTGATACACCGAGGCCGTTGGAGAGGATTGCGGCGAGGAGAAGGGGGAGGATGATGTCCACGACCACAAATATGTAGGTGGTAGTTGTGAAATACTGTGAATACGTTAGTAGCTGTTATTATCGTGGTTGTAGGCTGGCAGATCTCACTTGGTGGAAGACATTATTAAAAACCCAGAGCGGGACAAGGCCGAGTAGATGGAGTCCGACAACAAGCGAGAGTGGTAAAGCAAGGTATCGTTCTGCGATAGTATTCGTCTCCTTCTCTTCGGTGGGTGCCTTCTCATTCTTGGGTTGGGCACTTGGCTTGCTTTCCGGATAGTACCCAGTACGTATCCAAAGGGCAATTGCCATGATGGTGAAGTTCCCAGCAATCAACATCGCACTGGGCAAATAGGTTCCAATGCTGACAAAACGGTTGGACTGCATGAGTAAGTAGAAGAAGAAGCTCTGGTGCAGGTGCTCCAGCAAGTTGTTCAAGCTGCGACAAAGAGACTCAATCGTCCGGCCCAGGGCCATCTCATCCTCCCATCCCTCGCCTTTGGTCTGCAGTGTGATAGCATCGATATGGTACGGCATGAAGCTGCTGTGTGCGCCGGTAGCATACCCGAGACCCTGCTTGGTCATACCACGGAACATGGTCTGCAGACGATGCTCGTAGCTGTCGTCGTGACCCCACATTTCCTGTAGATTGGCCCCGATGCCCATCTGACCACCTGCAATGGCTACAGCCGTGTTGAACAGGTCGAGGTTGGGGAGTTGGCCATTGACTCCGTCATAAACAATATGGAGCGTCTGGAACCGGTGCTCGAATGGGTATTCGATGACTAGTGCACCTTGCAATGCTCCACTCTTCAAAGGAAGTGGCTGCACCGAAGCTGGGTGCATATCATGGTAGGCATCGATCCAAGCCTGAGTGCCAGTCTTACTGTCCGGGGGAATTAAGAAGATGATATCCTTAGACCATAACGACCACCCTAGCGATAACTGTCAGTAACTCGACTAGAGCAACGCAACCACGAAACTCACTCTTGAAGTATCTTGCCAATGTCAAGGCAAGAGTGACACCATTCAGGTTCAGCTCATCATCAGCCGTCTTCCATGGCGCAACCAACACAATTGCCTCCGTGGCATCACCGCGCGGCGCATGGATGATAGCATAAGTGTTCTCTCCCTGGTGCGTGATCCCGGCGGAGGTGTATTCGAATTTTTGCGAGGCAACTTTGAGGCCCGCCGCTTGCAAGATTGACTGCAACTTGTCCGAGAGCCTGTCGAAGTATCAGCGAATAGCCCAGCCTGTGCCCGGTTCATTTGACATACGCCGCTGTCACTTCCGCCTCGTCTTTTTGGCCGCCTCTCGCCTGTCCATCATTCAACAATCCTTCCAATTCTTTCTTATAACCTCGGAAGATATTCTGCTCGCTTCCCGTGAAATACGCATGGACTTGGCCCGGCAGGAGCGCATTCTCGGAAATGTAGGTTTGTCGGGAGTACTCGTTTAAAGGGAGAAGAAGTAGCCAGACGACACCGACGACTATGCAGATGAAGGATAGGAGATTCGGGAGGCGAACATAGAGGAGGTAGGGATTATTCCGCAAGTTGCGGATTGCAGCTGGCATCTTGTTAGTTGGGGTCTCCGGTGCTGGTGCCGGGAAGGACAGGTGGTATTAGGCTTCTTTGCATACATTTCAATGCCATTGACTAATGACCATCGGGAAATGAGTTCCCGTGCCGCGAAGGCGAGGCTGTTAAATGAGCGGAATAATTGGACTGAACTGGAGTCTTACAAGTCGACAGTAGAGATCAATAGCTCCCGTTGTTTATGCGCGAGGAATTTACGCCGAACGATAAAGACCAACCGTGCAAATTAATTGTGAGTATGCACACGCTATGCTATTATCCAATGTCCCCGAGTCTGCAGCAATATAAAAAACTATAGTGGAAAATATACATTAAAATGAAATGAAGAGTGCATCAATACCGTGATCAGGCTCTCACTGGGTAGATCACAAGTAGCTCATGGTTGTTTGATTGTTGCTGCTGACGGTGGCAGGATTGCTGGTTGGAAGAACTCCATAACGACCGTAAGTCTTCTGGTCGACGGAGACGTAGTGAGGCAGACGTCCCAGGAGGTTCAACTTGCCCTCGATCCAGCGGAGGACCTTCTCAGGGGGCACAAACACCTTGAGATATCCGAGGCCAACTAACGATGATTAGCAGTGGAAAGGTTGGATCCAGAGAAGGTAACTTACGGAGATAGCCGACAAGAATCGCACAGAGATGTCCAAGGAAGCTCACGTTCGAGATGAGGATGGATACAACTACACATGCGAACAGGGGTGAAGTCCAAGTGGGAATCTTGTACGGGCCGAGACTGAACGGCGTTAGCATAATTGGAGTAAGTTATTCCAAGTGAATCTTACCTGAAGTTCGGGTGAGACTTGTATGTCTTGATAGCTTCCGAGCCGAGCAGCAGGAAAACCCAAATGCTGGATTGAAGGTTAGTTACTGAAACATTCAACCTAGTGATCTGAAGCATACCTTGCGCCGACCACCGAAGTATTTCTGTGTAGGATATACCGCTCAATCAAGATATAGAGCCCAGCGGGAACAGTTGAGAGAGCTGAATTATTCAACATTAGTCAAAATGGCCACAAGCGTTGCGTTTTACCAGAGCACTCACGTCCAACAAACAACGCAATAGCAGTCAAAGTGCCATGCTCGGCCTCGAATCGCTCCAGCAGGGGTGCAACTGCCACGGCATTAAAGAAAGCATGGAAGAAGCCCGTATGGATGATGGGATAAGTGTTGAGTCGGTACACTAGTAACACCTTCAAGTTAGCATGCGCCCAACATGCTCTTTTAACATGGAATCAAACATACTAGTCCCCAGGTTGATCTCGTCTGGAATCAAAGCGCCCCATTGCACAACACTCCAAATAGTCTGGAATTCGAGCAGCCAGAAGGCCAGAATGATCAGCAGCACCAATCGAGTAAACAGCGGTAGTCGGAGGAGGTATGTTCGTATCCGACCCGGATTGAAAGGCAACGGAGGTAAAGCGGCAGGGGTCGTCATGATTGCTGAATGGTGCTATTCCGTTTCTATCACTTTCGAATAGAATAAATATAGTGACGAAACCACTCAGGGCGGCCGGAATAGAGTTGGGCTGGCAAGTCGGGATATACCGCGACTCTGAAAGAGAGGAGTTGCGATCGGAGCCGTTGGGGTGAATTGACAATGTATTCAACAGGCAGATGACTGATCGAACAATCAATGACTAGAGAGGAATATCAGTTAGATTCTGTTTTCCTAGTTGAACTGCCGAGCCGGTGCCAGGGATAACTCACAAGGCGCACGCGATCCTGGATAGAACGAAGACAAGGGACAAGAACCCCAACTGGAAACGAGTAGCCTTCTGAATGTCAAGGAAACAATCTGAATGGAAAATTCAAACTCGAAGAGACGTCAAGGGAGACCGAACCATTAAAGCGACTTGTTCGCGAAGATTACGCCCCGCGATAAAGACCAACCGCGCAAGATGTCCGGGTAGACAAACCCCGTGGTGGTGATTTGAAAGCCCAATTTACTCCGTCCTCCGAGCTGTCTACATCGATTCATCATCAAATGTGTATATCGCATTTCCTATTTGTCATCTCTATATCACAAATTGTCCGACTAATTTACAGGTGCTCGTTGAACCAAGCGATGGCCTGGCAGAAAGCCTGCTCCTTAGCCCACTTCTGCTTGGGATCCTTCAGATCGGCGCGCACAGCGAAGCCGTGGCTAACACCGCTGAACAGGTTGATCTGCCACGGCTGGGTAGTCTTGATAAGAATATCCTCAGACTCATGGCGAAGCTGGGTAGTGAAGATGGAGTCGACCTCTGTTGACACGCGAAGATTAGCTTTTGCTGCTTCCTTTCAAACTAATATCCTGCAAATAACCTACCAGCAGCAGAGATAGACAGAGGTCCCTTAATGGCGCCGAGCTCCTCGTGGGTGACGAACGAGGGGTGCGCAGTGTAACCGACATCAATCAGGCCGGGCTTCATGTTGCGGCAGACGTACTAGAACAGTATTGTTAGCCAGGGGGTATGCGGTATTTTCGGAGTTTGGATCTTCAGATCTGGACTATAGGTACATACCTTAGCACCGAAGCAGTAGCCAACAGCGCCGACTCTCTTAACGCCGAGAGTCTCACGGGCGTACTTAATAGCCGACTGAACAACGGGCTCAACGTCCGCGGGCTGGTGCTTGGAGAGCCATGCAGGCACATCGACCTTGCCAGACTCCATAGCGCTGACATCGATCGCGTCGCCCTGGAGAATATCCGGAACGATAGTCAGGTAGCCATTGCTGGCGTACTCGTCGGCGAGGATCTGGGAGTTGGTGTAGATTCCGAAGATATCGGTCACGAAGATAATGGCCTTCTCGGGGGTCTTGTTGCCCTCGGGGTAGGCGATATAGGTGTTGACTAGAAAATAGCTCGGTCAACAAGGATGATTTTGGGGGCTTCGGGTGGCTGAAATACCTCCGTTGATAGTCTTGGTCTCGCCAGTAGGAGTGCCTTCGTGCTTGAAACCAGTGGCACAGCAGGCAGCGGGAGCGTTGGAGGCCATTTTGAAGTGTGAAGAGGTATAGAATGTAGAGATAAAGTTCTTCTAAGGTTCCAAGTTGACGATATCAAATAGAGGGGTCGCTTATAAATGTATCCTGGGTGTACAATGTCCAACTTCGAGTCTTTACCCATTTCGTCAGATATTATTCTCTTCCAATCAAACTGCGTAATAAATCTCGTATTACTCCACTTGCCCCTCATGGAGCTCTTTAGGGGTAGACCTCCAGGACCGCCGCCGTTATTAATACGTTCTCATTGCTTATGTAGGTGCCCAGGGCTGACCTCTAGAGCTGAGGCTCAATGGTCTTGCACTGACTTTGAAGATCTGACTGCATATACATGGCTTTTGCCCATCTAGAACTGTATGAGAGTCAGGAATTTGATTGCCTCGGCAGTCGGCATCCGACAAGACTCGGGAATAAGACCCTAACTCCGTATATCTAGTCCAATAGGTTGCAATAGTAGTTTGAAGAAATAACATTGCATTCATAGAAACATTTGTACTGCATATATCGGGGATACTAGGACATCCAGTCCCAGTCAATCCCACCAACCGTTATTACCACATTAGTCAATTCACACATTGAACGTCACGAAATATCATGTCCGAGGTCCTCCAAGAAACTGTCCTTCCCGGGGTATCTTTCTGCAGGAAATATTATGTCGCATGAAGAATTCACAAGCAAAATGACTCCGTAATCTCATGAAACAAAAAAACCTCAGAAGTGTAAAGATGGTATCAAAGGAAAAAAGTCGCGGAATTTTTCACTCGAAGCGGAAGTTTGGCTGAGGGCGCTGCGCGCGCTTCACAGCCCACGCCTTGAGGGCAATTGTCAAGATCTCATAAGCCATGACGAAAGCACTGAAACCTAGGCCGACAGTGAAGGTGAACATTGCGTCCACGTCGTAGTACTCCATAGTTTGGATCACATTGCGGGTCTGGACCGTTGTTAGTCATGCTCTGGACGTTGTAAAGCTTAATTGCACTTACACTCAACATGAAGATCAGACCTCCCGAGATCAGGCAGAATGAAGCGATGATCTCGGTCGGGGGACGAGCCGGGAGGTACGAGGTCGGTGGCTTGAGGTATAACAGAACGTATGTCATGCCGCGCGACAGCGCAAATCCAACCAACATGTTACCCCACTGCTTGTGTACCATAGTCGATGTCATGCTGTCCTGGTGGTGCGACCCCATCATCATGCCAAGCAGCATAATAACTAGGGGTGGCATAGGGTTCAAAGAGACGCCCTGCGACCTCGGTGGTGTCCAGGCTTCATCCGAGGTACCATGAGCAGGGCTTTGGAGGATGGTGTTGTTGACCAATTCGCGGATCCAGGTAGATTCGAAAAGCATACCGGCCTATTTTCGGTTAGTGAGATTGATTCTTATAAATAGCCGACACGGAGATGGAACGTACTAAACCGCCGCCAAAGAACAGCACAGAAATCGAAACGTGTTCGAGGTCTGTAGCAGACCATGCCTTGCCCGCACCGGATAGGTGCTCGAGGAAAACATTTGTCGCGCCATATAGGAAAATGACGAAGGATTCTGTGGCTTCAGCTGATGGGACCTTAGATTTCCAGCCGACAATAGACGCCGAGGGCTTCTTGTTCCAGGCCCAGCCCAGATCTGCCCAGCAACCGATATAACGTCCAAGTGTCAGGACACCGTACCAGAAGAAGATACCACCCTTGATGAAGTGTGCAAGGCCGTTGAAGATTTCATGGCCCCTCATGATACCACCATAAGTCACAGCTCCAGTCGCAATACAGATAAATCCGAATGGAAGAATGACACGGTCAACGACGTTATACACGAAATTCAGAACGCGGAGAACTCGGCTGGGGATCAGACCAGGGACAGTCTTTGACAGGAAGCGACCAACACCGGTGTGACGAATCCAACCCTGCGGAGCGGTATCCTTCGCTGGCAGTTCGTCGGGCTTTTCAAATCCGTCGTAATCGGTAGGCGACTCGCAACACGATCCAGGGCTATGGATAGAAGACGAGTTGCTATCGGTGCCCTGGCCACTATCACGAGACCAGCGATGCTCGCGCATCGAACCGTTAAAACAGGCGTGCTCGTTATCATTGTCGTCCGTTGCGACAGGCAGGAACGCAGCGTGTTCATAAGAGGGCGTATTTGACTTATTCGACTCGCCGCGGCCAGCGTAGGCAAAGAGCAAAGCCAGGACGACCTGGGTGGATACAGCACACGTCGCAACCCAGCCGAGCTTGTGGTGCGCATTGTTCTCGTAGAGGTCTGGCGTTTGGCTGTTATAGATAATCCCGAGTAGGACACCGAACGCGTTGAAAGCCAGGAAGAGGAACTGTGATAGAATCGCAAGCCGTGAGCGTGCGATGCTCAGCATGACAGCTATTTGAGATCAGTTTATGATTTCTTTTCTTTGTGCCCAGAGCTTAACACGAGCTACTTACCGAGAGGAAGAACAAAGCACCATCCCAGAACCATAAGGGCAACGTGAGCTATAATGGTGCTAGAGTGTTTGCTGTATGCAAAATAGCTCATGGGACCATCGGTATCAGCTTGCACGGCGGTGGGCGTAGGTTGCGGCGTGTCGGTGCTCGCATTCATGTGCATTCCCATGTCCATTGATTCATCGTCCCCGTGTGGAAGCGCGGTCGCAAGCGATGCGAGCAGTAGCGTGCAAGTTGCCGCCCAGGCGACTCGAGTGGCTTTAGGCCACATCATGAAGATGATGTGTTATACTGCAATGATTTGGCTGTATGTGCAAAAATGCAAGTGGTCGCGAAGTATAGAGCTCCAACCAGCGGAGGTCGAAGCTCTATGGAATCGTGACGTAGCGAAGCTGTCAGGCCGGTAGCTGGGCCCGTATTTATTCTGGGTTTTTACTCCTCCAGGTCTAGACAGGACTACTCGGAGAGTGACGAACTAGACTGTCCGATTATCTGTAGTTGGAAATGAAGCTGTAGGGCTGAGGTATGAGACACCAGGAGGGAATGCAGTATATAAGTCCAGGTGAGCTAGGAATGAAGTACCGGGAAACCTGCTAATAAAGCTAAAATAGAATTAAAAAAATAGAAAAAAATAAAAAAAGAGCTCGCCGGTGCCGATTTCCAATGCTCTTGAAAAAAAAAAACCGAAAAAAGTGCGTGGAGAAAAGAACTAAGGCCCTCACGGCATGCCCAACTTGGTAGATCTCATTTCTGCTTACAGTGTGATGCATATGTAGGTATCCTGTCCTTTATTTAAAGTCTAGGTGTCACGAACTACCCTGAACTATGGAAATTGAAGCCAAAGTTGTTGATAGCTCTTTTTTTAATCGAGTTTTTCTTAGCTCTTCCTGTCATTCGGGTGTCTCGGGAGCGTCTAAGAATTGTGGATTTTGGTGACTTCATGAGTTTGAAGACTGGAACTATGACTACATAGAACCCCCCAATATCCGGGTTCTTTGTAATTGGAATTAATGTATGGAGTAAGGGCGCAGCACCCCGTATGAACAGCATCTGATGCCTTAGGTATGGCACGATGTATACAGAAATATAGGCGCCTTGGCCAATGACGTAGTCGATCGTTACTCTATTTGGACCGTGACCGACCTGATCTGCTCTGTATCCGTCCGTTATACCTTCTATGGGTACCTAGGCAGGCATACGATGCATGGGATACAGGATGAGCATGTACGGAGTATATATGCATGCTTAGCTTCCAACTTACCCATCCCAGATTGACTGGCTATCAACGTGCAAGTCTAACGTTGTTGGAGCAGGTGATCACCAGGGATCTATCCTTCCAATCACCGATAGCCTACGGGGTACGGTATGAAATCCTTGTCAGGTGCTTCCATACTCCACCTATCTCGGCCTCCCTCGCTTGTTTCCCGAGCCGCAATTTTGAGCTGGCCCGTCTTAGTGGGGGGTATAGTCTGATCGTAACCGAAAGTCGGGCTCTATGCTCCGGACATACGAAAACAGAGCAATAAGAGCAAATTTGAGCGGAAGTTCGGCACTTTGCTTGTTGCCTAAAGAGGTGATATTGAAGTTTGCCCCAAGTACTCCATACTCCATAGTAGCTCCTCAAATTGCCGTGAATAAACCGAAATTAAGACCGAGGGGTGGCCCTTGTACCTCCGATGCACAGATTTCGTAAACATCTCATAACATAGTGGCATAGCGGGACTTGGCCATGTGAAAAAAAAAACATCAAGCCACGATGCATATCGTCATGTGGTTTCCTAACCACCCTGGTCCAAGCTTATACGACTTAAAATACCAAGCCCCCGCTGTACTCCATTCTCCATTCTCCATACTTAGTACAACAGTGCATTATTCTACTTCTTCTACTCAATCATCGACGCCACAAGGAAATGTCATTCCCCATTAGTAAAGAAATAAGCGAGCACCTGGGCGTTGAAGTCGTGCCAAGACCGAGCCGAAGCCCGATCTTGGCGATTGGAGAACCGGTATCCGTGAGCATCCGGGTACATGAGAGAAGGCTGGGTTGTTACATCCACGCACCTGCACGTCCCTAGGATCTGCGTTGAATAATTTCTAATCTGTGAAGGTGAGCTCTTATACCCGGAACGCAAACTCCGCTTTACTTCCGAGCTCCGAGATGATGTTGTAGGTACAGATGTCTCCAACTGACCTCGTGTTTCTAATCGATACAGAGTAACTAACTACTCCGTATATGCATGTCAGCCGTGAGCTGTGATATGACTCATGCTTGTACATGGCATAACCTTAAGCCGCTACCCTACACGTTTGATTTCCAATCTCGACTGCCTAACGCCGTGGCTTTCCACACCCTTCTACGGCGGCAGTGCCCGGCTAAGATCAGACGGTGTGACCTGAGATCAAGCCTTTCGACACGTCCAGAACTCCCAGGAATATTGCCAGGTTGAGAATACCTAGGCAGTAATAATCGGGAGTCCGGCACAAATCACATCCGCACCCCGGCTCTGACCTAGCCGTTCTCCAGGGGTAATGGTAATAATCGGCGACCAATGAGCAGAGTGTGAATACCTCGAGATCCTGTATGATCAACACGGGTGTAGGACTTGGGCACGGACACGAATACGATCGAATGAATAGGGACTAAAATCCACTCGCGCTAGTTATAAGTACAAAACGCTAAAACGCCGACTACGTCAGTCGCGTTCCCAGCCTTAGTTGTGCTGGGGATTAGCGCATTCGTGTACCTGCCCATAGACCAATCTAGGTCCGTGGCCTCACTGTATAGTTAATTTGGCTCATATTAACTAATTATCTCTAGATTAAAATCTACTCTAATTGGCTTGTGATAGTAGAGAGATATTGTGGTAGTCTTTTGTAAAGTCTTTTTTGGTCTTTCGGGGTATCTTTTTAGGATATCTTGGTGTTATGCTCGAAGGATGATTACATGGCGGTGACACTACTTTGTCTAAGCAACTATTCTCAACTCTCATATGCCCCCCGCAGGATCTCTTTTATCTGATCATACAACCCTATCTCTTCCTTCGCCCGCCTCTTACCATTAGGAAAAAACACCCATCCGAAGTGTGATAACACATGGAAACAGTGGCCGATAGTATTCTGTGAAGTACAATCATTCACGGAGCTCATAAAATCCGCTTCATCGCATATCTCGCCTTTCTTTAAAAGAGCTAAGCTCTTTATATCCATAAAGTTCCGTCCGTCAAACCTCCCAACAGTTATTCCCTTATCCGGCCCATCGTTGTGGATGCATATCCAGAAGAACACCCAGAGAATGATTCAAGATCGTGCATAAAGAATGCTTCTCGCCTAGAAGCAAGTCAATTACCACAAAGGCCCTCGTGCCGATCTTTTCACTGGTCTTTCCAGCGGTCTTTACAGTTGCTCTCGAGACACCATCTCGTTGCTCTCTGATGGCCAAATCAAGATCAATTAAGAATGGCGGCCATAAAGCATTCTCTTTATCCTCATTGATCATGATATTATTGATGGAGATATCTCGGTGAAGGATTCCTGCCTGTTGCAAGGACTGATGTCCTGTAATGCAACCCACCAACGCGGCAAGGAGTGCCGAGCGACTACTTGCCTGATAGATTGGTTTACCATAGTCGCGCAGGATAACACGCTGATGCACTCGGTTTGGCAGTGGCTTACTTGACGCCTTGGTAGGAGATGCCAAACAGGATCGCTTCTGGGGTGGCAGAAACGGGCCGGTTTGGCTAGCAGAGCGCTTCACACCGGATCGGCCCTTTAGTGGAGTATCAGCCACACTTGGATCAGTTGGGAGCGGCACTTGCAATTTTTCTAGTCGATAATTGGTCGCGGTTCTGATATCCAAGCCGCCACAGACGTTGTCCCGAATATCATCAATCTCGCCACGGATACAGACCGTCTCATGATAATAATAATACCGTGCGACATTGACAACTCCCCGTTCAGTGGCTTTTTGGAAAAGAGCGCCTTCTTCATTGCACTCTGTGTATTGCCAAGAGCCTTTAACAACAAGCAGAACCCTGGGGTCCGCTTCATGATGCGCTTTCCAGCATGTTGTTGCTCAGCTCGTGATATAGGGTGCCCTTATCATCAATCTATTGAGAATGACATGCTCGGTCTGGCCGTTCCGCTCTATCTCAATGAATCACTGGCCCTCCTTCCATGGGTATCCTTTCTAGCGTTCATGTCTCTCACAAAGCCGATGTCTAGTTTGCGCTCTGCCGTTAAACCCTGGGTCGGGATGTAAGGCTATGCTAGTGGTCTTCGCGGGTGCCCCGACAGAGGATTGCAGTCTGCTGAGAATGTTACCAGGTTCTCGCTCATATCCGCAAACGAACTCAAGAAGTTGTCCTGATTTGCATCTTTTGGTCAACCTTTCCACCCATTGGCGAAAATAGCATTGCTACCTTCCGTGCACTTTCTAAATACAGCACCGGATGCTGTTTGAAACACATGTATGACCTCCGAAGTATTGGGGATTTTGTACTTCCATGTACTGCTATGCATATGGTACTTGGATGTATAAAATCCCAATACTTTAGTGTGCTTTTCAATGGTAAGCGTCAAAAATATCTGAAAAAAAGACACATGAAAAGACGTCTAAAATGACGTACATATGAATCACCTATTATTCTATGAAGTAGCTAAAGATGGAGTTATCTACAATGTCTCCTTCTTCTAGCTAGGAGGATAACAAATAGCTATAAAAGTGACAGGTATAGTGGACTGTAGATCTACGATATAAAATACCCCAAGGCGCGAGGTATAAATCATACAGAATGTCCACACTATCAAATGAAGTCATTGCAAGTATTACAGGCAGTGTCCTGTTGCATAAAACAATTATCTGCCTTGCTAGTAATGCCGTATAGAGCCCTAACCGCATAGGCCGTCATCTAGATCGTCTACCCAGCCGCGGCACCAAACCGGACCAGTATATCTGATCTGTCGACACCTACAGCCGCTACGAAGAATTCGCGGGCTCAAGTATCATTGGTGCACCTCAAGAGGCTCACCCAGTAAAACATCAAAAGCTACACCAAATCCAGGGACAAGAATAGCCGTGCAAAAGAACGCCCACCGGCATCCAGTCCATGAGCAAGTTGTACAGCAAGCTGGAGCAGAGAAGATTCCCAGAGAAATATTCCGTCATTGAAATTGTTAAGAAAAAACCAGGATGAGGGAAATAACATAAATCCTCGTTTTTCAAGACACTCCATGCAACAAACCCAAATCCTCCCCTCGGAGCCAAGATCTGGTTTTATTCGCAACCCCGAGACACCGGACACGCAGGTCCGATGCCTATTCCTCCATTCACAAAAACATCAAAGACGCCATTTTTGAGCCCGTCTGAAACATTGCTCCACTTGACGCTACCGTAGTCGAGCCAGGTACGTAGATGGATTTCGTGGACGCGAATGGTTCGAGAGGGGGGAGTTGGTTTTTTGCTCGTTTAGCGGTACTGTAGGTTGAGAAGATTGTGGTTAGTGTTGTGCTTTTGCAGTGTGCATGTGTGGTTGGCAGTGCTGGCCGGGTAGATTGTCGATTATCGATTGGAATTTCACGTCGGAGAATGCGGTTGTGTGGTATTCGAATGGGATCGAGCGGGAATGTCGAGAGAGGAATTAAAACGAACCTTGGTGAAACCGATATCGGTGGACTTCTCACGGAAGCACTGACGGCAGATGTTCATCTAAAACCATCCGTATTAGCCACACAAGTCAATTTCACGTTACATGTTGCAATACGCAATATGCTCGAGGAATTGGTATCTCCTTACGCCGTACTTGCGGATCAGACCGGCGCGGTGGGAGCAGACACGGCTGAAAGCGCACAATTATTAGCAAGCCCGTTCCTTTTGTATCGATTTTCGATTCCATCCAGGCTTCCTCCAAGTTTCAATCTCGGTGTCGACTGGATCGTTCATCGGGGAATTATATCAGGGTAAACACACCATTCGCGGGAGCCCTTGCCGTACCTATCGATCGGAGAGAAATTCCAGTTAGCCTCGTCGCTCTTTTTCGAGATACTGCCTGGTTTGTGTGGTGCGGTTTCGACTTACTTGCGGGGCCGGCTGTACCAAACGCTCTCGTGAGTCATCTTGAGGTTTTAAAGGTGGGACCTGGGAGTTGACGGGGTTGTTGACGGGACGAGGGTCGCTGGCGTTGGGCGTTGAGAACAGAGACAGAAGTTAGGGTTGGAATTTGCGTTGTGTGCTGCCCCAATGGGGAATAGGGCACGGGCCAACTCGCTTGAGTTGCGCTAGCTGTTTTGGGTGGATCATGTGACCAATGGGCGATCACCATATCTTAGCGCCTCAGGCTGCCAGATCTTATACTTCAATCTTTTCAACGTTGGCCTTAGCTGACTTTTCTTTCAAGGTGCTATTGACACGTACTTTGACAATCATTCGAAACTCTTTCGAGGTATTAAATCAGAAAGACAACGTGGGCTGCTTTGGTAAATCCAATATACCAGGAATTCATAAGGTTATGTACATAAAGCCACCAGTTCGTACAACCGAACTGTATTTTCTTTTGAATCTACATACTTCAGAATGCTAGGATAATGGCAGCCGTGATATACAGCAAGAGTGACTTCCCTGTTCTTGAAATAGAGCCCTTTTGTCGCTTTCTGTGTCTGTTCCTAAAGGCCCGTGGGCGCCCACAATCATGGAATAGTTGGCCTAGACTAGATATGGAAGTCAGGGCGAAATTAGAATGAACTCCTCATGGAAATTGGGTGATATATTTTGGAATAACCAGGATAAGCAGGATAACCTCGGGAAAGCAAATCAGTGGGTCGATATTGCCGTTTGTAGTCATAGAAGACTACAGAAAAAGTGTGGTGATTAACAGAAAGAGATAGCACATAAGCAGCTACACACCAGTGTAGAGAGAACAATGTTTGCCCCTTGAGGATGTGTGTATCCTTGTGCTGAGGTATATGCCTTGTTTGCTAGGCTTCTAAGCTATTTAGCTAGCGTCAGTTGATTCCCTTTTCTCCTTCTTCTCCTTCTTCTCTTGCCAACTTGGAAGGTTATATATCCCTAGAGTGAGGCCTCATCACTTCTACATCTTTCTCTCTTTCTAATACATTATATATAGGCTGATCTTTATTCCTACCATCCATCCTTTCGTTCCACCCGCAGCTGCTCTCAATGAGAACTTGTAACCGAACCTCGAGGGCATGCAAGTTAGCCTTGCTGTCTAAACGCTGAAGTCATTCAGGAGCTTGGTGATCTGGTTGACTGGACTCTTCTCGAGTGCATTCACATCATGAAGGAATCAAACGCTGCCGGGTGTTCCTTTCGATGTGGCCAAGCTATCTAGCCCCTGGCCATGTTTCGATTATATATTCTCAGTTGGAAATGGGATCCTTCCACTCGTGCCCATGCCGTGACTCCCAGCCTTGATCTCGCATCCTGCTATACCGGAACCATATTATCCTCATCAATTATGAATCTGCCGATCAACCCAGCGAATTCGCTACCGGGGGTGAACGCGAGCCTTCCAAAATGCACCAAGTGAGCGAAGAAAACGCGATTCGATGTCTATAGAAGCCTCTTGGCGATCATAGATTTATATCGGTCCACGGCTAAGATCCTTCATGCTGTCCTCAAGGTCCCTCTTGCGCCTCCAAGGTCCTGCTTGTGCCTTCAAGGTCCTCTCAGTACTAATAAGCGTGCTCATCCAATCACCCGACACGACGAGAAGAAACCATGTTTTTCGACAGCAGGCCTTGTTATCCAGTCAAAGCTCAACACACTTCACTGCTATGGCAACCCATCTAGTCATCAGCTACTCCTCATCTAAGGAGTCCGTGCCTCAGAGTTTGGAATGCAAGTGCTTCGAAATCACGAGCCACAAATTGAACTCGACGAATTGACTCTCAATTCCAGGGGCTAAAGAGTTCTTGCATTCCAAAACGCTGATTCCAGTGTGCTGGAATATGATCAGATTGGAGGGCATATATTGATCAGCTCAGGTCAAGAAACTCGAAGACTGGTCTTCATGCAAATTGCAACAAACCCGAGATGCTTTGCCGACCATGGACCCCGGTGGTGTCTATATTTTTTACCCTAGCTAACCCAGTTGAGGGGATGTTGATGTCCTTCGTCCATACGATCTGAAGTCCGACAGATTCATGGCCGGCAATATTTCTATCGCGGCCACGTAGCTCACTTCTTGGCGATTGTCCCTAAAATCTACGATCGGCTTTCCTTAGAGCTCGAGAGCTCGACGTGCTCGTTTTACGGCTACCAGATACCGCAGATGTTTCCCGCCTACGCCGTCAGTTCCATCTAGATTTCACCGATGGGTTGCATTATAGGATATCAATCCTTGCAACAGGAATTCTTCACCGATATATAATAATATCATGATCAGTGAAGACAAGGAGAGTCCATCGTGGCCGTCATTCTTAATTGATCTTGATTTGGTCATGGCCCATCAGAGAGCAACGAGATGATGTCTCGGGAGCAACTGGGAAGACCGACACGAGGGCCGTTACGTCAATTGGCTCGCTTCTGGGCGAGAAGCATTATTTTCATTCTTATTGGTGTTCGCCGTAATGGCCGACCGCACGATCGGTGTCAGCTTCGCGAGGTTCGGGTTGCCAGTCAGGTCGTTCGGAGCGGTATTCACTAGCCTGAACGGGAGCAAGCCAGGCCGCATGGACTCGCTGGTCGTTATGGAGGGCTACTACTATATCAACGCCTCCTCGGGTGTCTCGACTACGCCCGGAACCTTCGCGTACATGATGGAGATTAGAGCCTCGCGCAGACCGCGCAGCTCAGCGAGGCCATGGACATGATCGGGGCCAAGTCCTCGTGCGGCCTGGGGGTGAACCCCAGCTTCCTCAGTTGGCTGTAGGATAGTCCAAATCCATTGCAAAAGAGAGCAATTCGAGAGGGTTCAGCGGAAATTGGAATTTCAGGCTGCACCACCCGGATATGGCCACGTTATTGACCGTGACCGAATCTCTCAGCTACCCATCGACCAGGATATTTCGAATCAGATCCCCTCAGATATTCGGCGAACCTAAAATTGAAGTCCAAGTTTACAGTAATACAGCGTAATACTAGTATATGCGAAGGAAACAAGTGGCTATCGACGTATGAGACTGATTAATTGTATTGTAAGCCTAGCTGTGCACGAAGGATCTACTTCTTAGCCTTCTCAGCCCGGAGATAACGGGCGCTGTAAAACAGGAGATACGCGTCCTGGCGGAGGACTTCCGCCACACCGGCGATGGTGACCTTGTTGTCATCCATCAATACCCACTATAGAGAGGATTCGTTAGCACGGACGCAGACGCAATGAGGGTATATTAGAACAAACCTTGTCGTGGTCAATACGAGTGTACGCATAATAATGTCCAGAGTCCATTGTCCCTTGGTGGACGATGACCGTAGACAAGTCGTAAATGTAATTCGACATGTCAACAGGAAGGTTGTCCTTTTTGACTGTATATGGCAGCATGTTCACAGACAAAGGGAAGTCGATATGGCCATTCATTTTTTCGGAGGAGTTAGAGGAGTGTTCATAACGCTGTAGGAAAGTCAGCATGAAATCTTATCTCAAGGGAGCCAGAAACTCCAACATACCTTCAGCTGCATGCAAAGCATAATGGGGAGTTTGCGGATTAGCAGGCGCTTGGAAGCCCGCTGGGGGGTGTTACCACACTTTTCGCAGTGGTAAGCAGCATCGGCATGGAGATCTTCAGCGGCAGTGAAGCTATCCAGGCAGCCGATGAGGGTTCCAGTAGTGGAAGAAGTAGAGCGACCGAGCTTGCGCTTCTTGTGTTGAAGCTGAACATCAAGACTCAGATCGGCCATAGGGTCGTGGGTGTTAGTGGTTTGGCCGCATTTGTGGCACATGACGCTGCTGCGCAGTTCGCCATAGAACATCTGGTGGAAGAAGCACTCGCATGGCTTGTCGTAGCCATCCACATGTCCGGGGGTAGATGAGTGCAATTCATTGACAAGAAATTGGAAGTATTCGTGGGCGTCTTGCTGGCGGTATCCGCGCATTTCCTGCAACTAGTTAGCAAGTTCTGTTGTTCAACTCGGACCTCGACGGACCTTGGATTTTTGCCAGCCGTGATGAAGAAGCACGGCTGCAGAGACGGCATCATTTCTCTCGGCGCTGTTGAACTCCATGAAAACTTCAGCTGTTGCACAGGCGAGACAGTCCTTGATCATGCATGTGTGGACATCATGACCACCTCCCAGGAAATAGGCAGTCAGGGTAGGGTCGTGCAGCAGGGCCTGCAAGATAGAAGCTTGATAGCACGTTTGACCCATGTTCCAGACACCACGAGCGCCGCGGATGGCGCATGGGTTCTTGTAAGCATTGCTCTTGACGTAGACCTCGGTGGCTGAGTCTTCGGCCCAAATGGACCGCCCATCTACCAGATGTTAGTAGATTCCCATGAATGGAATATTCTTGGATTGCCTGAACTCACCAAGGGTTTCAAACTTGGCAGAGGGGCCACGGAGTCTGTCGAGGGTGTGGTCATAGATGAAATCGACACATTTCTCACAGAAGACAAAGCGGTTGCGAGACTCGATATCTGCCATTGTGTAAGTATGAAAAAACTTGAACAGTCAGAAACCACTGGCTTACAAAATGCATGCCCAGTCGCTGCAGTATGCTCCGCTCGTTTGGAACTCAGGCATACTTCTGTGCAACTCAAACAGTGATACTTTGGCTTGAGGGAGGCCACAGTTCTGAGGCCAGTAGTTGGAACAGCAACCGTCTCTGTCTTTGAAAACGGAGCTAGCATTTTGTACTTCTTGGAGAATTCCTCTCTGAACTGGCCAGCAGTCTTCTCGTCCTTGGAGAGAATAGCTGCAAGATGTACTAGTGGGAGGTCAGCTAGACACAAACAATCACAGCAATTGCCAATTCTTACCACAGCCATACGCAGCTTCAGAAAGAAGCTGGACCGAATCGAGAGTCGCCATAGTGAGCGACATAAGTATGGTTAGACGGGTGAGAGAATAAAGAGATAAGGTGGAAAGGAGAAGGTTAGGATTGATCAGAACACGGCACAAAGATATGTAGTAGAAACGCGTTAATAGAAGTTCCAGACTTCAATCGACGTGGAGACAAGAAGAGGAGGTTGAAAGAGAATTCAAGGGAGAGAGAAAGGCTGGTTATAGAGAGCAGGTACAGCCTCAAGGACTCCTGCTGAATAGGGCCAGCATTGCACTGTATGAATAGATATCAACAATGCGATCAAACAGAGCGTATCAGAACAATAGAACTCACGATAGCAAGTGAATAGGGACAATAGCAGACGAACAGAGGGAAGCTATACAGTCCACAAAGGGTTGCGAATGACCTGGTTCGACGTCACTACCAAGTTCGGAACAATACGACCCTATTCAACCGCAATGAATGTAAATATAAAAGTCTATTATGCACTGAATGGGGTCAAGTTTCCCTGAGGATCTCAAAAGTAGTGGGGAGGTTGGTTTGCCATCGGGCGGTGGTTTTTCGCCTCCGATTGACCGATACCGCCGGATAAGATCAAATGGCAGAAGCAGAAGCTGACCGTTGTCTTTTTGTTTGGGGAAGTATTTAGTTCTTTAGTATTCAAGTACAGAGTATATAGACTAGGTTTAAATGTTGTACAACCTCTGGGTGACATGAAAGTTTCATCAATGGTCATTCCTAGGTAATCATAATGAATGGCAGATGCGCCAACCCATTGCAGTAAAGGCTATAGGTAAAGGTCCAGCCCTTGGACGCCAATAGTCAAACATGCAGCATGAATAATTGTTCATAATCAAGCCATTGTAAACATTCAGACATCCGTTACCGAGTCCCAGTCCCTCTGCCCCGAGGCAGTGCGCTAGCACGACCACCGCGCGCAGTGCCTCGTGTAGTATACCGGCTGCTTGCTGTACCACGAGCAGTGCCACGCGACGTTCCCCTTGAGCCCGCAGCATACTTGGATGTCGGTCTAGAGGAGGAGGTGGTGCTCGGGGGATTCTCGACAAAAGTCGTGTCCGTAGTCCTGTAGCGTGTAATCATTAGCTCAAGTGTCCTCCTGTAGATTGTCGCATCGCCCTCTAGACTCACATAAAGGTCATCTCGCCGTCATCAAGCGGTCGTGTTCGTTCTGATTCAATCTCTGGATGGCCTGTTAGCAAAGCCAGTCCAGCGCACCTAGGTATTTCCCACAGAGATCCCTCGCAATACCTTTTTCTTCTTCTTCATCATCCTGGTTGGCTTTTTTGAACGAGTCCGGAATCGGAGCCTGTGTCGACGAATCAGTAACCCTCTCGCGCTGTTTCCACTTCCACAACTGTCGGCGACGGGTCTGCGACCATACCTCTGGGAAATCCACACAGAATGCATTCATATTCAATCCGTAGAGGAAACTGGCAAAACTTTCACTGAAGCGCGTCAGGCTCTCGTGCATCAGCTGCAAGTGCATGAAGTTGGCTTCGAGATCTGCCATCGAATCGGCCAGCTCGGCGAACTGCGGCTCCAAGGCATTGATGGCAGGTTGTGTGTATCCTGCATTCCCAATGCTATTTCCATATCCGTGTGCTTCTCGTAGTGAGGATCGCGAGCTTGGGCGTAGAGGGGTTGTGGGCCTGGATGAGGGTCTCGGGCGCGAGGATGATCGGGGTGCGTCCATGTCTTGTGCGTGTTTGATAATCTGATAGGGACGCTGACGAGAAATAATGGGCCAACAATAAATAAGTAAATGTTGTTATTGTCAAGAGTGAGTTGTTGTCAGAGCGATGGTGGTGGGTTGTGTTTGGGATTGTTGATCTCCCCGGAAATGTCTCTCACGCGACAACTTTTATACTTGCAATTTTGAGATGAGAACTGGATTTGTACAATTTAGATGTATTCCATGGACTCGAACTAAAAGAATCAATGCCTCTAATTGATTTCTCATTCTGAACTCTATACCTATAAGGCAATGATCTTCCCCGCATCGTCATATTGTTGATTCCGCTCTTACAATTTCTTCCCTCCTATCTCCCAGTGCTAAGACCTCGTGCTCAGGCATACCACCATAACACCTCAATCATACTGCTTATGCGTGGCACAATTCTACGTCGTCTCTATCCTTCGGCCAAGTTCCCTGTCGCTCGGTATTCATTCGCGCGACCATTCTCTACGCACCCAGAACCAAGAAAGGCTTCATCTTTCTGGACCCTTACATTTACTCTCGCTGTTGTCGGAGGAGGCGCTTGGCTCCAGGACAGATACTTCAATCCCAAAGACACAATCGCTCCGCAGCCCCAGCTGTCTCAGCAACCCTTCCTCGGAGTAATCGATACACTCGCGACGATGCCCGCCCAACTCGGCCCCGGAACAGTGGGAAACCTCACTCCAGAGCAAGAAGTGAAGCTGCAAGAATTCTGGGTCCTCGCACTCAAAGTCTTCGGTCTCACATTCGAAGAACTCGAAGCCCCCGAGTCTACCGCCCCCAGTGCAGCCCCAACGCCCGCCCCAGTCCAGGATAAGAAGAAGTCCAAGGGCCGGTGGGGAATTTGGGGCCGTGGCGACGACGATGACACGAAAAGCGGTTCCAGCAACGGCACCGGTACCAGCATAGCTGCAATCAGTCTCGCCGACGGCGATGACAAGTACGGCCAGTCGAAGGAGTACAAGCAAGCGCTGGAGGACATGAAGCCCGAGGAGATCCGGACGGCGTTCTGGAACATGGTGAAGGGCGACAACCCAGACTCGCTGCTGCTGCGGTTCCTGCGGGCACGCAAGTGGGACATCAAGAAGGCGCTTGTTATGTTGATTTCTACGATGCGCTGGCGACTGCTGGAAATGCATGTCGACGACGATATCATGTTCAATGGCGAGGCGTTGGCTTTGAAGATGTCGCAGGGCTCTGATCCCATTGAGAAGAAGAAGGGTGAGGATTTCCTGACACAGATACGTCTAGGTAAGAGTTTCCTGCACGGTGTTGACCGGTCTGGTCGGCCGATCTGTGTTGTCCGCGTGCGCTTGCATCGGGCTGGTGATCAGGATAATGAAGGATTGGAACGGTTTACTGTCTATACTATCGAGACTGCGCGTTTGTTGCTTGCGCCACCGATCGAGACTGCGGTAAGTATTCCGGTGCGCGGATTGTGTCTCGGTAGCTGATCTTGCAGACTATCATCTTTGATATGACGGACTTTGGCATGGCCAACATGGTAAGCATTCGTCTCTACGTGTTTGACACTATATACTGATATCTCCAGGACTACGCCCCCGTGAAATTCATGATCAAGTGTTTCGAAGCCAACTACCCCGAGTCTCTCGGAGCAGTGCTCATCCACAAGGCCCCGTGGATATTCTCAAGTCCGTATCCTAGCACCCTATATGAAACCCCTTCCTAACCATAACCAGGCATCTGGAGCGTTATCAAGGGCTGGCTCGACCCAGTCGTTGCAGGGAAGATTCACTTTACGAAAAACCGCCAGGATCTCGAAAACTACATCCACCCAAGCCAGATCTTGAAAGAGCTAGAAGGCGACGAAGACTGGGAATATAAATACGTCGAGGTGCTGGAGAACGAGAATCCCAAGATGGCCGACAAGGAAACGCGAGATACCTTGGTGGCCGAGCGCCAAAAGCTCGCCAAGGAGATCCAGGATGTCACCGTTGAATGGATCAGTACCAGCTTCAAAAAGCAGACCGCCGCTGCCGCTGCTGCCAAGGAGAAGCGGGATAACTTGATCGCGCAGCTGCGTGCGCAATACTGGGTTCTTGACCCGTATGTCCGGGCTCGCTCGCTCTACGACAGACTCAATATTGTTCAGGGCGGTGGGAAGATTAACTTCTATCCCGGTGGGGAGAAGGAGAAGGGAGCAGAGAGCACATCGGCATAAGCCACGCAGTATATGAGTTAGGTGGTGCCATGCTTACCTGCTATAGAGTCTTGATTTTGCATGTTTGTAGTATACACAGACTTGATTTTTGTTAACTAGAGGATATATGAACATTTGGTATACATTCGAATTCTGGGTTAAAACAAACTGAGTCCTACCTCAGAGCTTCTACAACTCCGTCTAATCAACCTGACAATACAACTCTTCAGAAGAACCTATATGGTTCACAGCGATCTAAATCATGAAGCAACAAATATAGATAACTCAGTTTCAATTTTCGTGAGTTTTTGGTTCATTGTACACAAGCCAAAGCCGTTTACATCTTCGACTTGATCTCCTCGTGAAGAGCCTTGAGCTTGGCCATATCCGCGTCCTGTGCAGGCCAACCAATGGTCATACCCTCCTTCTCGTTAGGCTTGGGAATCTATTGTCTTGTCAGTGTATGCCCGAATGCGATTCCTAGCGTAGGACCAAAAATTCAAAAGATAGTAGAGCATACCATGTGGAAGTGGACCTATTAGGAACGACTGGTTAGCACGGCACAATTATTAGAAGAATCTTTTATTGAAACTCACGTGGTCAACGACCTGGTGGGCAATGCGCCCATTGTTCTGCAGGATATTGAAATCCTCGGCGCCGCTGGCCTTGGCAATCTTCTTCGCGACGGGCTGTGAGCGTACATCTTGGTTAGCTATCCCTGTTCGCCAATCCAATCCCAAGTCTCTAGGGACCTTGCGGGGTTGCCCCCAAGGTCCCCGAAGATATGTAATCGAATTCAATCGGACCGAAAACATAGTCTCTCCTCTTCACCCTCTTCGTTGTCCTGGGCTATCCTCTCGTTGACTTACCAGGATCTCGAGTAGGTCCTCGTCAGGGATATCGGTCAGCTTTGCGCCGTGGAACTTGGGAATGACAAGCTGCACATGCTGTCAGTTTGAAATCCTTTTCTTCTCGGATTATCGTTATTGAATCGATGAAGCTATCACCGCAGTGTTGGTAACTTCACTCCCCGCCATGAAGAACAGCCGGATGCGGGGAAGAGGGGGAGGAAGGGAATGATACGCACCGCATGGCCACGGCTCAGCGGCTGGATATCGAGGAAAGCGAAGACTTTGTCGCTCTCGAAGAGCTTAAATGAAGGGATATCTCCTGTATAGCCCGAGGAAGTAGGTCAGTCAATGCATATTCTGCATATTCTGCTATGACGTGTAGAACTAGACATTGCGATAGATGTGTAGAGATAGTGTAAAATGGACATACCCTTGATGATCTTGCAGAATATACAGGCAGCGGACGACATTTTGTAGAGCTTTAAAATGTTAAGGTCTTGACAAATGATTTGACAAATGATCTCGAAGTGAAGCTCAAGCTGACGTTCGGTTCGAAATAAAATAAAAAATAATGTATGCGGGGTCACGGAATGAATCAACTGACGAGGATCGAACTCCGACCGTTTCCGTGTCCGGACCGCGGCCAAACTTAGCAATCGGGGTATTATAAACTAATTACAAGAGGCATATTCGAGGAGTGGGACAAGTTAGTGCAGAACCCATTTCTTGCCTTTTACCAGAGATGGCCGTGATTTGCCCACAAAACTCCTCTTATAAATCTTTGGAAACACAATGACACAGCTGTCATTTTTTTTATTTTGCATTTTAATTACTCCGTACTTCCTGCATACTTTAGAGAATTGTGATTTGCATGTTTTATAAGGAAATATTGTGCGTAACTTTGTACATTGATATACGTGTGAATAGTATAGGGTCGTGTCCTTAAGCAGCTATTACACTTCTGACATGTATACATGTATGTTGTTGCTATGCATCATTCATAACTTCTATTCTTCCTATTTGATGCTGCAAACTACTGCTATTTCTATGGTTTCGACTTGATAGCTCTAGTTTGTCCTATATGCAATGAATGGATCTCTAAAGCTAGTTGGCAAGATATACTTACTCGAACAGCCCTAGTCACTTATACGTACTGGTGAATAATGTACCAGCATGGGTTTGACATGAATGTAGGTAGCTAGCAAGACCAATTTGCTAGCTATAATTTAATTGCATATAGTAAAGCATCCATGGACAAAACATTGATACTTCATAGACATGAATAAAATCTGGGGAACATCCAATCACAGTCCAGGTGTTGTCAGACCAAAACGGGGATTCTCTCCTACAGAGGTTGTAGATATACTAACTCATAGGTTCTAGTAAATACACTAACTTCAAATCAAATTAACAAGCAGAAGTCATCATACCAGCCAAGTGCAGCAATAAAAAAGAAAGACGACAAGGTGATTTGTTAAAGTGGTGGTCCGTACTCCCGAATCAGGACTAGCGCAATAGTCCCGTGCGGTTCTTCCCACTTGACGCTGCGAAAGACCGCACATCACCACGCCCTTTGGCAACACTCCGCTCCAATTCGCTGGTCTCGAGAGATATACCCAGCCAGAGACCATGCAGAAGTCTCGCACTATCAACACTGCCCTGGGCGCCCGGCCTTTTGTGCCAGTTCCGCGGGTGCAGCCCCAGTTCCAGCGCAACCTTCAGGATGTCCGCATCACCCGGACTGGCAAGCCCATTATCAGGGTCCAAGGTGGCCGGTAAGCGATCAATGATGCTGTGGTTAGCTTTACTGTCTTGCTAACTGACGCGCTCTTCCGATAGGTCTTCCATTGGAGGTAGCTAAGCCGTTCCAATCTGATGCTACGCTCGGTCCCGATGTGCTCACGCAATTCTAGGTCACACCGCGACGGTCTTTGGTGCCACTGGTTTCCTCGGTCGCTACATTGTCAACAAGCTCGGTAGGTTGAGGGTCTGCTTTACTGCAATTGGACCGTAGACTAATGGTCCGCAGCTCGCCAGGGATGTACCGTTGTCGTTCCCTACCGCGAGGAGATGGCAAAGCGACACTTGAAGGTCACTGGTGATCTTGGACGAGTCGTGTTTATGGTATGGAGCCGTATTACGCATATCTTGTCTGAATGTGGAGGTGTCTGACGCTGTATAGGAATACGACCTGCGCAACACCCAGTCCATTGAGGAGAGTGTTCGTCACTCCGATGTTGTCTACAACCTTGTCGGTCGCCAATATCCCACCAAGTGAGTTATGTGTGGCATACATAAATAAATGGTTTCTGATGACCCAGGAACTTCTCCTACGAGGATGTCCACGTCGATGGTGCCGAGCGTATTGCCGATGCTGTTGCCAAGTACGATGTCGACCGTTTCATCCACGTTTCTTCCTACAACGCTCGCCGTGACTCGCCTTCCGAGTTCTTTGCCACCAAGGTCAGCATAACCACCGGAACACAAGAGCGAGAGTACTGATAATATATAGGGATGGGGTGAGGAGGTTGTCCGCAAGATCTACCCCGAGACCACAATCGTGCGACCTGCGCCAATGTTCGGTTTCGAGGACAACCTGCTCCACAGACTGGCCAAGGTGGGCAATGTTTTGACCGCCAACCACATGCAGGAGCGTTACTGGCCTGTTCACGTAAGTTATTCTCCCGGTGGATAAGCTATCGAACTAACCCTCTAGGCCATTGATGTCGGTTCCGCTCTGGAGGCTATGCTGCACGATGACAGCACTGCCGGACAAACCTTCGAGTTGTACGGCCCCAAGAACTACTCCACCGCCGAAATCGCCGAGTTGGTCGACCGTGAAATCATCAAGAAGCGCCGTCACATCAACGTCCCTAAGGCCCTCCTCAAGCCCTACGCCCACTACGTCAACAAGCTCCTGTGGTGGCACACTCTGTCCGCCGACGAGGTGGAGCGCGAGTTCATTGACCAGGTGATTGACCCGACAGCCAAGACCTTCAAGGACCTGGGTATGAACGAGACCGCCGATCTGGCCAACTTGACCTTCCACTACCTGCAGGCCTACCGTAGTGCCTCTTACTACGATCTGCCTCCCTCTACGGAGCGTGAGCGCCGGGAGGACAAGCGATATGTGCATGTGCTGGACGACCAGTAATTTGTGTTTTTAATGTGTAAATAAGCCTTCCTAGACCCAAGTTGATTTCCTTTGTTGGATGAGTGCATGAGTACAAGTAGAGTAGTAGACTGTAGACAAGCATAAAGTAAGGATGCAACTTTGATACCCATTGCAATCGCCAATATCAAAAGTCAATTCCCCAAAACTCCCCGCACCCGATAACATCATATCAATCCCACCTCGAACCCTTACCCTCAACTTCATCATACTTACATTCACTCCAAACCAAACTCCACAATGCCTCCAACACCCATCCTCCTCCTAAAAACAAAATCCTCCCCTCAAGATGGCTACGAAGAGTTCTTCTCCGCGCAAAACTACAATCCGACCTTCATCCCAGTCCTAGAACACCGCTTCCACAAAGACAACCTCAGCCAAGTCCGCGACCGATTCACCAGCGGCGAATTCCACACCCAGTCCTCGACCCCAAGGAAATATGGCGGTCTAATCTTCACCAGCCAGCGCGCAGTGGAGGGGTTCGCGCAGATGATCGAAGACGAACAAGACGGTACATGCCACACACAACCCCAACCCTCCCCTCTTCAATAAATCCAATCCAACCAGACTCCAAAATACTAACAAAACCCAGTCACATTCAACACACCATCCTCCCCACTAACCCTCTACACTGTCGGCCCCGCCACAGCACGCACACTCACAACCCTCCGCGACAAACACCTCCCACACGCCAGCATCCACGGCGCAGAAACCGGAACCGGCGAGAACCTCGCGCGCTTCATCCTCGAGCACTACGATACCCTTTACCCGACGGACAAACCCTCGCTCCTATTCCTAGTTGGTGAAGTGCGCAGGGATATCATTCCCAAGACGCTGATGGATGAGGCATTACCGGTTCAGAAGCGGGTTGGTGTTGAGGAGATTGTTGTGTATGAGACGGGCGTGATGGAGTCTTTTGAAGGGGATTTCGCGGATGTGGTGGGTAGGTCGGAGGGGCCGGTTTGGGTGGTTGTTTTTTCGCCGACGGGGTGTGAGGCTATGCTTAGGGTTCTCGGGTTGGGGCCGTTTGCTGGCGATGGGACTGGGAAGGGGAAGGGGAATGGGCGGGTGTTTGTTGCTACTATTGGGCCGACGACGCGGGATCATCTGCGTGAGAAGTTTGGGTTTGAGGCGCATGTTTGTGCGCCGAGGCCTAGTCCCGAGGGGGTGCTTGAGGGGATTGAGGAGTTTATGAGCGGGATTTGAGGAGGGATCTGTGTATAACCATGTATTTTGTGTATAATAGATGTAAAATGGAACTATAAGTATATGAACTTGGGAATAGGACTAGCAGATGTGTAGGCAGGCAGTGTTACGGAGTCAGCTCTTTACTTAAACACTCATATTCACATTTCGAGTTGCCTGCTATCTCTAACATGTATCAAATCACGCTGTCAAGTCAAATTGCGTGCAGAAAAGAATCCAATATCCCCCTAGTCAACCTAATATCATTTGGAAATAGTCAAGTCAGATTTACCGCATGATTTCCTCATAGATCAAGACTGCGAGAGGTTAGTAAATACGGAAATGAAGAGGAATCAGAGGGCAAAGGCAACTCACGCTTCAACTGCTCTTTACTTAGAGCATCCTTGTTCTTGTCAAAATCGAAGAATGCATCAGGAATGGGCGGTGCGGTGGGCTCATCTTCGGGATCATGGTATGGCTCAAGATAGGGGTGCTTCAGGGCTTCCTCAACGGTGATACGCTTAGCCGGGTTGAAAGCAAGCAGCTTCTCAAGCAGATCCAGAGCCGTATCGTTGCTCTTAGGGAAGAGTGCACGGAAGGGAATCTTCTTCTTAAAGGGGAGGGAGCGGATGTATTCGCGGGCGCGGCGGGATTTAATGCCGTAGTAATCTTCCATCGTGGGTGTGCCGAGGACATCCAGGATGAGGGTCAACTGGTGGTGATCTAGTGTATGTTAGTTCTGTTCCTGCTTGAAGGGAAAGTGGAATCGTACAATCCTTGCCAGGGAAGAGAGGCTTTCCGCTCAGCATCTCAGCCAATATGCAGCCGACACTCCACACATCAATAGCCTTGGTGTATTCCTTGAATGTCAACATGATCTCCGGTGCGCGGTACCAACGTGTGGCCACATATTCAGTCATGAATCCGGAGTTATCATCGGTGGAGGCGGCCGAGCGAGCCAGACCGAAGTCGCAGACTTTCAGGTCGCAGTTGGCATTGAGCAGAAGATTCGAGGGCTTCAAGTCTCGGTGGAGGACGTTGGCTGAGTGCATTGCCTTAAGCGCACGCAGAGTCTGGTAGATAAAGTACTGGCAGTGGTCATCTGAGAGGTCTTGTGTGCGGATAACCCGATGCATGTCTGTCTCCATCAGCTCCTGCATGCTGTTAGTGAACCATACCCACACATGCACATCTCAACTTCACGCACTTGAATCAGATAAACTTCATTGAATCCCTCGTAGTTACGGGGCCGTTGAATATCTAGGATGGAGATAATGTTCTCGTGGTTAAAGTAGCGCAACAACTTCATTTCGCGCAGTGTACGCAAGCAGAACATAGAATGATCGAATGGCGTGATCTTCTTGATGGCGACCTTCTGGCCGGAAGGCTTATGAATGGCAGAACTGTATGAGGTTAGAAGAGCATTTAGAAGGAATCTGGTACTACTTACCAGACGACACCGTAGGCGCCTTCGCCGATAACATCTTGGATTTCGTATTGATCGGAGACATTGAAGGAAATCTTCCGGGATCCTCCCACGGGAGGATTCTGCTGACCCATGGCGAGAATGGTTTCTCTGATAGATTCAGCTTCAGACTTGGGGTGATTGTCAGCTTTAAACATTCTTGGGATCCAGTGCAAAAAAGGCCGAACACAGTCCATGTTTAACAAACGGGAGCCGGGGGTTGAAAACAGTAGATGGAGATGGCGCACAAGTTGGCGATTCACAGTCCAGGGAATGAAAGACAATAGCAGAGGTCAATCGCTCAAAGGCAGCGACTCGACCGCAGTAACGCGAGGGGACAAACGCAACGACAAAGCTGGGAGACCGGGATATGAAGCTTACTTTCGTTTGCGCTGCAATCGAATCGGTTTCCTGAGAAACTGTTCGAGCTATTGCCTGTATTGGGTTTCCAGGGCCGGCTCGACTCAGGGGATAAAAGCGAGGTGTAGAAGAGAGTAACTTGGTCGTACGAAGCTCCGGGTGGGGAAGATGTGACAGGTACAGCGTCTAGACCCACGAGACCGGGTGAATGCGAAGATCACAGGTGTAGGTATTAGATCGGATCACGGTAGCAAGCTCAGAGTCTAAGAACGTGGCATGTCAGTGAGATTGACGGTGATGATGCTTGAGCGCATGGAGAGACGAGCCAAGCCGCTCGGAAGCGGGGTCATCCTCTCATGCAGGATCACAACGGGTCGGGCTGGACTGCGACTTACCTTGTGTCGCCTTTTCTCGTGAAGGCAAAGGGGAATAGAGAGGAAAGGAGAGAAGAATGAGAACAGGTGAACCTGGAGAAACAGCGGGCCGTAGGGGAAATGGTGGGGCAGAGAGCTTTAAGGCGGCTCCGGTAGATGAAACAAAGTGGTTCAGATTCAGAACACGGGAATTGGGGTCAATTAAGAAGGAAAAGTGGGAGGGACCAGGGTGAGCGCCGATCCCAGAGCGAGAAGAGTGCAGACGAGGATGCAGAGAGAAGAAGAGAACAAGAGGTGGTCTGGTGGTGTTTTCCCCCTGTCTGCTTTCGCTGGTTTGATGGCCGTGGAACCTTGGATCACCATCACAGTGTCTCCACAGGTACAAGGCGGTACTTCTGTTAGCCTGGACTCCCCATATCTTCCCAGGTACCCCAGATGTACATACCACCACAGCGATCCTCAGATCTCCGCCACGGCGCCAAAGTCTCTCGCCTGTCACGCTCGTTGGCCGCTGGACGGCGCTACTGCACTGGACGAAACCTGTCACAATCACCTTTTCCCGCTCCACCAACATAGGAGGTGCTGGTTTCATGCTGATTGGAGAACCCACCACTCCTAGTTTCACTAGTCATAGGGGGTTCCTGTTAATTGGGTCTGAGACGACTGAATCTCAGGTAAAACATCCAATATCAGTCATGCGCATATGTGAGGTCAATGTATTCCGGCTGTAGCCGTGCGATTTCCCTCATCCGGCCTTTTATGAGGTTACTGAGTTGTTTCAAGGCTTGCGCTTGATCAAAGGCGCTAAATATACACTCAAAATAGAAACCATGTGGATTCTTCTAATAGTCTGAGATATATATAGACTATCATTGTCCAGGTCAAAGCTTTTAACTAGAAATAAACTTGCAAACTTGGATTGATAACGGTAGCAGCGGCCTAGGTTTAATTGAGCAAGAAGGAAAACATGGTAGCTTGCAACAGAAGGCATAGATATGGGAATATGGGCCTAATTGGTTGATTCTCCATCAGACTGTAGTTACTCTACATACGATGGTAGGTCCACCGTCGCCTGCTCCAGTGTCTCAAAATCAGAGATCGAAACATTGTATCGGAGATGTCGCTTAAGCAGTTCATGGGCGATGAAGCGCTCTGGTATGTTTCCCTGCGCATCCAGGAAAGAGACACGGGAATTAGTATTGCTGATCCTCTGCAGCTCGTTTGCAAGACGATGGTGATTTGGACACTGATCTGCACCCATCAGGAAGATTGTGACATAGACCCAAGACAGGCCAAGAAGATCAAGCTGGAATTCGTCCATGTCTGGTGCTTCACCGTCAAGGACGATAAGCAGCCGCAGTATGGGTGTCTGTGGCCCAGCTTGCCACCCGTACATAGGGTGGTGAATTGCTGTTCCGGAGTGCTTTTGGAAATGGAGTTCCTTCGCTCTTTGCCAGCCTAGCATTAGTCGAGTCTCCCCTCTGAATCTAATGTTTGGCCATATTTGTTCGAAATTCTGGTGGTTGATGTAGCCCATATAGCGGGCTGGATCCGCGAATGTGACGAGCTGGTAGCCTCGGCTATTATGGTCGTGATTGATCATTGCTTGAGCAAAGCGACGTACGATGGCCTGAGCGATATCTGTTTACTGAAGTTAATACCTGATCTAGACTGGTCGGAGGGTGATATTACCTTTGCTCTTTGGCTGCTTAGAGGCGGAATAACCTGTAATGAGATGCTCATTATAATTCGGGCGAAGCGGTGCGGAGTTCATAGACCCAGAGACCTCTAGCAGGATCATAGTTTCGTCTAAAGGAGCTGCCAGCTCCCCAGAGGGTCTGAAAGGAGACATGACCTGCTTCGAGTAAGTCTCGGAGATGGATTGAACCTTGCAGATATCGTCGCGAGAAAAGTATTCCGCAGGAGTTCCAATTGCGGATTCCATTCTAGATCGAGCCATGTTCATCGCAGAGATGATATCGGGCTTCGTCTTGTTTCCAACAATGCCCTCTATGTTATTCATCGCCCAGTATAGACGTTCCTCGGCGAGGTCTTTATATCCTCTCCAACCGGGAGTGACTCCTCTCCATCCACCAACTGCATCAATGCTCAATGTAAGAGGGTTGGACGTGGACTTCGCCCAAGTCACTGGAATAGGCTCAAAATATCCTGCCCGAAGGAGGTGGAGATACTGAATTGGGCACCGGGTTCGAAGATCCGCGATCTTTTGACTTGTCCCGACTGTTTCTTGGTAGGCTGTTACAAGCCGTCGCCATTCTTGATTTGGCCACCTGCCTTGCTCCTCCTCTAGGATGGCCATGCGTAGCTCTCTGATGTGACTAGCTGCCTTCTCCGCCTTCTTCTCCGGAGTCTTCCTCGATAACATCTTTTTCAAACTACCAAATGCCGATGGCTTAGAGCTCTCTATGGGGGGACCTTCTGCTGGTTGCTGGGTATTAGGAAAAGCTGTGGTATCAGCCTCATTCGGCACAGAGGTCTCTGCGTCGTCGGCATCCCATATGGTAGATGTTGGCTCTTTGAAATCAACGGCAGCCTGTGCCGCAGCATTGAGGATTGCATTCAGCTGTACCATCCTTTGAAGATGCTGGTTGTAGCCGGACGGAGTAGGTTTCGCCTTGTTGTAAGTTCCGGGAGTTGTAACCGGAAAAGGCGAGGGCACACGGCTGTATGGATTTTTCATGATGAGAGCCGATGAATGACTGTCATGATAGGCTGATTCATCTAGTCGAGAAAGGGAGAGTTAGAACACAACGCAACTTATATCGTTACATTGGCAAATTGGCAAAGCTGACCTGGGTAGATGACTGCTTTGGACCATATTTCCTGAATAGGAAGGCGGGCAGCCTTTCTGTCTTTGTACTTGTGAACATCGCAGTTACAACTATAAAATTGTGTAGGATGCTCTGGTTCAATATCCTTATTGAAAATGCGACAGGCCCGCTGGATGCCATGTAGGGTGGCTTTCATATCTTGCTATCAGAACGCACAAATGTTAGCACCTTATCAAGACGAAAGCATTCTATATCGTACTTCATCTTTAGAGCGGATTCCGGCAGCTTCAATAAATGTATTGGTGTGATGGTGTGCAAGCTCTCTTATTACTGAACGAGCATACGGTGGGGGGCAGTTCCGTATATCAGCCTCGACATCTATAGTAGGCGAACTTGGAGCTATAGCCTCATTTTGAGCATCATAATACCGACTGATAGCATCGTCGATGCTTTCCGCTCCCTGGAATAGATGTGTTAGTATATTTAGAAAAACAAAAGTGATCAAATGCTTACCTCCAAGAATCTGAGGGCTGTTCCTTCATTAGCCTCTGGAGCGATGGAAATGAACTTTGCGATATCATCTCTCAAGGGTAGCATGGCGGAGAAGTACCGAAAGAAGTAGAATAAGGGGTGAAATGCCAAATGGGGGGTCGCCAGATAGGAAAGTGCGGGGATATGATCTCGTTACCACCCGGTGCGTTAGTGCACTAGACTACTGGACTACTACCTAAGCACCACTAGACCTGAATTGGGGATGTGAATGGGACCGAGCACTCTCTTCTCAACAATTAGACCATTTGATTCGATTGGACTTGATCAATTTGCTAAAAGAACATTTCAGGTGCCATTCCCTCCCATGGAAAATCTCATAAAATAGAGTAGAAAAATGATACCGTTAATTCTTCATAGATGCGATCAGCGTCTATCGCCTGTCAACTATAACTCAGCGATCTACTAGTACTAGATAATCCAAACATGCCCGCCGTGATAGAAAGCCAAACGCAATCTTCCCAACGTAATGGTACAGGCGGGAGAGCTCGCGAGAACACGAATTCATGGTCAACCGAGACCGGCCGGTCAGCTCCACATTACTGCACGACCTGCGAGCAAATCGTCAGTGCTGACCGATACTATGGCCAGAGCAGAGGGCTCAAACCTTCTCTTGCAAGGAACCCATCCACTGATCCAAGCTGACACTTTGGTCGGCACGGTCCTCAACCAGCATTGTCTGAGCCCAGAGACGCAGACCGGGCTCACCATCTTCGCGAACGACGTACAGGTGAGGCACAATAATGCTGCCCACACCCTTGGCCCGGTGGTCCCGGCTCTTCTCAATCACGGCCCGCACACGCTGACTGAACTCGTTCTCCACGTCGGGGAGGGTTTGCTTGCCCACCCGCAACTGCGACTTGTCAGGGACGCCAAAGACATCCTCGATAAGCTGCGAAACAGCATCGCGGCCAACCCAGAGGAACTGGGTCTGGCCATCGTCGATGAGGTACAAACCGTAGGGCACGAGGCGAGCCGAAGACAAGTTGACAGCAGGAGGCAAGACGATTTCGCCGGTCTGTGGATCGGGCACACCCGCGTTGTCGGGCATGTCATGGAGTGAGTACATTCTTGGGTAGATATATTGGATGAGGAGCGGCAGGGGTAGGGTTGAGAGAAGGCAGAGAGCTGCGGACCGCATATCCGTGGGAATCTGCGCGGATTTGCGAAGACCAAGCTAGAAATTCAATTAGTATAGAACAGCCGTTACAACCAAAGATAAAACTCACGTTCTTGATCATTGCAAGGAATAGGACAGGCAAGGCTCGCAAGTTGGCAGGGAACTGGAGGCCACCGCCGCTAACGCTACCACCTGCAAGCTCCTTGCGGTAGGTCTGCAGAAGCTCTACGATCTTAGCCTGAAGAGCCTCACGAGCGGGCTCGAGACCGCTGCTCAAAGTGCGCTCGACGGCCTTGTGGCTGAAGAATGTGGCAATGGCCTGCTGGTCAGCCGAGGCGAAGACGTCTGCCAGGTTCTGCGTCGTTGGTAGCGCTAGGGTCAAGACACGGATACGACGTTCACCGTTGCAGGTAGTGTGGAGGACAGCCGCCTGCATGCAGACGACCGGCTTTGTAACCGTCTCATCAATGGCCACCTCGACCACGTAGGCCTGGTCACGAGGGAAGGCCGGGAAAGCACAGAGATCGGAACTACGGTTGAAGAAGTTGCCGTAAAAGGTGCTCATACGCAGACCGGTTGTTGCGCGCACGCGGAGAACGGCCTCCAGACCAATCTCCGAAGAGAGGTAGTCAGAGAACTCACGGGCGAACTTCATCGCGTCTTCAGTTCGTGCAGCGTTCCAGCCAGGGTAGAAGTAAGTTTGACCACCAGTGTAGCGGGGCAAGCAGCTCAACGACGCCACATCTTGGTATTGCGATGAGAAGAGGAACATATCCACAGAGACTTGAGATTTTGAGCATTCAACCGCAAAGCTCTTGTAAAAGGAGTTTGCGGTTTGAAGCAGACTCGATTCCTTGCTGGTGCCCAGCACCTTCTTGTCTTCTCTCATAGTGAGCGCTCCGTGACCAGTGTTAGGCAAAGATGAGCTCAGAACGGTCATCTTTCCACCGACATTGGATATCAACTTGTAACCAGCTCGCAATGCCGCACCCATGGCACAGCTGTTGTTTTGGGTGTTCTGGAACATTTCTTGCAGCTTGCGGAGGAAGATCTCAATGTTCTCCCGGCATTCGCTCAGCGTCACCAGGAGATCACCAGGGATGGGAAGGAAAGGCTCATCAAGATCACTGACAACCAACATCCGGGGCTCCGAAGACCCGGACTCGTCCCGAGGAATGCTGAAGTAGTGCAAGCTTGAGTCCACTGCAATGAAACCGAGCCGAGTACGCCGGTCTGCGTTCGGGATGCGATCAAGGCTCTCTTGGATGGTGCGAGCGGTAGTAGCCAGAAGACCGTTAGTCACCGATGCATAGCTCACATCGATCAAGAAGAGGTAGACCAGAGGTTGAGGTGGTCGGACCATGTATTCCTGCGGCGCAACGAATTCCACCATGCTGTGGTTGAGATCGGCACGCAGCTCACGATTGGCCGGCTTTTGCAGTGTAGCATCCCAATCGAAGGCTTGTGGCACGTCGTTCGTCAGGTTGCACATATTACAACGCCAGCGGTGGCCGTGGTCGAGGAAGGTAACGAAGGGGTTGATATAAGAGCGACAACGTCGGCATCGTGAGATGACTTGGTCTGGAATCACAGGGATGGGGTCCTCGGCGTCGTGAAGAGAAGCATACGGTTGAATGACAAGGGCGAAGGGCAACTTTGTTTTCTTCAGAAGTGAGTTGGTTGTGGGGACAGCGTTGAGCGTGGATCGCATATATTTCGTAGGGCAATTGGCTCCCGACGGGTAAACACTGGTCTGTCAATTGTAAGCATATCGACCATATGCGCAACATGGCATCTATACGTACTCCCGGGGGTAAAATAATTGGAGGCGGGGGATAGTCCAGTTCAGCGACGTTGAAAGGTTGGGATCGAAGGTCCGTGGGGTAAAGCTGGTTGAGCTGGACTTGAGGTCGCATGGGGGCTTGGGCCACGGGCTGCGGGGGCGGCATGTGATGAGGCTCGCTCATGCCCATTCCGCCGAATTGCTGGGTCATCTGCGATACATCTGCGGCAACAGGTGCGCCGTATGCTGCGGGCTGCATCATGTTGGGATCCGCACCGTAGGCGGGTTGTTGATACCCTGCAACTTGGGGCTGCTGAGGGTAGGCCCCGTAAGCACCGCCAGCAGTGGGTTGTCCACCTAGCGCGGCATTTGCGCCAGAGCCGAAATCAAATGCCTCACCGGCGTACGCTCTCTTCTTCTTTCCGCCTGCAGCTGGTGCGGGTGCGCCATGCCCATGTACCGGGGATTGTGTGGGTTCTGGGGAGCCGTAGCCGGGCTGGGCATACCCTTCCTGAGGGGGGAATCCCCCTTGTGGTGCTGCCATTAGAGTCGATTAGATTGTGTTTAGTCGCACTAACGGTTGGGAGGAAAAGAGGGTTGCGCTTGTCACGAAGTCGGCGGGTGGGATCGATATGAGGAGACGGGTGGTAACAGCTCCTGGAACCCCACAATCAATTTCTCATCAACGGAACAGGGTGAGCCTGGTTGCGTACGGGGTATCCGTACCTTTAAAAAACCCAGAAGAATCACAAAAGGCAGTAGCGAGGCAAAAGACAGCTCACCAGAAGTAACCAAGGGAGTGTGGGAGAGGCGGTGATGATGGTCTACGGTGGCCTTTAGGTCGTGGCGTTCTAGCCAATCAGGGGCCAGGGAACATGTGACGAGAGGTGTTTTATACTGTACGACAGCGTTTGACATCGAGTATGAGACCACTCAGAGATCAATGCTGTGATATATGCATATGCAGATATCTATGCACTATTGAATGTCGTCGAGCTCGCCTATATATGTTTCTAAGTATTTGGGCTGGTGAATGAACACCTAATCCCTGGTCCAAGCGTACACATCCACAGACTATTCTGTACTCTCAATTACAATAAGAGACTATGAGGATTGCAAAATGGTTACTTTGCTTGAGTCATACCGAGCAACTATATATCTCTATTGTGGCGCTCGAGTCTCAAGAATGTACTCTAAGACGTGTTGTACAGCGAAGAGGCGGTTGCCCTGCCAACACTAACCACATCGGCTGCTGCACACGAGAACTCCTCCACACGTTCCACAACCTTCAGTTCTGCATACACCAAGTAGTTAGTTTTGTTTCTTTGCTTTTGGGGGAGGACCTTATTGTTCTTGATTATTGTCTTTTTTTGGCTTTACATTTCGTTCTAGCCGTTCTTTCAGCTTTGTTTGGATTGGATTGCATCGCATCCCTGACGTCCAGGACCATCACACGACAATTGAATGAACATCCCGCCACAATGAGTGTCCGAGTTGTCGCGCGTATTCGTCCCCTTCTCAAGTCCGAACGGGAGGCCGATGTGATCATTCGTACAGGATCTTCCGCTATCGCCGATTCCAAATCACGCCAGTCAATAAATGGCGACAAGAGCGAGAAAAGCGACAAGAAATTGGCAGCACTGAGGAACAGGGATAATGTGGTTCGGATTCCGAATCCCAAGAATGAGGGGGAGGAGTATGCGTTCCAGTTCAATGGCGTGTACGGCGCAGATGTATCGCAGCAGGAGCTGTTCGATGCCGAAGGTGAGTCTCGGTTTCAAGCTCACCAGGTCTGCGATTTGTCGGTATATTGATCCGAATCACAGTATCGCCAACAATCAAGCATCTTCTCAACGGATTCGACGTGACCCTTTTCGCATACGGTGTCACTGGGACAGGCAAAACACACACAATGCGGGGCGGGAAAACACTGGCTGATCGCGGTGTAATTCCGCGGCTACTCAGTGGAATCTATCGACGCAGTCGGAAGATTGAAAAGGACAGCGAGGGAGAGACGACAGTGCAGGTCGCCCTGAGTTATTATGAAATCTACAACGACAAGGTGTACGACTTGTTTGAGCCGCCCGAGAAGCGCACAATGTCAGGTCTTCCCTTGCGGGATAATGGTGGCAAGACCGTAGTTTGCGGGCTGAGCGAGAAGCCGTGTACCACTTTGAAGGAGTTTGAGCAGCTTTATGACCAGGCTAACACTAACCGATCCACCTCCGCGACAAAGGTATGATATCGCGCCCAAAGCTCGGGCCCATATTCTCTCGCTAAACATACGACATAGCTCAACGCCCATTCATCTCGATCTCACGCCATTCTCGGTGTAAAGGTCACCGTCTCCTCTCCTGGCAAGGTTCGCGTCAGCACTGCTTCCGCTATTGATCTCGCGGGATCCGAAGACAATAGACGGACGGAAAATGATAAAGAGCGCATGGTGGAATCGGCTAGCATCAACAAGAGCCTTTTCGTTCTGGCACAGTGTGTCGAGGCTATCAACAAGAAGCAGCATCGCATCCCATACCGCGAATCCAAGATGACAAGAATTTTGTCGTTGGGACAGAACAATGGCTTGACAGTGATGATTCTCAACCTCGCGCCTGTCCGGTCTTACCACCTTGACACAATTAGCTCTTTGAACGTCGCCAATCGCACACGGAAGATCGAGGTCCGAGAGGTAGAAAACGATCCCATGTTCAAGGGTCCGGCCCGACCATCGATTCGGCCATCTATGGGAACACGGCAACCTCTGCGTGCACTGACTGCTTCTGTGAATGTCAATATGCCGGCGCCTGCTGCGAAGGACACCACAGAAAAGGAGGACGGCAAACCTGTTAAGGCATTCAGCGTATACTCGGACAAGCCCCAACCCAAGCTCATCAGCCAACTCCGAAAACCGGATGCACCGAAACGCACCTCAATCTCCAACGCTCCCTCCGGCCTTCCGTCATTGAAGCCCGCCCGTCAGCCCCTGAGCGCGCAGCCCACCGCGCGTCGTGACGACTTCTCGGCTGCTAGGATCGAGGAGATGGTTGAGAGGAAGGTTGAGGAGATCTTAGCTGTGCGGGCTGTGAGCGAACAATCGCGGCAGACCCATGTCCATCAGCTTAATCAGCAGCTTCAAAAGCGATTGGAAGAGTTGGAACAGCGCATTGATGGCACAGAAGATGCACGGGCTGAGGGTCTGTCATACCTGCTGATGGCTAAACAACATCAGGCACATGGTGAAGACGGGTCAGCGCTGAGAATGTACCAGTTGGCAGCTCCCCACTTTCCTCATAACGAAAAGCTGACAGCCAAGATTGCTGCCTTGAAGGAGCGGGTTCATGCAAAGGCTTGGGAAGAGAACCCCGATTCCCCGCCCAAGGGGAGGTTCGGTAGCATGCTCTCCCTCAAGAAGGACGTTACACAAACCCTCGGCAAACGCCAAGCAGAGAATCATGAGGATAGCTATATAGACCAGACTCATGCCGGTTTGTCAAGCGGCGAGGATGTTCCTCGCCAAAAACATAAGAAGCGTGCTGCAGTCAAGCTCGGTCAGATCGAGGAAGCCCCAGAACTCCTTGATAGTGAAGACCCGACCCTCTCTCCGCGGACTATGCATATTCTTTCCATCATCAACTCGAGAGACGTGAGCCGGATCAGATTGCTCAAGGGAATGGGTGTCAAGAAGGCAGAGGCTCTTGTTGATTGCCTCTGCGAGATGGACCAGCCATCAGATATAACCGACAGCGGAGTCGTCTCAGACCAGCCCCAATTCCAGGTCACCAGCCTGGCACAATTGAGCCAGCTGAAAGGCGTTGGGGTCAAGACGGTCCAGAACATGAGACAAGGGGTATTGTCTTAATTGATTGCTGCATTTTTTGGCGGCATAGACCGGAGCATAATGGTGTTTTTCTCTTCTTTTTTCATGCATCATCCTTCAGCGACGGTGCTATGGCGTTTACTGTCTATACTCTTGTTGAATATTCTGGTTTATCTTTTGAATTCACCTCAGGTACTTTGGGAACATCCTTATCGCGATTCTTTGCTGTCATAACCCTTTCATCATAATTGATCCAAGATCCTCTCCAAGGATTCTTGTGGATGCTGACTAGGATATGGCCACTTAGGTAAACTTGTCTTCAATACAGTATCTTCTCTAACATTTCCAAGCTTCTATTATCATCGTCTTAGTATCACCATTCTGTGTACTTGTTGGGACAGATTTACTTAGGTACACAAAAGATCCAAACCTGTCAGAAGGCCCTTCTCTTGTAACCCTAGCTCTCATCTAGTTTGATCCACAATCTCGATCTAGCCCTGGGTTGTTACAATATGATTTCGCAAGCCCGGCCCATCTCCATGAGCAATAGCCAAACCACCCACCAACATAGCGATAAAGCAACTTGAAGCTGCCCGGGATGGACGACCCCGATTGTGATGTGGAGGTACTCAGTGTTCTCGAGGAGTATGTTATATTTCGTTAATTCTTGTTCCCAATTAAAGGGGAAATTATCTATTAAACATAAAGACGTATCAAAAAAATACCCGAAAGACGTCTAAAACACTCAAAGGCCGCACAATTATACCTTGTTAAGTTTGAACCCACCAACAGCGCCCCTGGCGAAAACAAAGAAAGTCGACCCAACAATCATGACAACACCACAGAATATCTGCAGCTTAGTATAATTGCCATGGAGAACATCCGGCACTAAAGCACCTCCAATAGGAGTACCTGTCAAGGCCGCAAACGAGATGACAGCAAAGAAAGTGCCGTTACGCACACCCACCTGGCGGAGATCGGAGATCTGCGCTACAAGAGCCGGTGCGAGCGAGACAAATGCACCAGAGCCGAAGCCGTATAGGGCACTGAACACAATTGCCGGGGCATTGCCTTTCGATGGCAGCCAGAGGGCCAGGACGATGATGGCGGAGAAGAACGTTGTTATCACCATCATGTTGTAGCGGCCGACCTTGTCGGCGAAATAACCCGGGAGTGTGCGGCCGAGGATACTATTTGGATTGTGTTAGTAAGTTCTTGAACGAGATGAGGTGTATGAACTAGAAAGGGAGAAAACTTACCTAGCAGCATTCAAAATCGGAATCAGATACCCGGACAGATCGGTAGACATGCCATATCGTTCCGCCTGGGTAATCACAAAAGTGAAGGGCAAGAACATGCCCCAGAAGAAGAAAAAGGCACCAGCAAGCGTAAGCGCGAACTTGATCTCCGCCAACGGTCTCAGGAAAAGCATGATATGGAATGGCTTTGGGTGATGTGGTATCCTCGACTTGAGTGCGAGGTTGGCGATACCCAACATGAACAAAATGAGGAAGGCGCAGATTCTCATCGCCCAGGGGAACCCGACTTTGGGAATTAGTTGGCCGACCATGATAGGGAAGATGACTCCGCCCAGACTCGATCCAGAGGCTGTTACGCCGAGGGCGAAACCACGGCGCTTAGCGAACCAGGTGCTGACGGAGTTGACGGAGGCGTTGAAGATGGCGCTTGCGCCGATTGGGCTGCAGATTCCTTGTGCGAGGATGAATTGGTAGTACTCTGTTGAGAGGGAGGCCATCATCAGGCCGAAGACGTGGAGGAATGTACCGAGGAGGAGGACCCAGCGCGGGCCGTAGTTGTCGAACATAGTTCCGAATATTGGGCCCTAGGAGGATGTTAGGCTGGGTCTTGGGGATATAGTAAGCTGACTCTGGAAGACGGTATACGCACGCAGAAGAACATCATGAAGGTCTCTAGCGATGTGATCCATGTTACTGTGCTGGTGGAGAACTCGCTGAGTTGGTGACTTTGATAATATGCTTGGAAAACTCCGATGCCTGATTGATATTAGTATCGCGTTGGGTTCATGTAATCCGACAAGACTTACAATTGATCCAGCCAAAGCTGACGAATAGTCCACAGAAAGCTCCTAGTACGACCAGCCATGCCTGCGCACCTCCATCTGGTGGAGGACCGATCGCCGGCGTTGAGGGTGCTGGACCAGCAGCAACTGACTTCTCGACAGGTTGTGCTTCATCTTTTTCCGATGGCGGGAGTCCTTTCTCCGGGTCAATATTTCCATTCACACTCACGGCGGGTGTGGTGGTGGAACTGTCGATAGAGGGAGCAATCCCAGTCTGCTTGTTGGCCATTTTTGTTGGCATACAGGAAGTTTCGAGTAGACTTGAACTGTTCGCAATCTGCTCTGAGGTATTAGATGTTGCATTCTGAAAGAAGACCGCCAATTTATAGATCCCAAACAAAGACGGGAACTACGAAATTAAGAAACAAGAGTGTGCGTCGGACAAGATCGATTCGAAACTCACCTCAACGTCGGCCCAGGCGTTTGGTCTCAAGCTTCAGGACTGCTGCAGATTGAAATATTCCGAGCTTCGAGTTCCGTTTCGGTTTCAAAGATGCCAAGTAGGCCTTCATTTGTGATGTTTATATTTAAAGGAGAAAAGACCTGGAAAAAAAATAGGGACTTCGGTCGGTCTATCGGTTTCTAGCTAAGTCCGAGCTGCTTATTATGCTTTTCATATAGTAACGGGACTAGTTCAGGGAAAAGCATAGTTGCTTCACTACGATTGGCCAATAGTTCACGGAAACGGGGGTCTGGATCCTCACTGGCCCTGGAAGGCTGCACTGATCGGACATATTTGCGATAGCCCGAAGTCCGACGCGGATTTAGCTGGCTCGTCGGGATATTACTCGTTTTGGCAATGAATATCATTCGGGTTCAAGACAGATGAAACATATCATTTTGGTTAGATGCAGCTGAAACAGCTTAATCTCTGGTATTAATTGGCTGTTACATCTATTTGGATTGGACTAAAATTACTCCGTACAGACCCTCGCAAACCAGGGTCCGCCAATCTTGTACCTTTTGTGTGGTTCGGCCTAGTAAAAGGTACAGTGACGACGTCAAGGCCAATGTAATAGCCAGTTACTAATTATCACTATGGATCAGATTTTGGATATTGTATTTTGGTTGATAGGCATCGTATTTGAGAGCTATAACGCCTTTCACTCTGAACTATATAGTTTTGAAACCATTATGTATAAAGTGTGAGTCCATACTATAATATACACTTCCTGACAGAAGTCACAGGTAGCTGTGTTGTACAACCCTCACCCAACGTCACATTATAGTATTTTACAGCTATCAGGTTCTGCTTTCCTAATGATTGTCACCACGATGGCCCAAGTTAACACTTTGGCTATAAGCCTTCCCCAGCTGGCCAAAATGATCGACCACTCCCTCCTCCACCCAACAATGTCAGACGGGGACGTCATCGCCGGCCTCAAAGTTGCCAAGGAATACAATGTCGCTACAGCTTGTGTAAAGCCTTACCATATCCAACTAGCCAAGCAAGAACTCCAAGACACAGACGTGGATATCTGCGCTGTCATCGGCTTCCCGCACGGTAACAGCACCACGGAAATCAAGGTGCAGGAAGCCACTGCCGCAGTCCGAGCCGGTAGTCATGAGATTGACATGGTCGTTAACATCGGCAAAGTTCTCAGTGGTGACTGGGGATATGTCTCGCAGGAAATTGAGCAGATCAACACCGCAGTCATGCAACAGGGCGCCATCCTCAAGGTCATCTTCGAATCCGATTACCTCAAACCTGAGCATATTGTGCATCTTTGTAAGATCTGCACCCAGTCGAGTGTTGCTTTTGTCAAGACTTCTACAGGGTACGGCTTCGTCAAGCAGACTGATGGTTCCTACAACTACAAGGGGGCGACTGTGAGGCATCTCAAGTTAATGCGCCAGTATTCCGGCCCCGATGTTCAAATTAAAGCTGCTGGGGGGGTGAGGACTCTTGATGATTTGCTTCACGTCATGAGTCTTGGCGTAACTCGAATTGGGGCTACTGCCACTGTTGCGATCATCGAGGAGGCAAAGAAACGGGGGATCGGTATGGATCGGATCCAAGTTGAATTCAAGCCAATGAGGAAGGATAGGGAACCTTCTGCTTAGCGGTTTATTTCCGGCAGAAAATATATTCCAGACACCTTACTAAAAGCAAAGTATCTAAGTTCACCTGGATGGCTTTAATCCAATGTACCGGTACAGATACAACATGCTTACAGTAGTACACTGGTGACTGTGTAGAGCGGTATCAAAAGCGGTCAACATAATGTCCGATTTCCGACCTCGGCCGCTACCTCAGTCCTGACTCCTTGGTGTTTCTGATACATCTCGCAGAGATACAATGGTACAACTTTAAGTCTACTCCTCTTGCCACACGATGAGTGCGATCACAGCAACCCCTGCTTATCGGCGCTATTTGGCGAGCAATTTTATTGAGCTACAGTTAGATGATCTTACACCCGATGTGAGAGATACGGGTCCACCATAGCAGGTCTAGGTTGATTCATCACATAACTGACTTGGATGTGTAGGAAAATGGAAAATACCATCTACATATAGGCGAGCGGTTTTGCCGAGTGGCAGGCTGCAAGGTGAGTTATGTTGATTTTCTTCTTATCATGGGCGGTCTCCTGAAAATTGAAAAGTGTTGCCAAATTATAGGCGTTGAGTTTTGAGGGTTCAATTGTTAACTCGATCTCCAGATGGCATTATGTGATGCATCTTCGCTACGCAGACATATAATGAGGCGCCATAAAGCCGTTTATGATGCTTTGGATGCTTGTAAACCAGCTACTGTAGTTATAACAGACGAAAGGAGACACCGTGCCATAGGTAAGAAGTACTCGGTGGACTACCGCTTTGTCTATTTCACTAAATTCCATAGCATGGTACAATAAGATCATGGACGACTATGACCGGCGCCAGGCATCTCTAGAACACCCGCTTTCGGATACCGATGATGATAGCCCGTTAACAGACCTCGACGGTTCTATTAGCCTTCAAACCGGACAGTCAAGCGCAAGCGTCACCCCTATCAAGAGAAGGTTTTCAAGCAGCGAAAATGAATCACAAATCCCTTTGACAGATTTGAGAGGCACAGGAGGCAATACTCCTTCTGTCTCCGCCAATAGCAGTATTTCAGTATTGATTCACACGGGCATTCAAGGCCGGTCTCGTGAGCAGCAACGCAACCCGAGCTCGGCTATGCCTCTTATAGCGGGTGTGAGCTTTCTCCATTTTTGTCATTCTCAAGAGGATATGGCTAAGTTGATCTAGGTATCTGAACTCCACAATCCAAGTGTCCCCAATACCTCAATGACAGATGCTTCCCCTGGAGGCCAGGCACAGGCGGGTGAAATGCCTCCACCGAACCGCGTCCGAGCCACTCAGTCTCCTTCCGCCGAACTGATATCAATTTTACCTTCCCACAAAGCAACACGTTTGCTTGTGACTACCTACTTTGACCGAGCCCATTGGTTGATGCCCATCTTCGATGAAAAAGATTTCTACATGAAATGGGATATAGAAGATCACGAAAAAGAATTGCAACTCTTGTATGGCGAAGAAATTTCCATAGATCCTACTACAGCCGATTTTACTCTTGGCTTCATGAGCACATTGCTGATGGCTGTCGTGTTTGGGTTACAATACGTGGGTCCTCATCGAAGACAACTCTTGGCGGAGGAAAAGGTTGATACAGTGACCTTGACAGACATCATTCTCACCACAGTGCAAGGAAGAATGATGGATATTGTTTCTCTCGGCTCTCTGGAAGCGGCACAAACTTGCATTCTGCTTAGCACATACTATCTCCATCATGGAGATCCCGCGCTGGCCTGGCCAATTTGCGGTTGTGGGCTACGGATTGCACAGGCTTTGAAACTGCACCGCGATATAGTGACCCCTTCATCAATGCCATCCGCTCTGTTGGAGAGAAAGAAAGCACAGGAGCGTTGTTGGTGTGCTATTTATGAGATTGAGACGTTCTGCTCAATGTCTTATGGGTACCCTCAAGCCATCAGAGATGGGGATTGCAATCTCGGGCTTGTGGTGGTTATAGGGAGCCTTCTTGAGTACAGGTGGCTGATGTACGAGCTGTCGGCTATCATAAAAGACATACAGAATCAGATGTATGGAGTCAACAATCTATCGTACAGGCCATGCAGCGAATACAGCTGTGCTTCGATACAGCATCATCTGAGCCACATGGCATGGGACTTCGATACTCGGTTACAAGCATGGAAAGGTGATATCCCCCCACGGCTACGGCTCGATCTTGATAATCCCGATCTCACCATAGAGGAATTGGATCGAGATATTGAAGCAAGATTCGACGAAAAGTTCGAGAATCATATCTACCAAATCCAAGCCCTTGCTCTCGAAATCGCATATCAAAATGCAAAGATTCTGATCCATCGCCCTCTCATGGCATACGAACAAACCCTGAAAGTCAGCACTGAACCAAACCAACACCACCTTCGCGGTTCTTTATACCAACTGTGTCGGGATGCTGCTCTCAAAATATCGGAGATTGTCTCAGCACCGATCTTCTCTTTGGCAGCAGACACATATGCCGGCACATTAATTGGCGTCCAAACCTTCAATGCTAGTGTCACTCTCTGTATATTGGCAAGCATTGAGCCATTAACAGTCGAAGCACATGAGTCAAAGATGGGATTGCATCGGTTGCTGAGCATGCAGCGGACCCTGGCCCCAAAATCGCAACTAGTTGCCCAGGAACTGGCGATTCTTGAGCAGCTGACAAAGTTGGTTATGGAAATGGAACTGAAAAAGATGCTTGCACAGAACGATAACCAAGAATTTTTTTTCACCGCAGGAGAAGGAGGGAGGGAACCCATAAGTGTCGAGTCACTCGGGGACATCGCCAATTTGGAGTTCAGGGAAGATCCAAAAATGTCACAAGCTTTGTCCGACTTTCACAGAGCGATCTATGGACATATGTCCCCAGCAGCTGACCTCCAGAGACGGCTCTTTCCTGAACGCCAGCGCAGAACCAATGGATTTGCGCAGCAGCGGGCGTGGATATGGGATCCTGCTCTTTTTTCAGGCTCTGCTGGAGAGGAATTTGGTGCCTGAGTGCCTTATTTTAGAGCGATACTAATGTACGCGGGTTCCGCCGGCGTTGGGTTGTATAACATGAAGCTTTTGATATCATAAAAATCCAGGACTTGTAAACTACACAAATTATGGTGATGCATGGATTTGTATGGAATCAAAAGCTCCCAGATGTGCTAATTCAGGTACTCAGGATCAATATCACTCGGGGGTTGAACCCTGGTAGCCATACCGCTTCGTACGAGTCATGAATATTCCAGGTCCTTCTCCCTCTTCAATGGCCTTATGTGGCATCTTTCTCATGCTTTCTCGAGATATATATCTTATTGCACTCTTTCTACTCGAAGAAGGTAGCGAGGATTCGTATGTTGTATATCAGAAGCAAGAAAAAGAGATTTGTCGGCAACTGCCAAGATAAAAGAAATGCCCATACTGTACAGGATGTAACGTGATAATCATCCCAAATGGAGACCGCTCTAGCCCTAGCCCGTACAAAATCCAATGCGAAGAGAACTCCTCCAAGTCGACCCTTTTCAAGCGAGTCTTTCTATTTAGTTTGTGCGAGAAAGTTCTTCGAATTTGACCTTCCCATCTTTGCGAATCTCCGCAACGCTTCGGCGCGTCCCTTCGATGTCATTCTCTAGTTCCTGGACAGAGCGCGTCAGGCCAGGGACATTGCTGACGGCCTTTTCGGCTTCTGTCCTTTCGTCTACTGGCTTTTCCTCTATTTCCTTCCCGCTTTCGGTGGACCGAGGAGCGGGTGTACTAGGGGACGAGGTGAAGCCACTAGGGACATTGGCAATCTCATTAACTTCCTGCGCGGACAAAACGTCGTTGAGACGAGGACCACGGGATTGGATGAGGACGGTTGTGGGACCATCAAACTGCAGGAAGAGCTAGACGACATTGTTAGTTGGTAAATAATGAAGGAGCACAATGGGGTGCCATACTCTATCTCCCCAGATGGTCATTCGAGACCAGGTACGCAGTTTGTGGAACCACTGCATAGCGGTTTTGTATGCCTTGGAATCGGATACGTCACGAACGAACTTGGCATTCTGTAGAAATCTTGGTAGCGTCTTCAGACCCGGAACCTGGAAGTTGAGAGTGGTTGATTTGAAACGGTAGGGGCGAGGAGGATTGGAGGCCATGGTGTAAGCGACCACATTGCTGTCGATCAGATATTAGCGACGTCAGATGTGCAATCGTGGCGGAGGGTCATACCTGGGATGCGCAATGTACTGCTCGCCATCCTTCAATTCGACCGAGTATAGCTGTCCGTTTCCGACCAACGCTATTAAACCTCTGCCGGTCACCTCGGAGCTACCCCAATGAGACAAGCTCTGCGCAAATTAGCTTGACGTTTCCCTCACGGAATCATAGCTCCACTCACTAGGTTTGCGTTGATAGTGGGCTTGATAGTCAGAGACCGGCCCGTCCATGCAAGCAAAGCCCGTCTTTGGGCAACCATCCAGTCCACAGAACCATTGACGTTAACAACGGCGAAAGAGGTATTGGGCGATCGAACGGAGACAAGAGCTGTGACAGGACTTGGTGAGGAGATCTAGAAACTGTCAATCGCTGTCTTTAGGTTCTCATCTGCATCGCGCATCGTACCTTCTGATAAAGAAATGGCACTCCGACGATAGCCCTCCGGAAGGGTTCTAGAACGCTTAATGTGGAAATCACCTGCGCGGATTATGCGTTAGCATCACCATTCCTTCGTGACAACATCATGACGGGATCACGTACATTATCCGCCTTTCCGCTCAATCCAACCAGCGTTCCTCGTCGTGTATATAGGTTCTGCGAGGCCGAGAGCGAAACCGAAAGAAGCGAGTATGGAGCGCCGACGACATCGAAGCGCGCATCTATGTGCCCTCATTGTCAGTGCCATAATAACAAAGCCCAGGGCAATTGCAATTACCTCGTGATTCAACAGAGCTGGGCGTGCTAGCGAGTGGCAGATTGTCGCCATTGACCGAAGGCACTCCCGAGGGCGCGGCGCGAATCTGAACGCATCGCGTTTGCCGGTGAACGCGAGGAACGACTCGAGTCCAGGATAGAGGGCGAACACCTTGGAGGGGGCGCATGGTGTTTGAAAAAAGAGCAAAGACTACCGAAGGGAGAATTTACGTCAGTTGTGACGAAAGGGAAATCGGGAAATCGTGGGCCCGAGAGCGATGCGGCCTACGAAGTACACAACTGCCCCTCTGAATTGCGACATTTGGAAGCTTTATTATAAGAAGTCCTTGAATTACTTTCGTTCTCCTTTTACATCTTACTTCTGCTTGACTATTTGCGACCATCCCGGAGTCGAATTGAGAGCGACGGTTTTTACTCCGAAGCCGGCGATTTCCCCCCACGAGCTATCCGGAGGCATAGCTACCTTGCGCGTCAATCTTTCCTACTCGTTCCGAAGCTCCTCTCGGTGGTCTGAACTACTCAGGAGCTCAGAGAATATTATCCCAAGCGGCCATGCTGCTCAGAGCCGCACGATCGCCGTGCTGGCGCACAACACAATTCGCCTATCCGAGCTTCGCCGGCAAGCCACGAAGCACACGACTCAATGGAACACACCTGCGCGCATTCACATCAAATAAGAATTCATTATGGAGTCAATCCGCAGACAAGAAAGATCACGCATCTGTCAAAACTACTCCTACCTCTGCTCCCGCCTCATCACAATTAGCAGATGCCAATATCATCCAGAAGCCGGAAGATAGCGGCAATGCGAAGACCCCACCGAAGAAGGACTTGCTGAGCGAGCCAATGACCGGAAAGAAAGAACAAAGAAAGGCTGATTGGGCTATTATGAAAGAAATGGCCAAGTATCTGTGGCCAAAGGTAAGCCTGGTGCCATTGGGATAGAGTAACGGGGTATTAACTATAGCTGGTAGGATGATTGGGGCACGAAGCTCCGTGTCGGCACAGCGCTTTCACTGCTTATTGGTGCAAAGGTAAGTTTCGTCTGTTATTGTGTTCTTATGTAAAGTATGCTAATATGAATCTGTATAGATCCTCAATGTGGAAATCCCCTTCTACTTCAAGAACATTGTCGATTCCATGAATATAGACTTTGCTACCATCGGTGGAACTGCCTACACCGTGGCTGGGTCAATGATTATTGCTTGTAAGAATAACACCATCTCGAAAAAGGACTTGTCGCTAATCTGTCTTAGACGGTGTGACCCGAATCGGAGCTACATTGTTTCAAGAGCTCCGTAACGCAGTTTTTGCTAGCGTTGCACAGAAGGCAATTCGGAAAGTTGCGTCAAATGTTTTTGAACATTTGTTGCGACTGGATCTCAACTTCCACCTGTCTCGGCAGACCGGAGGTCTGACTCGCGCAATTGACCGCGGTACTAAGGGCATCAGCTTCCTCCTAACCTCCATGGTCTTTCACGTAGTACCAACAGCACTTGAGATCTCGCTTGTCTGCGGTATTTTGGTATGATTTGGAACCTATATTTATGTTTCTATCTTACTAACGCGTTGTAGACTTATCAATATGGCCTCCAATTTGCTGCCATCACAACAACAACAATGATAGCTTATACGGTGTTCACCATCACTACAACCGCGTGGCGAACAAAGTTCCGGAGACAGGCCAATGCGGCTGATAACCGCGGAGCAACTGTTGCTGTGGACTCGCTCATCAACTATGAGGCTGTCAAGTACTTCAATAACGAGAAATTCGAAGTGGCACGATATGACAAAGCCTTGAAGAAGTATGAAGATGCATCAATCAAGGTGACTACATCTCTGGCATTCCTCAACTCTGGTCAAAACATGATCTTCTCCTCTGCGCTGGCCGCAATGATGTACCTGGCTTGCAATGGAGTTGCGAACGGAACCATGACCGTCGGTGACCTAGTCATGGTCAATCAGCTGGTTTTCCAGCTCTCAGTTCCCCTCAACTTCTTGGGGTCTGTCTATCGTGAGCTGCGCCAATCCCTGCTGGACATGGAAACGCTTTTCAACCTGCAGAAGGTGAACGTCACCATCAAGGAACAGCCCAACGCCAAGCCGCTGCAGCTGACGCAAGGCGGCCAGATCCGCTTTGAGAACGTCACGTTTGGCTACCACCCAGAGCGACCGATTCTGAAGAATGCCACCTTCACTATCCCCGCAGGACAGAAGTTCGCCATTGTCGGCCCTAGCGGCTGCGGCAAGTCTACAATCTTACGTCTGCTGTTCCGCTTCTATGACGTCCAGTCCGGCCGTATCTTGATTGATGGCCAAGATATCCGCGATGTGACCGTCGACAGCCTTCGCAAGGCAATTGGAGTCGTACCGCAGGACACACCTCTGTTCAATGACACTATCGCCCATAACATCCGCTATGGACGGATTGATGCATCGGACGAAGAAGTGCGCCGAGCTGCGGAGCGAGCACACATTAACAAGCTTATTGAGGGTCTGCCTGATGGCTACCAAACTGCGGTTGGTGAGCGTGGTATGATGATCTCCGGCGGTGAGAAGCAGCGGCTAGCAATTTCTCGGTTGATCCTGAAGGACCCGAAACTCTTCTTCTTCGATGAGGCAGTAAGTGCCCATTCCTTGGTCCGCCGGCGAAGTGGTTAATTGAAATAACTAATCACCCTCTTTCTAGACATCCGCCCTAGACACCTACACGGAGCAGGCGCTCCTCCAGAATATCAACAGCATTCTCAAAGAGAAGAGCCGCACAAGCGTGTTTGTGGCTCATCGCTTACGCACCATATCCGACAGTGACCAGATTTTGGTCTTGAAGGAAGGTCGTGTGGCAGAGATGGGCTCACACCGCGAGTTGCTCGAGCATGAAGGCACCTACGCGGAGCTTTGGAATAGTAAGCCCTATTTCCTTTGCTGTTAACGCTCCTTACTAACTCGATTTCAGCCCAGGAACAGACGATGGCCCATGATGGGAGCCTGGAGCAGAGCCAGGTCGAGGATGAGCCTAAGGCGTGAGATCCCATCCAACAAGTGTTAGGCTACTATTAGGCCGCATCGAAAAGCTTGCAGCAATAGCATCCGATGTGAACAGCATCATGCATGTTTTTTGTGGTAGTTAACAATAGGATTATGCACAAAAAGATAACGTGGACTGGTTCCCCATTTATAGTTTTCATGATTTGCTTCTCTTCAAGGAACGTACACCATAGGTGTTGATCCATCCTTAGGCTGATGCTTGCCTTGAGCAACACGCCTATTATGAACGACATAAATAACAATCTGCGCCGCAGCACTGGCGATTCCTACAGATACCATAATGATCATGGTACGTAGACCCGTCGAATAACTTAGCGTTAATATCAGCAACTGTCCTGCAATGACCTTCGGAGAATACCTTCACTTACAATGGTTTGTCTCTCGCTTGGAAATACTGTGTCCCAACCATTAAACCGCTTATTGCAGACATAACCCACATGCTGTAGTCAACTCATCAGCTCCAGTCAAGTAAATCGGAATATAGGAAAAACTCACGCGATGCTGATACTCCGCTCCCTCGGATCTCGACAGTTGATCTGAACCCAAAAGTTATGTACGGGATGATATCCCACAGCGAAACTGTTCACGGCAGTCCAAAGCCCCCAACGCGACCATTTACCGACATGGGGCTGGACCTTGAAATTTACTAACAACACAATGAGGTAGCAGACTTGAGCAGCAATCACAGTTGCACCTCTGAGTTTGGTCCGATCACTCATGTAGGCGAAGAAGAATACAACTCCAAGTGATAGGGATGCGCCGACTGCGGCTAGAGCGTTTGCTGCTGTTCTGTCAAAGCCGAGTGACCTGTATAAAGAGCTTTAGAACAGTACGAAAGACGACTTTCAACGGCAATGGATCTTACATGATGATGGACGGTGTGTAGGTGGTCAGAGGACTCCATGTCGAAAACACGACGAATGTAGAGATAAAGTGCGGCCAGCGACGGTAGCAACACACAGTACGGAAGACGACCTTCAACGGAATGTGCACGCCGTACGCACCCTCGGTACTTCCGCCATTGTCGTATTCGAGTCGTTTTTGAAGAATCTCCTTCTCGGAATCTGAAAATTTGATGATCCCCGGGCTCAATAATGGCCTGGTGAGATCGGGTGATCCAGGTAGAAATAGTAATAGGAGGAATGAGACTGATATAGTGAACAACCCCTCGACTGTTGATGTGTTAGCAAATGAAGGCTTGTATTTAGAACATGCATACTTAGAAAGAGCCACCGCCATCCTCGAATACCGTGTCGACCATCAAGAAGCAGAATTCCAGAGGCCAGGATAGGACTGAGAGCATTGCCGCCGAACATCCCAAAGAAGAAAATGGCAACTCGCTTAGCCAATTCTCTTTTCGTATACCACGACGACAAAGTATAGACTGCACCGGGAATATACCCTGCCTCAGCGAATCCTAGAAGCAGCCGTATAGCCAGGAAAGATCCTCGATTGTGGACGAATACTTGCAAGGTAGCAAGTAAGCCGAAGAGAAAGACCTGGGCCGAAATCCACTTACGAGGACCAACCTGCCAAAGTTCGTATTAGAAGCAGGCCTTCCAGGGAACTGGTACTGGACATACCCGTTGTAAGGCCATATTACATGGTATCTCAAACACCACAATACCCATGAACATGAGCTGGTTTCCCAAATTGATTGTGGATTGTGAAACCTTGATATCAGCGGCGAAGCCACCAGTCAATGCGCTCGCAATGTTCATGCGGTCTAGCTGGAAAACAAGAAGACCGAGAAAAAGCAGAGGCAGCACCGACATATCGATCCTGAGAGAAATTCATGTCAGCGCTGAATCCTTGATACTCCATCTATGGGGTGACTACTTTCTGCGAGCTTTTTGCTCGAGGCCGGGATCCCATTCTGGCAATATGGGCAGCGATAATGAAGTAGAATGCTCAGAGGCGCTACTCTTGAGATCTAGCTTCTCGTTGTTCACTTTGATATCCATACTATCTCATTCCCCTTGGATAGACGTGGACTGGTAGGAGATACCTAACGACAGACAAGGTAGAGATAACTGGAATGAATATTGCAAGTATAAACTATAATTATAGACACCCCTGCAAGATATTAACTCCTTTTCCATATCATAATTTGCAGTATGGCGTGCTACGGTAAATTCTCGAAATGAGGCGCACCAGAGCTTGGAATCACCATAGAACTACAATTTTCTCCTCTGGGCGCCGCGCTTTAATATCAACGGGATTTGAAGGGATTTGAAGACAGACTTCCAAGTGAAGCCATGTGGATTTTCTTACTTCGTAACTGGTTGGCTCGACGCCGTAGCCCCGCGACGCCAAATTGCGTGACAAGACCCAGAATCGACGACAGCAGCGAACCCTAGATCGGTGCTAAAATTCCCCAGATCGGCATTTGCGCCGGGATCTCGCCCATTGTATCTATATATCGCAATCTAACCTCGGTATGAATTTATAGCTGTTTCAGTAGTCTTCAATCTTTATCATGGTGCCTGTTAAACGCGTTGCGGTCATCGGCGCGGGGCCGGCAGGAGCTATTGCGATAGATGCTCTGGCGCAGGAAAAGACCTTTGACATTATCCGTGTATTTGAGCGTCGCGAAGGTCCTGGAGGCTGTTGGTCCGTTCAATTTCTCTGGAGCTTCTTCGCGATGACTGACAAGAAGAACTAGGATTGGCGATTCATCCCAACCTCCAACGCTGCGCGACTTTGCATCTCTGGCGACAAGAACAGCTGATCAACCACTACCTATCCCCGAAACTTTGCCTGCGCAGACTCCAAAATCGGACCAGCCTCGCTTTACTGAGTCGTCTGTTTACCCTTACCTGGAAACCAATATCGACTTTCTGCCTATGCAGTTCGCCCAAGAACCTTTCCCAGAAGAGCGCAGCGAGCTCTCCATATCTCACCACGGGCCCGAAACCCCATTCCGAAAATGGGATGTGGTCCGGAAATACGTTCGGAGTCTTGTCGAGCGCCGGGGTTACAGCGACTGGGTTTCATACAACACCACGGTCGAACGGGTCGAGAAGGTGGGGACGGAGTGGAAAGTGACACTTCGAAAAGATGGAGAGGAGAGCGATTACTGGTGGGTTGAGTGGTTTGATGCGGTTGTCGTGGCGAGTGGCCACTTCTGGGTCCCATATATACCCCCAATAGAGGGCCTGGAAGCGTTTGAGAAGACTAGACCGGGCAGCGTAATTCACAGCAAGCACTTCCGCGGGAGAGATAAATTTGCTGGCAAGGTAAGCCAACTTCTTCATAACAATTTAGGGTCATCATATTAACGTAATTCCAGCGAGTTGTGGTTGTCGGCGCATCTGTCTCAGCAGCCGATATCGCAGTTGATCTTGTTGAAACGGCAAAGGAACCAGTCCACGCAATTACAATTGGCCATGCTGCCAACGGGTACTTTGGCGATGAGGCATTTAACCACCCCAAGATACAAAAGCACCCTTCAATAGAACGAGTCTCGAACAGGACTGTGCACTTGACGAACGGCAACTGCATCACAGATGTTGACCACATAATCTTCGGCACAGGCTACAGCTGGACGCTGCCATTCCTAGCGACAGTTCCAGTCCGCAATAATCGGGTTCCAGATCTGTACCAACACGTTGTTTGGCAAAAAGACCCGACATTATTGTTTGTCGGCGCCGTCGCGGCTGGTCTGACGTTCAAGGTTTTTGAATGGCAATCTGTTCTAGCCGCACGGTTGCTTGCTGGCCGGGCTACCCTACCGTCTGTTGAAGTGATGCAAAAATGGGAAGCGGATCGTGTAAACGCTCGGGGTGATGGTGTGAAGTTTACATTGATCTTCCCAGACTTCGAAGACTACTTTGAGACTATAAGACATCTAGCCGGCGAGGGAGAGGAGGGCAAGGGACGAAAGCTGCCCAAGTTCCGTCGCGAATGGGTGCGGGCATTTTTTGAAGGACATGAACGCCGCAAGGCTATGTGGAAGCGGTTGAACTTGAAAGCTCGAACAGCTTTGACGAATACCGAGACTACACACAAGGAAGTAGCTCGGCTTTGAGTCCAAAAATGTAGTTATGCCTGCATCTGGGCACTGACCATGTATCATTTTCTTAGCCTATTTCCGGTCAACGGCTATAACATCAACGAACCAATTACCTGAAACACAACTTCATTACTTATGTCTTCATAGCCTGTGTTGTGTCTTAGGTCTAATTAAACCTATGAATATCCTCCCTACGAGTACTAATTCATTCGCTACCAACTATGCACGTAGTCTCATCAATTATTCGGCTTGCCTAGGTGTTGGAGAAGAAAGCTCATAAAAGTTCTACCATAAAGCCTTGTGTGCTATCAAACCCATGTATGCCATTATAAAGCGCTGCGCACCTCTCTTAGTTATCCACCACATCGCGCGTTCCGGCATGCACCCGCGTGCACAGGGTATAAAAGGCTTCTTGTCCCCAGAAATCTTCTTCTTTTCTTTTCTCCTCATCCCCCTTCCAGTTCCGACTTCTAGGAACATCTGACGTTTCTGCAGATCTTCCTAATCCTAATATTTGGATCTAGCGACTTGGCCTCTGTGCTTGCACATACCTTGTTGCATTGTATCCCTAGGCTCACACTACCCCTAGTTGATGCGACCCCTTTCTTTTTTTCATCAATTATTCGGCTTGCCCGGGTGCTTGGAGAAGAAAGCCCGTAGAAGTGCCACCATGAAGTGCCGTATGCCTCTCTTAGACTCTTACCAGCCGTACCCGCGTGCACTCGCGCGCATAGGGTATAAGAAGCCTCTTGCCCCCAGAATCTTCTTCTTTCTTTTCTTTCCTCCCTACCCCCTTCCCCTTTTGACTTGCAATTTCTGACGTTTTTGCAGGTCCTAGCGACTGGGCCTCTGTGCTTGCATATGCCTCGTCGTTAACCTTGACCCCTCTGACTTACAGGAGATCTGACGCTACTGTAGATCGTCCTGTTTTTTTATTTAATATTTGAATCTAGCGACTTGGCCTCTGTGCTTGCACATACCTCGTTGCCCTCTGTGTCGCTGGGCTTACACTACCCCCGGCTGATGCGACCTCTTTTTTCATCAATCATTCGGCTTGTCCGGGTGCTTGGAGAAGGAAGTTTGTTTGATTCCATATTCCTATACTAGCCTTTCAGCTTTCTCGATCTCTTGAATCAACTTGCATTATTTGGAAGGAATTGTTGTTTGCACTGCAGATAGTATATGATCATGCATTGACACGGCGAGGAATTGCGTAAGACGTCTCTTTTCTCAGGGCTTTGTCCCTTTGGCATCATTGTTAATCATCAATTCTTGTTCCTCTCATGTAATGTATCTCTGTGACGGACAAGATATGTTTGACTGTGATAGACTACCCAGCAGACCCCATTTATGCCTAGTGCTCCGGGGTCGCTCTCATTTTTATGGTAAGGGCAAGGGGGATGAGAATTGATTGTCTACAAACAAACAGAAAGTCGCTAAATAGCTACTTCGCAGCCGTGCAGACTAGGCAAACCAGGCAGGGGAAGTGATTGTCTCATCAAATTTCCTCATCTTCTACTCTCCCATCCATATTCGTTATCATTCACCAAGCTTTATCATCGGAACATAGTACAACATGGGACTGGGACGTTATATCTTCCAGTTACCCTCAAACGAAGAACTCCAGGTCTTGGAGCAGAAGATCAATTATTCCTTTTCCAACCGAACTCTGCTCCGGGAGGCACTCCAAACCCCATCCCGGGTTAACGAAGATGGCAATAAGAACCTTGCAATGGTCGGCAATGCAATTATCCGCCTGGTGATTGTGAACTATGGCCTCAAAGAAAAGAAGACACGAGGTATGCGTTTCACCCACAATGGCTACTATTTCACAAACTTACGATCTCGGCTCTGGTTAGGTCAAATCTCCGATATGTTCACCTCCAAGGCTAGCAATGTCTCTCTTTGCACGCAGGGCTTTTATCTCGGCATTGACGAATTTGTCATCAAAAGGACCACCCAAGTTGGCGTTGGATCGAGGGCCATGGCGACCACCATGGAGGCAATCATCGGGGCAGTCTACCTTGACTGCAATGAGCAGATCCAGCCATGTGTCGATGTCCTGACTGCATTGGATCTTACTTGGTCCGAGTAAACACCAATCACCCTACAATGACATATAGCACCTGTGGGAATGTTTGATTCGACAGTGGGGTAGCTTGCAATGACTTGAATGCTGCAGTACTATTCAATGAGTCTTTCCCATGCTTGTAATCGATTCCGCTTGTTCCTAAGAGGTTCTGTACATTTTTGTGGCTAGGAATTGGCTCCCACAAGGACATATTGAAAGAGATTGTGGGAAAACGAGAATGGACATGGTTCGGACTAAGATAATTGAATAACTGTTGCACTGATGCTGGTATTATGTTCGCCTCGTCGTATTCTTCATGGACATCAGCTTAATGCTCGAAGCGTATAGCGATGTAGAGCCGATACTGTACTCGACACTGCATTTTGGCCCCTTCTTAAGATATTGACTGACTATAGCTTTGCTGTGCTAAACACGCTACAGACTGTGACGGGTGTTAACTACGTCCCGCGATTACCCACTTAAGAGTCATCTTTAGGCGCCAGATTTGGCGATCCCACAAAGGCGAGATGGTGGGCTATTCCGAGAACGGAGGCCTATTGCCGCCATGGGTGACTTATTCACTATATTGGCTAGTACTGCCTTGCCGCTAATGTGGTTGGTCTATCGTGGAAGTGTTGTTCTCCAATGAGATGAGACGGATGTCTAGACTCGGCGATGATACGAGTGTCACAGTGAGCGGGGAATCTGACCAAGCGTGTCTCAACTTGACACCATTGAAAGTCGTTGACCGTACTTGAAGACGCAGTATGGTGAAATGTAAATCGCGTTATTCCTTGTTGTGCATCATCTACAGAGGGGCACTCTATTCAAAATGCGTCTATTCCAGAAGGTTACATGGTACAGACGCTAACATGGTGTTTGATGATGGTAAAAGAAGCTCTATGTTCTGTCGACAGGCAGGCTGTAGAAGCATGATAATTGTGGATCCCGGGGTAGTCTTTGGTTGAAATAATTTCTTGCAGAGACGGTGTCGCCGTGATCATCAAGAAGCCCAGCAAGCCCCCGCCTCAGAACCTGGTCCCGGGGCATACGGGAGTAGTAAGAAACGCACGGGCGCAGCCGTTTCCCCTGCATATTTCTGAAACGCCTGGTTCAAACGCCTGGTTCTTATGGCTGTCCGAGGAGTCACAGATCTCGATCGAGCTGGTCGCACAATGACAGACTAGAATAAATTACAAAGGCTGGTCGAAAATTGCGGCCAGCGGGAGACTTACCTAAAGTCGTATGGCGGGTAACGTGTCAGTAGCAATTTTCGCTGTTAGTAGCATTTCTCCACATGGAATTGCTCTCGCTCATAAGCATTGTAATATCTTCAATAGATCGCTGCAGAGCGTGCGACATCAAGACCATAGATGGAGCAATCAGGGGCGGCGGAATGGAGGAGAAAATAATCGAATTGGCGAATAAGACACAATATATCAAATTCTTCCTCCATCGTGGCCCATTCTATACGGGGTTTGAGATTCCTCGCTCCATTACAACACAGGGAACCACTTACCAGAGGATCGTTTGGGCTGCTGGAGGGCTGGGGAATCAAGACAACGCTTGCATGCTACTCTTCTTAGTATATTTTCTTCGTTTTGCCGGTTATCCCTTCTGTAATTACTTTTCCAGTGCCAAAATTTGTCTGGGAGAAGATATGGGTGGATGATCCATCGAACAGTAGAAACGTTCCAGGTGTATGGCGCTCATTCAATTGAATGATACCTAAAGCCATTTTGTATGATATCCGATGGAGAGGCTCAAGTTATATTTGATGTAAAGGTTTGATTCACAGATTAGAAGATTAGAACCTATCTTTTCGCCCCTGCCTCTCTCAGGGGACGCTTTTTTATATCCTCGCGCCCCCATCAAAGTTTTCCTGGTGAAACTATTGCGGGGAACTTCGGCGTCTGCCCAGATATTGAGTTTGAATTTATAAACCAATGCACTACTGCCGACGATACTTTATTAATGGTTCTTACTTGAAAGGGTTCCGGCCCTTCAGATCTTGGTTGGAAACTCTCATGCTCAAAGTAGTTTAGTAGAAAAAGATCTGTCATGGATGTCAGCTCATACGTAATGGATGGCACCTGACATCACTTGGAGGTAGCTGGAAGAAAGTCTACCATACTTCAATACTGCACTCCATCTCATATTACTAGTACCAAAACAGATCATAAACTACTGTCAGTCAAAGTCGGATCTATACACCACATAAGGTTAATGCCAAGCACACGAGAAAATAGTCGAGACCCACTATACAACTTCACCTCCCGCGAAGCCCTGGACTTTCCTGTTCAGGTAGTGCCAATAACCTGGGGATTGTGACTTGTTGTCACCATTGTGCCGGAGATAGGCATACCTCGCAGATATTCAAGGTGTCACCTTGGGACAAAACAACAACCGGTGCCCTCCAGGGCTGCCTACCTAGGTACCCGTGGACGAATTGAGACCTCACTCACCGGGATGGACCCCGTAGGAGTAGATCAGCGCCGGAGTGTTGTGAAGGGGAGTTGATCAAGTTGACTCCGGTCCGGTTGGTTGATAAAAGTTGGGTGTTGCATCCAAAACGTTTATGGGCTTGATATGTTGGAGCTGGAGAAGTTTGGAAGGTTATCCATGGATGTTATTGTTCCACGGTTAACACCTAAGACATTAGGCAATAATCCGTAATACTTCTTTATCACCTCCACGCCCTTCTTTTCTCTCTGCTCAGCACTTGAATTGTACAGCCCGCTTGTTTATCAACTTCACCAGAGCGTTTTCATTTCTTCTGAATCTTGAAGCTACTCAACCTTTCGTCTCCTTTCCCTTGTCGCAATGTCTCGCTCTAGGGGCTTTGTCGTAACGATCCCCTCGATAAACTTCGATCACCTGGGCGGCACTGAAATCAAACTCGACCAGCCTTCCCTCTCGCCCCCTCGTACGTTCGTTCTTGGCGAGAAAATATCCGAAGATTACCAAACGATGACCCAGAAGGAATATGAGCGACAACCGGGGCCTCCGTTTGCCGTCATTAAGTTCTCTTGTCACAGCCTTCTAGACCCTACTCAGCAGGGCTTCATGCGGATCTATATGCAGATCCCTCTTGATGGTACCTTTTCTAGCGCTCCAGAAGTCCGAGCCCAACAGGCTGTCAGCCAATGCACCCACACGGAGCTCAAAGCGCTTGCATCTCTTGATCGCGAAAACTGCATGGTAGTACCGAAATTGCTTGGCTATGGGGAAGGGTTGCAAGGTGTCGAAGAATTTGTGCCTGGTGGTTACAACAACTACGTTGCGTGGGAACGGGTGCCTGGTGAGCCCGTGGACTACTATACTTTCTGGAAACGCGACTTTGAATACCGCCAGCGACTACGTTCCGCCTTTCGTACTGCCTATGAGTAAGATCATAACCCCTACACGTCCAAAACTTCGAGAACTATCTATACTAATACAACGAAGAGAACTCAGTAGGTGTTCTTGGCAACCTGGACTTACCCCTCCGAGCAAGATTATCTACGATGATGTGACCAAGGTTATGTAGGTAGTCCCGACATTCTATTCACCTAACCAATCTATGAATGCCGATGGCGATGAGCTAATCACTTTTAGGCACATTTCCGGATTCCGAGGAGCCTATCCAATGGACACTGAGCCGTTCTCAGACGAGACCTACGTGTTATGGGGATTGGCAAAGCCATCTGACAGGCTGGATTGGTATACTGATAGCTCGGACTGGACCTGGTAACCAATGTGGATCTCCGTACATCGCTCCATTTGACAGTCGAATGGCCTTTCGCATATGGGATTGTATTCTTGAGTTGTTCAAATCAGAGTGCTCAGATGATGATCAGGTGATGCTCAGTGAGCAGATCAGTTGATTATGTAATGGCCCGTGATCAAGTCAGGATACAGTGATCAAAAAGCGGCAAGGGGTGAGCACTAAAACGGAAAGGGAAAGGTCTCGAGTACCAGGCATTATCCGATACACATGTAGGAGTGGAACGAAATCCTGGATGAAACTAAGTCAATCAGAGGCTCAGCGCAGGGATATGATAGGCTCGCACATATTCCCTTTCAAAGCACACTGACTACATGTAGTTTGTTTGCTTGGCAGCTTGGCAGCCTGGTACAAACTGCTGTATAACCACTGTCACTTATCCATACGCAGCGCCTCGATCACAAATTGATATTAATTGCATATGTTTATGATAGTTTAAATTCCTCATTCCCTTACAGTATGCAAAATCTTGTGTCAATCAATTTAAGACGTGTTTGGCGTGAGAGCAAGTGGCTGAGCAATAGTCACAAGTTACTATGAAATTACCTATACGAGGATCTGCACTCCGATCAGCCACTTCCGTGCTGCCTTGTATTGAGGTGCCTTATCAGACTGCCGAGTGTCTGTTACGATCGACGCGCATCAAGCAAGAGATCCGTGCATTTCCTAATACTTTCCTACCCCCGAGGCCAACCGGCTATAGTTTAAGGTAATTTAGTGGAAGTAGTCTTATTGTAGTTACCTCACGTGATAACCACACTGCGCTTATGTGATCCTGTGCGCTTGCTGCCGATAGTTAATACCAACCCCTCGAACACCAGCGATCTGCAACTATTCGAACTATACAACGTCAGAGCCTCCAAAGAGATTCAACTTAAGTGCACCAATCAATTTCAATAACCAGTCCTCTCACTCTCGAAGGAACAACCGACAATTGATTTCTTTACCCCTCCACCAGCCATCTTCCTGACGAGCACATAATGGGTGGTAAACCTTTTCAGTCCACAGGATGCGCTGCCTGCAGAAAACGGAAAGTCAAAGTCGGTGACACTTATTTCTCCCATTGGCAAAGCTTGGTGTTAATGTCTCTGATAGTGTGATGAGCAGAAGCCAAGTTGTCAAAAATGTATTAAACATGGCATTTCGTGTCCAGGCTATGAGGGCCCACGAATAATTTCTTATGATCATGGGAAGCAAGAGAAGACACTTTCTTCCTCAAAAGCAAACCTGTCCGGTCTGGCGCCACGCCAATATGTCTTTGTCGATCCAAGTCAAAGCATTCCTTCGGGGCCGTCCTCGCGAGCTCAAGTTACTTCATCGTTTATTGACCTCCATTTTCCTGCTGATGCGAAGCATGAATGTGCAGTGGACATCTTTCACTTTTTGTTCACGAGCATAGCAGCGCTGCCTAAGAAGACATTGATGCTTGACCAAGCCATTTCCGCTATCTCGTGTGTTTTTCTAGGAAAGCTGGATAGCGACGCTCGCATGCTGCAACATGGCGTACAGCTTTACGGTAGCGCTATCCGGCATATGTCACGCCACTTGGAACGGAAAATTTACAGTGATGAGCTGTTATACGTTTCTGTGATATTCCAAGAGCTAGAGGTAATGTCCGATGCCTCTGTTCAAACCCAACAAATCTACTTACACCGACTTAGGCCATATACTGTCCCGATGGCCTGGCGGCTTATGTCACACATGTGTCTGGATTGAACTCTCTCATTAAGCAGTATCGTTATCTGGTACTTGCAAATCCTTTAACGGCCGCCATTCACCACAAGCATCAAAAGCTAAAAGTGGTATGCTTTTTTTCTTCTTCATCGCTAATCTGACTCCTTCTAGTTCCAAGTGGCTGACATATCTTAGCTCCTAGTAGGCTACATGGAGATGTCCGAAGAGGATTATGGATATCTTTCTCAGCCCACCAAAAACGAACCCTTCCTTGAATTGATACACATACTTGCTGATCTCTCCTTGTTGTGTCAAAAAAGTAGTGCCATATGTGTCTCTGAATATGGGGCCTGTCAGGGTCTGCTCTTGGCCTGCCTCATTCAAAAAAATAAGCATGAAGCTTGGTATGCTCGATGGGAAGAGAAGATTGGCGGGCGTCCATCTCTATATGACCAAGGTAGGAGAGGAGTAAATTTTCCTTCTTTTTTCAATGAAATCGCTTCAGGCTAACCATTCATCTAGGTGAATTAGATTCCAGACTATGGCCGGCACATGAACTATTTGGACCAGCTTATCGATTTTCGTCGCTCGATAATGCTAAGCTTCATATATTTCTATGGAACGCATCAACAATCCTTCATTCATTGAAACATCGCGCACGAGCTCTGATTATTTCACATACAACCTCGGAGTCCACTCTGGACACCGACCCATCCCAAGATGAGGATTATCTACTTTCTATTCTCTATGTCGATAGGATTGCACGGAGTCTTCCATATTTTACCCAGCCTGGTATCAATGCGCGAGGTACCTATTCCCTGATTTCAGCGTTACGACAGCTTGCCAAGACATACAGTGATGCCAGAGCTTTCGACAAATTCCAGTGGACGTTAAAATTCTTAGCTTTCCTCGCAAAGTTTTACGATGTCGCTGCTCGTGCTCGTGAGATTGTTTCGACGTGGTGGCCTGATGATAAATCTGGGCAGGGACTGGGCGAATCTCATCCTGGAAAGACAAGCATTGACCTTCACTGGAGCTGGAAGTGTAGCCTAAAAGGGAAATGAATATCCCATCTACGTGGTCATTTCAAAGCTATCTGTAGCATGTAAATCTCGGGCTTTATTCTATGCCACAAGTCCCGACGACAGATGGGCAAATATAAAGGTTATTGGCACGTCACGTACACAGGCTTTCTCGGGCTCTTCAGAGGAAAGACCGTCAGGATGATATTCTTTGCGTTGTTTCAGCACCTTTCTCAGCCCAAAATAGTTCTTCTCTCGGCTCTATCATCGGGCTCACGGCGTGTGGGTGCGCCTCCAATAATCCCTTAGGGATCTTTGTTTTCTTTCGTAAACACAACATTGTCGGCCCAATTGCGTGTATTTCTCCACCTTCAGCTGAAGCCACCTAGTCAAAGCCACTATCACGATATACGGAGTACGTGGAGTAAGTTACGGTATTACATATCAGGGTCTCGAATTGAATCTCCCGAACCTCGAATACCGGTCTATTGATCCTTCGGGGAAAAGAAAAGAAAAGTCTTCAGCGAGAGCTACAACACAACTAAGCACGGGGAATTTACAATTGACCCGAATCTTCGCATCTCCAATCACAAGCATAAAAATAAATAGCGCAAAACTAGGATTGCTGCTTCACCGAACAGATCCAGGTAGCCCCATGAGATACAGCACATAATCTCCCGGGGCTACATCGCCAGGTCCCCAGTCCAAGATAGCGACCATTCACGGCGTGATAGGTCCCAACCATATGGCAGCGCTCTAGCACTGCTTTCGATCTCAAGAGCACGTCATAGTATGGCTGCTGGACCTTCCGCTGGACAACGTAGAGGGTCTTTCCAGGTCTCAGTCTCGGACACCGCATCGGTTCCAGCAGGGCTAGCCAGTCGGAATGGCCTACTTCATCGCCAAACAAGATACCAGCCCCCTTTCCTCCCCTGATCGGTTTCAGGAGATAGTCGTTTTGGAACGAATCCGAGGCTTTGCAATTCTCGATAAATTGGTTGAATGCTGTCGAGCCCGGGAGAACCGTGTGAGCCAAGCCTTGGTTCAGGCGTTCAGCCTGTTTAGAAGTGATGATGTTCCTGGTGACTAGATTGTCCAGTTCTTCAAGAACGAGTCCTAGCATTCTCTTGTCGTGAGCAAGGAGGATAGTTCGCATGTCGTTGAAGCACCGCAGGCTGATCTGGCGTCTCATCTCTGGATCAAGAGCATTGATCTCCCGCTGGTGGAGTTCGAGACCAATTTGGTGAATCTCTTCCACTATTTCGCCGGACTCGGTTGTAATTGTTTCAACGGCATCTTCTTTAGCGAGACAGCACAGCTTGTATCCGTCTCTCCCGGAGTTGGAGGGGTCTGGAATGAGTCGGAGAGTGTCCGGAGTTATGAGTCGCAGTTTTAGCCCAAGTTTCTTCTGAGCAAATTCGATAAACATCCAGATATCAATCCCGTGTTCTTCGCCCTTGACAAGGTGCACAGGAATCTTGCTGTTAAACAGTTCTAACAATCCACCAATAATCTTAGAATTCAAAATCATTAGCAATCTGCGTCAACCCAGCCATCAAACCTCCATCACTCGCTTACCGTCTCACCTTCCACGGCGTGCATCAGACCTCGCGACTCAAGATTGAATACCGAAAGCATTTCCTGCCCAAAGCCGGCATGCATGTACCCATTCCAGCAGAACCTCGCATTAATCTCACAGATACGAAGAACCTCCACGCCAGCTTCATCTTTCTCTACCAAGAAGTCCGGTCTCCAAGATCCCTGTCGTTTGTTCCACGGTGCGAACAGGTGTCGGTTCGAGTCCATCCACTATTATAACAACCACTTAGTACACCAAATCCAACCGTAGAAGGATGTAGCTCACGCGCAATAGGTCTTCCTCCTCCTGCTCCAACGGCATCCGGAGAGGAAACTGGGCTTTATCATCCGTCCACCATCGCTCAATGATATCCTCGATTGCCAATTTCAGGGCGAGGTGCAAATTTCTCATGTCATCATCGTGCCGTTGGGTGATTAGCACAGGGAAAGGACAGGATGCTTCCAGGTCTCCGGCTGGCCAAGAAGAGGAGCATTCGCTCAGCTTGGAGATATAATTGCGGCGGCTTTGGCTCAAGAGGTTTACATCTAGCCCTTCTGATGACACGGGTGAGTAGTCGACGGCATCTGGAAAGCTGATCAGATGGAGAGGTTTCATTTTGTACGGAGTGGATATTTTGTGTTGGGGATGGAAATACGGGGGTGATATATGTCCTTCATGTTGGAATCAGACTGTCTATCGATCATCCCGAGCTGAGGTGGGGAAGGTCAGAATTAGTCCAGAGAGCATGTTGTTGATGAGCCTGATTTACTGATGTAATGTATGTACTGTACTGTATTCGTGTACAGTGGGTTTCTCGGGTATATGTACCTGTATGTACCAGATTTTAGACGGCGGATGTGGATTTCCCGATCGGGGTGCCGCCGCTTTATGAGGGGGCTCAGGGTCCTGCTCACTGAGTATTTCACAGCACAGGGTAATTACTCAGTTTACTCAAAGGTATGCTTAATAATGCTCAGGTTATGCTCAGTGAGCACTCAGGTTATACTAGGTGAGCACTCAGGTTATACTCGGTGAGCACTCAGGCGTACTCAGGGAATGCTCAGGGTATACTCAGGGTATGCTCAGGGAATGCTCAGGGTATGCTCAGTGAGCACGACCTGAGTGCTCACTGAGTACTCTGAAAGCGCTTGGTGAGCGCACAGACTTGCTCACTCTACGGCCTGAAAATAAAGGCAGAGATGGAACAACTTAACCACGTGACATGTGTATAATTTATCAGCCATCTATTCTGTGATGCTAGCGTAAGCAACTAAATATCCACCTAACATTGATCATCCTTTTATTTTTTTTAGCCCCTGCCCTCAGCAAATTTATTCACTCATATATCATACCATGTTGTACGCCCCTGCCACATCTAGGAGCAGCATGCTTGCTATCCTGCTTTCCCCCCAGGCCTGATGTGCCCGTCCTAAGATTAGCTGGATGGCGTGGTTTACGTATATCGCCTTCCTTCCCCCTAGATGAGTCTTAGGGAGTAAGCCGTGTTCCTCTAACAGCCACCAGCCACGAAATCCTTTTGGCAATGATAGCTTCGAGTATCTTGCCTAGTGTGGTCAGCAACGCCACTGGTCTGTACGATTTGGGGACTCTGTGGTCTCTTGGGCCCGCCTTCCGCAAGGTTACCGTGATAGACGTCTGGAAGTGTTTGGGGTTGTGGCCGGTTTGTACAGTACGTCGCGAAACCGGTGCAACAACTCCACTCTCCGATTAACTTTCCTGCCCCTTGCGCTAAGACATACTAGTCTGTATTTGGAGTTCTTCCGGGAGTTGCGTATGTATTAGCTCGTACGTAGATTATATAATAATTTCAGGTATGTATTCGCTTGTAAATTCAATACACCTAACACCTCCATGCCCCTCCTCTGGAGCCGCTTTCCTCGGGATGTATACTTAACAATCAATCACGAGTGGTCCAACCAAAGATGGCTCCAAACCTAGCTGCTTCCAAGCATGAGCTTATCTATGATATGATCTACAGTGGCGAACTATCTATAACTGAGATGGCACAGGCCGCTGGTTGCAATAAGAGCACTATCTCGAGAATCTCGTCCAATATAAGAATGTTTGGCAGCGTTAAGGTACCGCTAATTAAAGGCGGACGACCCCGTAATATCACTCCAGTCATGCTCGAGGCTTTGTGCGACTATCTGATTGAAAAGCCTGCCCTATATTTGGACGAAATGGCCGTTTTTCTGTGGGACGAATTCGCTCTTCAAGTAACGAAATGGAGTATCAGTCGCGCCCTTAAGTCTAAAGGGTGGTCGAAAAAGACTGCTCGGGTCAAGGCCCGAGAACGCAACCTTGATCTCCGGGACGAATACCATCATTTTATTTCAGACTTCAAGTCTTACCACCTTACACGGATTTAGGAGTGCTAAGCCTAAATAAAACCTTTTTGAACACCACTTACAGCCTCAACTTTATTACGCCTCCTTTTGTTATGGGGTTCTTCGGAGTTTCGGCTTTTGTCAAAACCTGGATTAACTTACAAAACCCGGATTACAAACCCGGATTACTCGCATCCGTGGGCTCGGACGTAAAAGAGGCCGAACTATTCGCCTTCCCCTGGTTTTTATATTTAAGGGCAATTTTGGGGTCTCAAAGGCCAAAGAGTGCTCAACTTTCTCTCAGTGACTTATCATGGCAGTCGCGGTGATCATACAACTTAATGCGAATTCATTTCCCGGTGCGGAAGCACCGCTCGCAGCCTTTGATGAGAAGATTCAGGAAGCCGTCCGAGGTCTCAAAGGAGTTTTTCCTCGCCCTGACTTCGTTCTCGGCTCACAACACCAAGATAAAAACGCCATTCAAATCACATTTGAACATCAGAGCCTTCTGCAAGGCATTGGAAATGAGTCTGCATTAGACTCCAGTCCTTTCCTGAAAGGCGTCCGCAGTCTCTGCGGTGAGCCGCTCAACATTTTTCAAGTTGCTCTGAATCGGCCGACATTCAGCCCCGATGGGCCGGCTATGGCGAAGGTGGTGGAGTTTGTACTGTCTTACTTCCCAGTCTCTCGCGTCACACCGGATTTCCAAAAACAAGTTCAAGATGACTTTCTAAAGTTCGATGAGATATACAGACCGGCGGCGACAGGAAGCCAGGGTTGGGCATCCGGTTGGGTGCTGGAAGATTCTTGGAGCGGTGAGAGAGATATGTAGAAGGTTAGATTCCTACAAACGATCGAGATCTAGCTAGATAGCTAGGTGAAGCCTGACAAACCAGGCATCGGCATGTGACCATCACAACACACCCCTTCAGGCTGAAAACCTAGCCTCCGAAATCGTATCCTGCTAGTGTCACTGCAATTGCACCCACCCCTTGATTATTACTTCCACCAATTTCTGTCTTTGAATCCTGGAAACGAGATCCTCTCCATTGGTAACACCATAGGCCTGGACGTGGTTTCCAATCGGGGGGACGAGTGTCAGGGTTTAGGTGGTAGCATTTTGCTGCTGGATGACCCATATAACCGCAGTAAGCACAGTTGCCGTTAGCAGTTGTAGCACGGGTCTTCCACTCGGCTGTATGGGCTTCGGCGGTCTTTCCTTTCGGTGGTGCGTTATTCAATTTGGATTTATTGAAGTTGTGGTTGTGATTATTGACCGCTTCGTACGCGATTCCATCTTCAACGTTTCGTTCTGCGTATTGTAGGATTTCGGAGCAACATTGGTAGAAGTCCTTAGCTGTGATTGAAGTCGATGGATTTTGTTTCGCTTCAAGCTTGTTGTAGTATGAGGTAAGAAACTGACGGAAGTGCTCTTCCCCATCGAGCTGTTTAAAAAGAGTTGTTACTGCGACGTACGGTGCTCCGATAACGCCGAGTTCATTTGCTGCGAAAAAGCGTTGTTGAATTGCCTGAATAAATTCCGTGGTTGTGCTGAAGTTAGACTTCTTGGTTTCGACGAGGTTCCAGAATGCTTTATTGATTGCGTAAAAGCCCTGGCCCCGGAATAGCTTAATAGCCTGTTCCATGAATTCGTCGGCGAGTTCAACACGCACCCCTTGAGATCTGACCTGCTGAACAAGGTTATTCGATATATTGGCGACGAGGTATCCTGTGATTTGGATTGATAGTTGCTGCCATTTTCTCGCGTCATTGGCTGTTTTCGAAGGGCGGGGTATCTTCCGGTCGATCAGACGTTGGAGACCTTGGCTTTTGAGGTGTTGACTGATTTGGTTGAACCATATTTCGAAGTCGTCTTTGTTTTCGAGCGTCTCTTCGAATTTGTAAAGTTTGAATGTACCGGGATCTGGAAGTCCACTTGCTTGGGTAATAGATTCTTCTTCCCCAAGAAGGGTACTCCATTCGTCCACAATCACAGAGGAAGTAGTCATATTGACTAAGAATGACAGCCGCTTATGAGGCGAACTGTATGGAGCTGGGCAGCCGCTTATGAGGCGAGCTGTCTGAGCTATGAATGGACGACCGCTTATGAGGCGAGCCGTATGGAGCTACTGTAACCGCTTATAAGGCGAATTACTAGTGCTATGACCGCTTATGAGGCGAGCCGTGTGCCAGAACCTACAACCGCTTATGAGGCGAGTTGCAGCGCCCTTTTTGGTGGCTGAAAAATGATGAAAATTGATGATTCTAGCAAAGGGAGGACAATGCTGGGATAGAGAGAGGGCCCATAACCTCTTGGAGCGGTGAGAGAGATATGTAGAAGGTTAGATTCCTACAAACGATCGAGATCTAGCTAGATAGCTAGGTGA